>OX454322.1:54882145-55482145 GCA_949715965.1 Dysmachus trigonus
TACCTTATAAGGACACAGTCAGGAATCTATGCGTAATATTTAACAGAACTCTGACATGGATTGATGATGTAAGGTCGGTGGGGACCAAACTATATGGATGACTTCGCAGGCTCTGGTTAAGCTCTGCTTATGCCTAGACGGACTAAAATGATGCTGGTGACGGTATTGTTGATACCCATAGTTTCCTTTGGTTGTGAGATTTGTTGCCATATCGATAATACTAGCCAGAGAATGCTCACAGTTGTTTTTATTCTTCTGCGCGCTATATATTTGATTTCAGCAAATTTGACCACGCCTCACCTTATTCTGTCTCTCTATTTTCGGTTGCTCGCTTCTGAATTTCATTGAATTTCGTTGAATTTCGTACAATTTATTTTGCACTATATTGTCTATAGCCAAGTGCCGAAATACCTATTCGAGAAGAAGAAATATCTGAGCTCACAGCGAGTAATGTAAAAGAGATCTTCTTGATTATTTGAATAAGTAGGTGGAGTTTTAACTGTTTTGTTTGTCTGATGTTCCTAGATAGAATTAGAAATTTCCTTATTGCTCTGAATTGTATTTCCATATATATAATCCTGCAAAGGATCTAAAAGTAATATTGTACTTATCTGTGTAAAGTTAAATGAAATAAATTGAATTGAATTGAATTAATGTGAAATGAAAATAGATATCAAATAATGTCTTAAATTCAATTACGCAATTACAAATTATTTCCTTTTTAATTACTTTTTAATTTCGCGAATATATAGGGACTTCACTACATTTCTTAGAAAAGGTACTAATTCAAAATGCTTAAAGTTCATAAATTTCAATTGTTAGGAATCAGTGGCGTGGGGTGAAATTTTTGAGAAGGTAAGCCGGTGCAAAAATCAGAAACTTAATAGCGAAAAAAAAACTTACCAAATGAAGTCAGATATTACAAAATGTGTTCAACAGTGACTGCGTGTATTCTTGTCGAATTTAGTCGGCCACTTCTATCATACTTAAATGAACTTCAAGAATAATATAAGAGGCTTTGAAGAAAACCGTTATAGTCGCGTGTATCGTGCAATCAAACTAAAGCGGTTAACAAAAACTGTGAAAAGTTGATATGAAATATAATTAATCTTACTTATACTCCAAAACTAATCTACGATTTTTTTTTATAAATTCGACCAAAACACCATTGTAAAAATTAGACTGATTTCTAATTTGTAAAAGAAGGTGTTTTTCTATACAAAATTCAAACCTTACAAAATTCTCACCAGCTTTTCACAATTAAATTCTATATATTAAAGTACAATTACACTTCACTTTAAATCAAACATGCACGACAAATCCTTCAACTGACAAATTGAAACAAATAAATAATCGTCATCCGAATAGCCGAACCTAACGAAAGAACCCGAGAAGCCGGATTCTATCGTGTTATCGAGAGGTAATAAAGTAGCACCACACCACACTCATAAGTCACAATCCGTTGAGCACCAAGGCAAAAAGAGACACAAGTTAACAATTTTTTTATTAAAATATAATAAACAAAACCACAACACCCCTCCCTTCCGGACGACTTCTGCCATGTTCTTGTGAAATAATGGAGCATTCACTCCTACAATTCACAGCCCCTTCAGTATCAAAGAAATTTACAGTCAGCTGAATATTGTTTATGAAAAAAAAATTAATAACCAAACCCACCCCAACCAACCCCACTCACCCGAGAAGCCGCTTTCTACCGTGTTATAGTGATAATAAGAGAGCACCACTACACTCACACCCGTTCATAGAGAAGACACGAATCAGCTGACATTCTAAGAAATAAACAACCACCCGCCGAAGTGACCCGAGTTTCAACTTATGCAAAATGAAAACAACCGAGAAGCCGGTTTCTATCGTGTTATTTGCTTATAGGATTTGCTTTTAGTGAGCAAAGGATATCACACACGATTTCTTTGTTACTCGTGGAGAAAAGTGTTGGCTTGAGTAAGCCGTAAAATGACCGGCTTACAGAAGCAGCGAGCGAGCGCTTCATACCCGATGCAACCCGTTGATAGAACCTGCTACGGTGCGAGGGAAGGTTCCATCGTAGTGCAACAACAGATTATGGTTGTTTTTGGTTGTAACACTTGTTTTGCCATGTTTTCTTTACGAGATGAATTTTGGGAGCGCTTTCCAGGAATTTTACAGGCATAGAACAAGTTTTAAATTTACGGGAATAGGATGAGTTCCCAAAAGGGAAGCCGGTAGGAATCGTGTTATATGGACCCCACGCCACTGTTAGGAATAGAACATGAATGGGTAATGAAGTTTACAACTTAGATATACAGTGGCGTGCGTACAGTGGGTACCGGGAGTGCAGTGGCATCCACAAAAAACTTTGGTTAGGCAAGAAAATTCTGATGGAATAAAAATTTGAAGACAATCAAGTCTTACTGAAAAAATATCGAAAAAGACAATCAGAAATTTTTCAAAGATCAGTTATCTGGAATCGGTATACTAAATTCCTCAATTTTATGTTTTAAGGCGTAACCTGAACCTACATGATTTTAATTTTATAATAACTTATTAGCGCTTTAATATCGTAAAACTATTGTTAGTTGTATTAATATACCTAGAAATTAACGGAAAACATTCTTTTATCAAGATTTGAATCCTGTAATGGGAATGGGAAATATAGACATTTAAGAAAACGCTGTATCATGAAGTTATACAAACTTTCTTATTTTTTATCAGATTTTAATATAGCAAGGGGAGCTTCACTCGTGGGACCGCTCCCTTTTTTCCGTCACATATGTGTACATATAAGGGCAAATGCAAAAGGCGGCACCCATAATAAGAAAATCCTGTGCACGCCACTGCTGAGATATAATAATTGGAAGCACCGACGTTAATGCTAGACTGGATTTTTGGAGGAATCTGGAATTTATCATTTGGACGCCTGACTGAATAAATCATCAGAACTTCATTGACTCCGGATTTATTAGCCTATTTAACAAAACCGCCCGGAACGAGCCGTTCTGCGCCAGGATCGGTTGGGTTCTGCCACAGCTTTATCGCATTAGGTACCTAATTGACCCGCTCGACTACAGCTAAATTTACTCTGGCCGGTGCAGAGGGCGCTCAAAGCGGACGCTCGACTATGCAATGCTATACTAAGCTATGCTATGCAGCATGCAGCTCACGTAATCGCAGTACTTCATAGTTCGTTCCCATTATGTGACATCCTCCGACTGCACCTGAGCCAGGTAACAGTGTTGTTGGTACTTTTGTTGTCGATGCCGGCGCTGCTGAAGAGTTTCGTCCCGGAGAGAATTTAGCTTTCATGTAATTTATGACCCTGTTGGAGTCCCTTTTTGAGGCTCCGCTTAAATCGAGGGGGGATACAAAGTGGCAATTTTTGCGGGAATTTTACTCAATACATTTACTGTGGCTGGCGCTTTTGCGAACGCTGCAGATGAACCTTTTGTAAGACAGTTTCAGTAACCTTTTTCCCCATTCATCCTCTTTTCAAGCTTGTTTTCTTCAGACGGTTCATTGTCCATTCAAAGTAAGAAAGTTCTGACAATTATGGTGAAATTTGGTCTCCCTAATTTTGTGAAATATTTAAATTTTAGATTGGTACGTGTGCAAACTCTGGTCCTTCATTTCTTTTACATATTTTTAAAAAGACTCGACCCTTACTTTTGGGTCTTTTTAAATAAGGAGGTTGTAAATTATACTAAGTGAATATATAATTTTTGAAATAGCTTTTTAAAAAAACAATATCGTGCGTATAGTCCGGACGGTAGTTGCATAAAAACCTTCGTCAATAAGTTGAAAAAATGTTGTTCTATCGAAACGCAACTCAGAAGGAACTAAATCTGTTTAGCTAAAAGTCGATTAATGAGACCTAAAACTCATGATATACATGGCTTGAAAATTCAGCTATCTTAATTTCTTGAATTGAGCAAATACTAATCGTTTCCTAATGAAAAACGGACGAAATTTAAATTCAAAGTTTGAAAATATTGAACTATTATTATCACTATTTGTTTATTTATTTGTTAGTCTACACAGTACAACTCCAACCGACAATTCAATTCGATATTATAATATAAATACTTAGGAAAAACTAACAATTTAAAAACAATCTTTGTTGAAAATTAAGTACAGATTTAAAAGTAGCTCTGTCTATCGACAAATCAACGTATAATTATATATAATATGCCATTGGTTCATGTTACCCATATGCAATTTGTTTTGTGTATACGAATAAAAAGCAATGGTCTGGACCTTAAAGATAAAAAATTAACGTAAATATTCATTAAGATAACGAGCGTAACAGATTTAATGCCAAAACAAAGAACATGACGTATAAACATAATACCAGTTATATTAGGTTGTTCGGATCAAAACGGCCCACATAATTTAAAATTTTTGTATAGATGTAAGATTTAGTTTTTTTAGACGGCTTGGTTGATGATTATATGCACGTAAATTTACTTTTGCATACTCCAATCGCACATATTTTTGTTCTTTAGTTAATTCACGCGGAAGGCAATTGGCGTTGTTTTTTGTCATGTTGAGGGTTTTTTTTAATTAATTCATAACAGATGGTTTTAGGTATACCAGTCTTAGCCAACAGATAGGTTAACCACCAAGATCTTGATTCGCGAAACACACAATTACAATCAAAAGCCACACCAAGAAAATATAGTATATAATACATGGAGCGTTAATAGCTACCACTTCAATATTATATGAATACAACAAAGGTCCCCGAAGACGGTTAAAAGAGAACTTTTTACATTTAGGGGGGTTTAACTCAAAACAATTTTGTTGGCACCAACTAACAAGCACATCAATCTCATACCGAAACGAAATACAATCTAAAAGCGACGAAATAGGTGTAAATATTTCCAAATCAACAGAATAATAAAAAAGAACCAAAAAATAATTTGTACTCACGTCATTTATAAAAATTATAAATAAGAATGGGCCAAGATGACTTCCTTGAAGAACGTCCGATTTAAATTGAAAATGTTTTCGAAAGTTATGTGTCAAGAACTGTGTTTTTATCATCTGGCTCTGGCTCTAGATCAAAATCAAATGAAAAAAAATGATTGAGGTTAACCACCGGATAAACGATTTTTGAATTAGCATTCAAAGTTTTGTTTTTGTTCTTCCATGTTAAAAACCTCCTCTCAAATTGAACGCATAACATTAAAGTAAATTCGTTCCTTTTTTTATTAGACTTTCGAAGCACTTGTGTAAAAGCAGTAATTTGGCTATACCCCTTTAATTAACAACTTGACTTGTAGATTGATCTAATATATAAAAAATTTCAGTTGTTCAGAAATATACTGTTGACACTTTTTCGTTTAAGAACAAGATATTAATGATATTTTTCAAAATATTGCAATTTTGCAAATATTTCAGTTGGTTTCAAATTAAAATTAAAAATCGCAGTACATAATATTGATACTTATAAAAATATAGAATGAGTGAGTGAATGTTTGTTTACTTGATCTTGTCGCTTTTCCCCTTTCCTATCTCCCATAAAATGCTTCGATATCCCTAGCCCAACATTTATTTACATAGAATTTATTGTAGGTTTTCTCTAAAAATTTAAAATTCAATGGTTCTTAAATTGGTCGCAACAAAAAGGGATCACTCAACCTAGGGAGAAAGATTACTTACTAAAACATGTCTTATTTTATACGTATTTATTGAGCTTTACAAAAGATTATAATTATGGCAAAAAAGTACAAAAGTTGTTAAGTATCTAAAAATAAAAATATTACAGAGATTACGATTTTTATTGTTATATATCGCGAAACTAAGCAATTTTAAATGGACTGAATAACAAATGCAACAGTTTCCTAAAAGAGTAAGTCGAAGCTAAAGAAGAAATGTAATGAAAAAAAAAAAAAAAATGGAAAAATACTCATTTGAGCACGTTAATCGAATTATGGTTATGAAGCCACAACAGAGGTAATACGAATTATTGAAAATTTATGTGAGAATTATAACACCTATCACGCTACTGAAGAAATTTTAAAACAGAAGATACTTGAACATAAATAAAACGATAGAATAGATCATTAATAAATATCAAAGAGAAGACAATACAGAGTTTGTATATAGTCAAATTGCACACGTTTCTGTTTTACTTTAATTAATTTCTCAAAAGCGTTTCTTGGGTACATATTTTGCCAAATAGAATTTAATTTAATTCTCTTAAATTTTCCAACGAGACTAAGCAAAAGCCGTCAACAACAAATAATTGTTTACACAATAAATAGCCGAAACATAAAAAACAAATTTTCAAATAATTCTAATTTAATTCACAGGATACGAAATATCTTGCCTTACACTATCCTTTAAGGACCTCTTCATAATGTAATAACAGGCAAGAGGAGCATTTCTCGTTTTTCAGTTAATAAAATTTTCTGAGCAACAAAAATAATTCTTTTGGAGTTTTCATCGACCCACTTGTATCTTACGAACTACGATAAAAATAAAATCCTTAACAAAACGCGTCCTTAACATAAGCCTTATCCTCTAGAACTAAATTAAAACAATTTTGACTGATCCCGTAGGAAGCTGCTTCATGTAATTCCAGGCATCCACTCGCGTCATCTTCGCCGTCGATGCACCGTTTATCGATAGGATCTCATCGCCCATCTTTATGTTGCCAGCTTTCTGCGCAGCACCGCCTATGAGAAATTTGCACGTTTTTTTATGTATATCTAATATTTTGGAAGAAATGCCCAAAGTGATAGGAACTTACCCATGAAGACCTTCTTGACAATCAGTGGCCTATTTCCTGTCGGCGAATCAAATCCGCCTTCTATAGAAAATCCTAGTCCACAACTGTCCTTAACTATTTCCACTGTTCTAGCACCAGGTGGGGTGTTATCTACAGGGGAAATTTGCATTATATTTTATTGATACACTTCTTTAACATAACGAAATTAAATAAATAATTAAGAGGTAATTTCAAACATAGTTCTTAACAGTATTCACCATTTTACAAATCAAATTCACCATTTTAAAAATCAAGTATTTCTACTTAAAAAAACACCGAGTGTAAACTAGGTAGTAAAAATTCAAAAATGTTATTGACTTTAATGAATTGAATGTACATTTTTATAATAAAATGTTTGATTTCTTACTACCTAGCTTACATTTGGTGGTTCATTAAATAAAATATTTAAGTAAAAGTATTTAATATTTAAAAGAATGGATTTGATTTTCAATTTATATATATTATATACGAATTTCAAGTACGAATACTGTAATAGGATCTATCCCAAAAATATAGTAAAATGAAAATCTCCAAACATATTTAGAAAAAATTGTATCCCTTAACTCTTTTAACGAGCTTATAATCTTTAAGACCGCTGTTTCTGTAATTTAACTCAAGTAATTTTTAAGTAATGCATTTAAGTATTAGTTCAGAAATCAGAGCTCACCACTGTTGCCACTCGCTTTCTCCTCATTCCTCTCGGCAGCAAGAACTCTTCCAGTTTCTCGAACCCTTTCTAAAATTTCGCTAGTGCTGATTTTCACAGCCTCTCTGGATGAATGTCTCTTAATTCTCGAAATTGTGTCTGATGTCGGTGAAACGGATGACGTAGTACTGCTAATTTGAGATGCTCCATTGACCTTTGATGGCTCCTCCTTGATATTGTCCTCATTCGACACAATGTCCAAATCTAGGTCAAGAGAACGTGAAGCTTTATGATAGCTACGTTTCTTTTCGTGGTCAACTTCTGAGGGTTTTTCATTTAGTGATGTCAGGGATCCGAGCGATGAACGCTTTTTTGTGAGCGGTTTGACAATGACCGATTCTGAGCGGGTTACTACAAGAACCACCTCTGGACGGGGTGTCTATTAAGAAAATGAAAAATATTTAAATAGTTTAATTATTATAAGATACTGTTGGACGAATCGACATACCTTCAAAACAGAAATCGATTCACGATGAGTTAAACCACGCATGCTCAATCCGTTTACTGCTAAAATACGATCTCCTTTCTTCAGTCGTCCATCTCTGGCTGCAGGTGAGTTTGACAAAATTTTGTGTATCTAAAATTAAATAGAAAATTTTATAAAATTGTTATGAATCTGATTTACAAAAAAAAAAAAAAAACATTTTAATACCGACAAATCTAACCATTTTTAGAGATTAATGCCTTTATCTACTCTCTATTTTATTAACTTCTGAACGCCAAAGCCATATCCGTATCGTTTTTTTTCGCAAATAATTACAATAAGTACGCATATATGCAAACCTACTCAAACAATAAAAAACTTCGTATGTAAGAATAAAAATCTCTACAAAACATAATGTCCTTGCCAAAAGGCAGCTTCTAGCATTTTAAAAAATTTAAAAAAATTTTAAAATGTACACATTGAAATTCAAATGAAAGCAAATATTTATATTGAATGTAGACTTTCAGATTAGTCTGGATTGAAAAATTGATGTGTATATTGTTTGTATACGTTAGTTGAATCCCCAGAATTCATTTTTTGATTAATTTAATTTTTAGGCAATGAACTCGGTCAACCAACTTTAGAACAACTGCAATATTTATACTGATTACTGGTAAATATTTTTGTATCCCATAGTTTATCTTTCGTATGTCTTGCTACTTTATAGACTAAACAAACCATTATTAAAAAGGAGTACTGCAATACAGAGCTACGCATATGTGCTTCAGTTTTCTTATTTTAATGAAAGACAAACAAAGTGTAAACACAAGTGTTAGCGCACAAACGTTCAAATCAGCTGTGATTAAACAACTCATTTTCAAATTCTTTGTTTTAGGTGTACATTTTTCTTACTGAAATTCTTGATATCAAGTTTCAATCGAATAACTATCGATAGGGATTTTGAATAGAAGAATCTTACATCAAATTTAATATTGGAAAGTAGAATAAATGCTTTAGTTTTTTTACTATTGTAAGCTATTATCGTATTATTGAACTGAATATTTGTATAACAAAAATTAAAGAATTTTATTAATTTAACCTTAATGACATAATCTGTTATAACCTTTGTGTTTTTAGAATACAACATTACCAGAATAGCTTATCTCTGGATTTTATTAGTATCTGCTCAATTAGTTTTAATTCATTTTATTTGTTCCTTATTGGTTATAAAAAATGTTATTTAATGCGCGTCCGGATTTTGGAATTTAAAAATTGAACAAAAAAATTTTGGTTTTATTCAAATCACGCGGACTTCGTGGCCAACTAACAGATCAAATGTACTGTTTCGGTCGCTGTATGGCACGTAGCACTGTCCTGTTGAAATTACAAGTCCTAATAGCTGCGTTTTTTTCATCTGGATCTGGCTCTGGATCAGGATCAAATGAAAAAAAACGATTCAGATTAATCACCGGGATAACGATTTTGGGTTTGAGGAGCTGGAATTCCTGTTTTTGCTAATCTAATAAGAATTGGGGATTATACAACAGCTTTCGTCAAAGAAAACTCAAAAATGGCCTTCAAAGTTTTGTTTTTTATTAAATCCCATAATCAGAAAAACGATTTGATTTATTTTGTTACTATAAATTACTTTTTCTTTGTGTGCTCAGAACGAATCGACTACAAATTTCATTGCTGCCATCATTTCAGAAAAGAAAAACTACAGCAGCGACTCTGTTAGAAATTTCCAAACTATTCATCCGACACTAGCACTTCTCGTAGAATTTTTTGTAACCACTTCTTGCGGATCATTGATTCTAATCCAATTGAAAGTGTGGATCACGAGTTGTTGTTGTATGTCAATGTTAAGAGATTGATCCAGATCCTGATCCGATTGAAAAAAACGCGGCTAATATCCTCAAGTTTTAGAAGCAAAAAGTCGCAGATCATTGCTCTGTACTGCTCATCATTGACGGTTACACGCACCATAAAATTCATAAAGTGTTTATAACTGAGCCCTGATTTCGGAAATAAATTTCCACGATTTGGAATCGTTGCTGAGGTGTATATCTTATATATATGATTTGTTAGACCTTAACGAACACCCTTTAGAATCCTTTTCAATTACTCTCGAAATTATCAAGATGAACTTGAATGAATTTTTTAAATAAAAATAAATAAATTATAACCCTAAAAAACTACGTCAAGTAATATTTTAAAGTTGTTTTATAATCGTTTTTAGCACTTTGAATTAAATAAGATAACGCTTACAAATGGATCATTCCGAAATTTTAAAAAAATTAAGAGAAATAACCTAAAACTTTTCCAAGAAATTTCCTTTGGCTTAGTTTTAAGAATGAAAGAAATTAAAATTTAAATATTAGTTTTACTTTAGTTTTAAGAAACTGAAATATTTACCGTGATTTCTTTAGCTTCATAGTCTGAGCCTCCAGCTAGTGTTACCCCGATGCTGCTTTCAGGGGTGTCTCTCTGGAGCACAACGATGAAAGCATCAGGGGTCTTAAGTGGAGGATCAGCCTCCTCAATAATCAGTTGGACATCTTGAGCAGTGATCAAACTCTGGTTACTGCCCAGCGAGGAGAAGCTGCCGAACTCCGTAGGGGTCTCCTGATTCGAGGGCATGTTCTGTGTGCTTGAAGAGACCCCAGACGAGGAGGATGCGATCGAGTCCAGAGACGAGAACCTTTCGTGGTACGTGGTCTTCTCCTTGACCTGTTTAATACTGGTTGTGACCATGGTGTGCTGAGTCTGGGATCTCTGTTCGAACTTCTCGCGGATCTCCGAAGTAGATGTCTTGATTTTAACCGGGGTTCGACTAATCTCGACCTGTTGCGGAGGAGTGGTCAGCATTTCAATTTTTTCAGAAACGCTCTTTTCTTCGACTTTCATCTTTTGTGGGATCTCTGGCTTCTTGAGGACCTCAATGCGGGCCTTGGCAGCCTCTGATTGGACCCACTTGGCCATGTCGCTCGTCTCCGTTGTCCGCTTCATGGGGATAGGAGCCGGTTGGGGTTGTTTCTTTTTGGTGACTGGCTTCTGATTGGGGTCCGCTTTGAAGCTCGCCTTGCGCTCCTCGTCGATGAACATGGCACTAACTTTGGACGGGGACGAGTCCGACTTGCGGCTGCTGTCGTCCGTGTCCGAGGTGACCTCTACGTAGGCGGCCACGTTGATGACCTTGTCCACGATGCTGTCGTCCTTCGCGACCAGCTTGTAGTTGATGGGGGCTGTGGGACCGGGCTTGTGCTGGGCGACGAGGGAGGTACGCTGTTTCAGCTTGGGAGCCCGTCTGATCTCCTCCTCGTCGTATCCGTCGGTACTGTCTTCGTCTTCGTATCGCCGGTTCCTGGCTAGAACGGAAGAATCATCACGACCACTTCGGCACTTGGCCGAAGCCAGGATATTCTTGCGGTTGACTGCCGAGTCCCCGGAGCCCGACTTGATGATGCGCCGGCTCATATCGACTGTGGGAGTGCTCCCCACCGAGCTGCAGCTGGCCTGGGAGCCCGAGCCTGAGGTCAGGGTAGACGTGGTGGAGCTCGCGATGGATGTGTTCGTCTCAGAGCTCAGGGTCCTGGTGAGAGCGAACTTCTCGGGGGCAACAGGTACACAGGGTGACATGGGCGGGGAGGAGACCTTTGAACTGAACACGGAATCACTGTCGCTCTCTTCCATGTGAGAGGAGGACTTGTTCAGGAACAGGGAGGTGCGCGGCGGCTTAACTGGAGGCAACACTGGACCTACAAAAGTGGAAGAAAATAGATTTTTAGAAATCTTTTCGAAAATACGAAATAACTTCAACTGCTTATAATAAAATAAAATTTGTATGTATCGAATTATTTTTTATCCATAATCCCGAAAAATAATAAAACAAAATTTCAAAATAACATAATTCCTTAATTACGAAATCTCGAAAAATCTTATTCTGAAATAACGAAATCCACATAAATACTGAAAAGAATCCTTTCACAAACAGAAATAAACCTAAACATAGCCACTTAGGTACTCGAATCAATTTCTTACTCTATTCAAAGTAAAAAAGTTAGAAAGCATATCTTATGTTTTAAATATTGCTTTATAAAACTTTTAAATATACAAATTTTGTTGGAATCTGAAACAAGATTCAAAAATTGTTATATAGACTAGAACTTCATGGATAGTAGTAGTAGTACATTTTTCATGTTGACAAAATATTTTTTTTCTTTTCCGTTGAGTCGAAAGTTGCAAAGTTTATTTAAAAAATTAGATATTCGCAGTGTTTAATCAAAAGTATTTACATATCTACGGCGTAATTAAAAATTTGATTCAATCGATAACTTTAAATGAAATTTGTAAAAAGATTAAACAATTCTTTGGAGTACAAGTATTGATATATTTATTATACAATATATAGTGGCTCAAACGAATAATCGAAGAAAGGTTAAATTATATGTTAGATTGATTTGACCGTCGGGAGACACACTTATTCCGTTATAAGCCCATTGCGATAACATTTTTTTATGACTAGAGTTTCTGGTAGGAATTGAACCCACAATCTCTAACACGCTGCTGGCTCACAGGTAACTGATGGCTGAATGCAAGCAGAATATTATATGTAGTGGCAACGAATGTGCTATCGATGTACTATATTACACTGTATAAAATCGATTTCGTATCAGAACAAGTAATAGGTTGTTTCAATCGATTTTTTCCGTGTATTCGAAAACGGAGAAATTTTATCACGTCACGTTTTTGGAAAATATAGGTTTGAAAAGTACAAAATACCGTATTTTGACCATTTTTGCAAATTAATTAAAAAATAACGAATTGTTGTAGGATCTTGTAAAGTATCTCAAATAAAAGAATGAACCTTTAATTATTACATTAAAATACGAGAGGCTTTAATATTTTCCAAAATATTTCGTGGGATTCACTTTTTACCATAAGCCGATTACTTCACACAATAGATAAGATGAAGATCACTGTTTGCGCAGGGTCATGAAAATTTTAATCGCGAAGATTCTTCGTAAGTGCTATAGATTAGTGGTATTTCATATATATATCGATAAGGATCCAGGCTGTCTTTTGAGTCGTGTCACGATCTTTTATCAAGTTCCATTATTTTTTGCTGAATTTTTAAAAACCTATTTCTTTCAAAAAAGTGACATCCTATTTTTGTTTGTAAATTTGTAATCTACGGAAAAAGTCATATAGAAATGATATATTACTTGTTCTGTAACAAATTAAATATTAAATTTTGTCGCACAGTGTTATCAATTGTTGGCTGTTATTGAATCAAACGGATTTGCAAATTAATATTTAAAATAATAAAAGTTCATAATTTCTTACATCTTATGAGGTTTGTCCGATGGCTTGAAAAATGGAGTTATGGTTAGTTTGTACGGTTTTTTATTGCATGTATTGGAACTATGTAATTTTTCGAATATATTTTAAAAACGTAGAAAATTACAAAAAACGAAAAAGTTACATTCATTTCACTTTACCATATCTGCACGTATTTTACTTTATTACTGCATTTCTTCGATTATTAGTTTGAGTCCTTCCATTAGCTTTCAAAGGTAGTCAAAGATTAGGTATGAAAAACAATAAACTAACATATACGATTAAAATTAGCTTTGTATTACGATTAAAGAAATTAATGAATTTAGCTTAATTTTTTTTCCAAAAAAATCGACGGTTTTAGGTAGTAGCTAGTGTATCTACGGAGATTGGACTGAATTATTTTCAATTTCTTTTCTTTACTTTCTCTTTTAATTTCTTTTTATTTTAAGGTTACTAGAATGCAATTAATATGTATAAATAAATGTTATACAAACCTTCAGTTTTCCTAATTGCGGGGCTGATTCTGTTGCCCGAGCTGAAGATGCTTTTGTAAGTTCCATTGCTAAAGGTATTGCTGCTAGTCGTGGTCACGGGGCGCAGTGCCGGCGGCAGATCTCTCTTCTGAAGGGCCACATTCGCAGTGAAGGACCCGTTGGCCTTGATCTTCTCGCTGTCTCTGCTCTTTATCTCTGGAAGATCTAAAATGGGTTCCAGATTAGACGCGGCGATGGAGGGCCTTTCGGGGATAACGAGTCCTCTGAGCTTCGACATGGATTTTCGCCGTTGCTCGAGGATGTTCGTGATCGCCGCCTTTCGCTGCGATTCGTCGAAGTTCGCGTATGGCTGGCCGGAGAAGGAAATCGTCCTGGTGAGGGTGGGGACATTTCTTCGGGGGAGAGAGGCGTAACTTTGTGTATATTCTGTTAGTGACATGGGGGCCTGGGTGTCGTCGATTTTGCTCGGTCGCTCTATAAAGGCCGACTTAGTTCTGGAGTAGGTCCTGGTGACGTCATTCAGATTCTCGACACTCATCGCTTTTTTGGTGAGGGTGGCCGAGACCGGTTGATACTTGTAGCTGGTGTCGAGGAGATTTTCGGTGCTTTTGTTGAACGCTTTCTTGCTCCTCGAGAAGTCGACTTGGTCCTCGTTGGAGAACATTGCAATTTTGTCCCGGACACTCTTCTCCGACTTCTCATCCTTCCTCCAGTCGGACAGTTTCCTGGTGACTGGAGTCGGTTTCTTAAAGACGTCCGTCGTGGGATCGTTGCCCTTTTGGCGGGACTCGTATGTCGTCACCACTTTGGCAGGACTAGTTTGGTCAAGTCTTATGAATTTCTCGTTCTTCTCAGACCTCGTGTCATCGACCTTGATGACCAAGTCCTGCCGGTAGATCTTCCTAGGAACCGTGGCTGGAGGAACTGACTTTGGGAGGGGCGGACGGTCGTCCTGGTCTTTTTCTTTAGGAGACTGCGTTCTGCTGCCGGTAAGTTTCGTGTCTGAGAAAGTGGCCGCCGATTTCATCGACGTCGGAATGATCAAAGGCTCGGAGAAATTTGGCGGGAACTCGTGACCGTCCGGCGGCAATCTGGAGTATGTTGGCGGCGAACTCAGCGAAATGTAGTCGTTTACGATTAGATGTGAAGGAACTATTTGGATGCTGTTTTCCATTTTGATGTCTGTATCTGAAAGAGAAACAGTGGGAAGGTTAGGGTTAGGGCTTTTAGTCACATTAGGCTTACATGATGTCAGTGAAAATGGTACATGACAATTATTAAACAAATAAGAAGTTTAGCTTAAAATATATGTCTTTTAGTTCACAGGCGAAGGAACTTTTAAATTAAACGTTAGTAAGTTGTGTAGCAGTGAGCAAATAAGTAATTTTGGACGATTTTAAAAATTAGTATTTTGGACGAAATACACTCTTAAGAAGAGTTAGATAGAGTTGTATACTATAGATGCGAATGGCGTCCCAAGTGCTTAGTGTTTCATAAAATCTTAAATATTAATTTATTCGATCATTACGATTTATGATGTAATTTCTAGAATTATCTATCGTGTTTCTTTCTTTAATTTTGACGTCATTCAAAACATCAAACTCGTAGGTAAAGATTTACTTTTACAAAATTTTTGAAGAAGTTACACAATTAAATTCGTTAAGCTTCTGCTTACCAATTTATCGAGCCACCAATACTTTGCATTGCATTAAATCACAATGACTTTCTGGATATTCGTAACTTTTCAGTTTTTTACAATTTATTAGCCCTTCTGAAGATAGCAGTTATTTATATTATTTGTATTTTTATTTATGTGTTTGAAATGGTTTCGTTTCAATATCCTACTCAAAAATGTCGATACCTCGTTCTTGGATCTCTCAAAAATACATTGTTCTATTGAATTTGTGGGATTTCTAGTACATTTACACTCACTGTCAACTTTTTAATTGAAACTCTTAAAGTAGAAATTCTGCAACAGAAAAACAATAAAATAAAATAATAATTTAAAGAACTACGAACGTTTAAGGATCAGAAATCCAATAAACGTTCAGCTTTTACATAAAATCTGGGTTCATGTAAATAGAGTAATAAGTTTTGAATAGATTTTAACCACACAAATTTGAGAGCAAAAGTATCTTAAGTTTTACATGCCAAGATATTTTCATACGTCCAGCCTACTAGCAGCAACTACTCTTATTTATTCAGTTTTTTCATTGACATTTTTGAAACGATATTTTCACTTGATAATATATTTTTATATTTAATTAAGGGTGTTTTCGCTTTGTTGTATTTCCTATTGTATCACTGTACCAAGTGTAAAACTTTAAACTTTGCATAGTTGTACCTATACCTATGGTAATCAATTTCATTGAAGTTAAATGTTCGACCAGTATTTATTATGATGTGAGTTCACGGAAAATCCCTGTGTAAGAGCAATAAATTGAATTTTGAATGTATTAATTGATATTTTTACAGCAACGGACGGCGAACCAAACTAAACTCCTCTCGTATGTCGTACGGAGAGATTGAAATTGGAACCTGAGGTTTCCAGTGGAAAAAAAAAAGAGAACGTATTTTATGTTGAGTTCTTCTCTCGAAAATTAAATCTATAAATTCCAGTTCGTATTATCAAAAAATATGCGTTTACCTCTTTAAATTGAATTAACGCACTTTTAATACTTAAGTTAAACAAATGAACTGAATCGGAGAAGCTGTCAAATATGAAAAAAAAAATCAGTGTGTTCACAAAGCTACTGTGATCTGCTTTTGAGGATAATCAGCTACTTTTGCACAATTCTTATATGCGGCAAATCAACTTTCAATTAGAACTGCATCAATTTTGCGCCGTCGAGCATACGTCTTTTACAACGATACAATATCAAATACAACAAAGAGAAAATACTCCGTCTATTTAGGAATTTATAAAAATCATAAAGTTATTGTACGTTTCGTATACTTAACAACATGTCCAATTTTGAAGTAAGTATAAATACGAATTGAGTGCAACCAAAATCCAGATTTTTAATAATTGTGGGAATTTTTACCTAACTCCAATTCAAATTCAAAATAAAATCACGATACAATTTATGGATCCAATCAATTTTCCTTTTTAAATAAAAGAATTCTATTCACAAATTGTGCCGTTTAAATAAATAACATCAATGCCTTTTAGTTATATTGTTCTATTCAACAAAAATTCAAGATTAAGGTAATAAGTTTTAATAGCTATTCATCCCTTTTTTGCCCTTAGGAGCTAATGTCTTTTTTAATCTAAATCCGAAATCCCAAATAGAGAAAAACCCGAAGTCAATCAAGGAAATCGAGTTAAATCCAGCGTATCTTTTGGTTATCAAAGGACATGAAGACATCTACCCCGGACAACTTTGTATCTCACGACCTGAGGGAAAAAGCGCCGCCGCCGATTCGAATCTAGCGCTTCATCATCAAGCTCCCTGCCCACCTGAGCCTCCTCCGGACGAGCAGCTAACCATGAACTTCACTAAGAGCCGCAAATCATTTTTATCGCCGCCCAAAGTTGCTCGTTTTTCGGGCCGAGGAGTTCCCAAAACTCCTGAAGCGCGAAAATTGTTTGGACACAGAAATCCGAACCTCGCCAGGCGGAAATGGGGCCCTGCCCCCGCAACCTGAAGGGGGCCTCGTCTTGCGCTCCAGTGACAAAGTTGGGGCTCTTCGGTTTCGAGCAGGCGGAAATGGAAACAATTTGAGCCGGTCGCGGGACAGGGAGCGGGAAAAACAGTCCAAGTCGAACGCGTTTTTATCGCTTTTGTTTTTCCTGGCCCAGCTGTGGCGCGACGCGTCTTTTTGCTTGTTCCTGAGATGCGCGAGCAGGTGATCCGCGAAATTTGATTTTGCCATTTAACCTGACACTCGAAGCGCTTCTGGTTGAGCGATTTTTGATGATTTAACGTCGTCGCTGTCGAAAGAGTGCTCTCCTGCTTATTGCCGCAAAGAAATTCGATTGGAACACGCGATTTCGTAATTGCTCAATTTCTCCGATGGCTTCCGTTGCATTCCGATGTCCGGCAGTGGGCCGCTTTCTTCCTGAAGAGAGTGGGATTCATTCCTCGCCTAATTATTTTCACAAAAAACGTCCCTCGCCAGGTATCGATTCATTTTCCGATCGGAGTTTTTGCGCCACACCATCCAAAATTTCATATTTCATTTCCGACGTGACACCACTGTCGAGTTAATCCGGAACGCGAATAACTGGCGATTAGTGGGCCTGCTTATCTGTTGCGAACGTGACCTGATTCGAATTAGCGCCACGCTCAGTGACACGCTTCGGAGTGACGAACGAGCAGACTTTTCGGCAGATGTCCAAACCCTGCAGCGATGCATGTAATCAAATATTCGGCAGATAACCCTTTAATTGGAGGTCACCTCCGCATTGCTTAATTTCGACGAGTTAATAGGCAATGACTCAAAAGTTTGTGCCCTTTGTCGCTCGTTAGATTGCCGATCAGTTGCGTAGCTAGGCCGCGTAGACATCCGCGGCTAATTGAATGAGGCACAGACTCATTCAGCCCCAAGGTTCCCTCCGAGTGAGTGATTTATGCTTTTTGAAGGAGTATCTATCAAAAGTCAAACGAGGGTTAAGAGATTTGTTTTTTCAAACCTCTGTCGCACGCAAAAGAAAGGACCTTCCAGCTGTGCGGAAAGAAGAATCATAGTCAATTGGAATCACTTAAAAAACTAATTAAACTTTGATTGTACTACAGTTGATTTATTTCGCATAGTCGCCAACTTGGCTGGAGAACTTTGTTTTGAAGAAATCGTTACGTTAATAAGCCATTTAGACAATTCGGGATAGTAGACATAGAGTGCTGAAGAAAGTCTGCAGTTTAGACCTTTAGAAGGGTACTAAGATATCATTTGATAAATAACCCTGCACCTGCTCTTCTTTCTATACCTCTCTTCCTCACGACTTTGAGACTATATAAAAATGAAAAAAATTGTAGAATAAAATTTTCCATTCCAAAAATCGAATGAAGGAAAAGTTGTTTTCATCCCACTTTCTTAAATATTTATTTCATACTCCAAAATTTTAAGATGTTCAAATGTTCAACTCACATTCAAATCGACAGGTTATACACTTTGAAAAGCTGTAGTAAATATAGTACTCCACTCTGAACACCTTAGTAACTATATTTGCCATTTAAAGAGTTTGGTTGAATGTAAAACAACAATTAATTTATTACTTCGATAGCAAATAATTGCAAATGAGCATGTTACACAGGTGGGTGAACTTAGGATACAGGTAAAAGATAACCTAAATTCTTGCAATAAACACACAACATAAATATGAATTATCTTAATATCTTGGAACATCAATATTAACACTCTTTTAACAACCGCATAAGCCTTTGTTGTAGTGCCATTGCTGTTTTTATGTTTTACCAGATCAACAGTAAATTATGCATTAAATTATATTTTATCAGCAATTTGTCACAGTTTCGACTTGAAATTGTTCGAAAAATAAAATAAAATACAGATGAACTTTAAAACATATTTTACCACACAATTTTCAGGAAAAGATTTCAAGCGTTCAAAACTACTAAGCAATGCAATTTTGTATGTATTTTTTCCGCAATATGTAAAATCTTACTACGAGTGGGTTATTTTTGAATAACTAGTGTAGCTTCCGTTTACAATTTACTCTTTCTCTGGAAGAACCAAAAATACAGCTAAGTGCTTTTTGTTTATTTAATTGAGCTTAGTGCAAGCTATACATACATAAATTAAAAGCTAGAGCTTATAAACTATCCCTTGTTAACGTGAATTACTTAAAGGTTATAAATCGATCAATTTCAGCCTGTCTTCATAAGAAAGCATGTCCTGGTGGTCTGACCAAGGAGAATCATGTAGAGCAAAAGAAAGAACCTGTGCTGGACAGATTCAGTCCTGTTGATATACATTGACTACATGGGAGATAATACCTAAGTGGCATATTCAGGAAGCAGTCGGACAAAAGAGATTTGTAAGGATTTTGCGACATATGGGCTTTTAAATTCTATAGACCAGCGTTTCACAAAGCCGAGAGCTGCGTTAGTTTATAAGCTAGTTACGTAATGATTTTCTGGAATCAATAACAACTTAAATTGAATTTTTGCTCCAAAAAAAAGTCCGCAACATATTCATTCATCATCTCTCTATGAATCTCATATTATGTCGATTACCCTAATTAGTTTATTTCTGTGATAAAAACCAAAAAAAAAAAAAAAAATCTAATGATTTTCCCCTTGTTCTTACGTTCTTAATGAATATTTCCTTTTCTTCAACATAACACATTCAGAAATTGGCCTCTTAAGAAAAGGCAAAGAAAACAAATCTGGAGCGCTGAACGCTGCCTCAATTGTTTGCCTCAAATGATCTAACAGCAAAGGTTAAATACATCCACTTACGCAATTTCTCTAATTGCCGCGTATTAAAATCACTGACCATGCTAAATGCAGTCATAATGACCGGGCACCTCCGGCCAAGAAGCAAACAACTCCTCTAATAGCCGTGAAGGCTGAAAACACTTAGAAGGTCCCAAAAATTGTACTACTTTGCCCGAAAAATGCCAGAAGCGGAGGCTCTTTAAAATTTAGACCCGCTCAAAATCGGCCGGCACCTTTCACCTACGAGAGTTGAAAAACGAACAAAGAGCCAAGAGTCACAAACACAACGCGCAGATAGCGAGCGAAATGATCATTATTTAGCGATCACGTTACAAATCCATCAATTCAATCAAAAAGTTTCCGCATCGCTTCGACCGCGAAGGGACCCGCGATGCGATGGTACAACTCTAATCGCTGGCACTAATTGCGCGATGGGCTCCGCGAGTGCCAATAAAAATATTTGAAAACTTTTGATCAACACGATCGATCGCCGAATCAGCGATTGTTATTGGTGTCGGGATTGATGGGCGACCGCAGAGAGAAAAGTTTAAAATGATTTTTACCTGAATGACACCGGCAAATGGTTCTTTTGTCGGCCTCCGCGGCCAGTCAATCACAGACATCTATTTTTTCCCGACTGCGGATGGGAAAGTACACTCGCGGATGAAGTTCTTACGTCTGCGAGTTACTTCACTGCTTCGTCTTTCCGAAACAATTACGCAAGCAAATGTTTTCCCTCTTCCAAGTGTGCCAATTGCGAGTAGGAATTAAAAGCATTAGCGTAACTAAGGCAAGAGCTCGGAATGCTGAGTTGAGTATACACTCCAGAAATAATCAAAAAATTCACAACAAATTAATTCGTAAAATATTGAAAATGAGTATCGAACTAAGTATTAAACAAACGGAGAATGCATGCTGAAGTTAAATTATGCAGGTTGGAACTTTCTTTTCTTTATTATCATGATTCTATATCAAAAAGGAAACCTTGTTATGTGTCTGCCTGCTTGCTGTCTATCTGTCTATATATTTAGTATAATCTGTCTGTCTGTATCTCACAGGCGTTCTTTCAGGTCTGGAAGCGAAATTTCGCATAGTTATTAATATTATAATATCCAAAATATATTTTTTGTCCCATTTTTTGATGGCCAAAAATTACATTAGTCTGCATTTTTCATGTGTACCGCTCTCCCTGATAGGGTGATAGATGCAAATGACTTTGTGAAAAGAAAAGTATTATTATTTATTTGAAAAATGATGGGAAGTTTATCAAAGCTTGTTCAAGAGACAAGAGAATTGTCGCTTTTCTATGTCCCAGTTAATTCATTTTACAGGTCATAGAACAAGGCTAATGAAAAACTCCTTTCCTAACAAATTTCAATAAAATTACCAATTACGAATTCGTAGTTTATGTAGAAAATTCTAGCCTATCTGTTTTTTGAGCCAAAGTATTATGGGTCAGAAAAATTTGTTTTTTCACTCGGTTGATAGAGATATCACGAAAAGGCATTCTTTACAGACTCTACAATATTATGGTATGGTCGAGATTTTTCTGCAATGCCAATAACTTTTAAGAAGATCGGTGGGCTTGTAACATTTCACTATATATATATAATTATATATACTCTAGTTTAATGTATTTTTATTCGTTTCTTTTCAATAAAGTTGTTTCTTCCGAGCCGTCATCTTATAGCCAAGGTTATACAAAGTGACCTATAGTATTTTACAAAACAAATTAGCGTCCAAGTGATTTTGATATATGTAGTAGCTTCATGTCTCAAAAAGTGCTATACACGGAAATCGGTCGGACCAGTGGATACTATGTATATACCATACATATCATAAAGCTTTGCCGATCTTAAGAGTAAGAGGTGCTGTTACTGTGAAGTCTATATAAGAAACCATGCAGTCTATATTAAAAAAAAAAAAAAAAAAAAAAAAAACCTGGGACAAAGTCGGCAAAGTTGACAATTTTAGCTTTTGCATATTAATTAACTTAAACGTAAACAAATGCTGTAGATTTCCTGTTCAACCATTAGACATTTCTTTTCATTCTAACTTTGAATGCACATGTAATCGAAGAGAAGCCTAAGCGCCCGATCAGAAATTGAGGAACTGGACTTGGGCAAGTTCTGGTTCCAGCAGGATGGCGCTATGTGCCACACAAGTCAATAATCGTGTAATCAGCCATTCTGGAGATGTGTCATGGCCACCGCGCAGCTTCTATTTAATAGCATTGGGTTTTTTTTTTGTAGATCGATGTTATGCTGACAATCCAGCAACGATTCAGGTACTCGCAAAATATTGATCGAACTGCTCGTGAAAGAGGGCCCCTAACCATCGAAAATGTTCTGCAAAATTGGGTTGAAAAAATGGGCTACTCCGAAACCAGTTGAGGTAGACATTTAAATGAAATCATATTCCATACCTAATCGCAAGATTTACTCTTTTCGATAAATCGACAAACTTGAAAATATTGAACAGTGTTTATTTTATAGCATTTTTAAAAAGAAATTAGGCGATGGTCCACCATTTATAAGGAATACATAGGCTGAGTTTAAGCAATGTGCCTAGGGCCACTAACAGGAGCTTCTTAATATTATTCGTATACGAAAGTTCAGGACGAGGCTCTTAGTTTTAGGGCTGTGTATTCGAAAGTCGTTCCGTAAGAAAGGTCACGAAATGTTTATGGGGAAACCCATTCGGGCGGAAAATGCGGTCAACCACTAGCACCGCCACGACAGCAGGAAAGCTCGAGAGCAATCTTCGGAGGAGCACAACTCCGAAGAAAGCAAATTCAGGTCAAAGCAATTAAAGTTCCTTTAAAATGTAGTTCCATTCCGGGCCGCTGGCACATGAATTAAAAGCTGATCATATCGCCTCCTAAGTCAATAGCGACCCAGTTTCTAGGGCCCGGTGGCGGCGGCGCGCAGTCCGGACTCCCGCACTTCTGGTTATATTCCCTTGTCATCATCATTAATTTCCTCTCGTCGCATAAACTGTAAACAGCACAAAGGCGAGCCATCAACTCACGCGTGGAGGAGCCACTTCGCGGAGCGCGCGAAGACGTCCACGTCCGCAGGGAACCAGTTCTGCCCGCCGCGGTCCGCTCGCGAAGGGTTCCACTCCACGGCCGGGCATAGTAACCGGAGTGACTAATTTAGTTCTATCAATTTCGGATTAGAACTAGTTGACTCCGTGTTCGGCCCCAATCTTCGCCGCCTGCAAGTGGGTGCTGCGTTGGGACCCAACAGCCGCCCGGATAGAATTCGCTTGTAGCGCGCGGCTACGTGATTCATGGGGCTCCATGAGCTCCGAATTCTCAGAACATTAATTCTGGGAATTTACTTTGCAATTAAATGCGGTGACAAATTACCCTTTCCCCGGCATCCCGGGAAGCATTCATTTTCCCCCCGGGGAGGAGAGGCTCCGTCGAAGATTTCAACTGATTTGTTTACTTGCCTTAATTGAGTGCGACGTGGCTGCGACTCCACGCTGCTTCAATGGAAGTTGTCTCTGTCGCTAATTGAAAGTAATATTAAGGCCTCGGTGAAACCTTGATTTTATATAACTTTTGGGTGACATTAAGACGAAATTTTGAAAGATATTTGCACGTTTAAGAGGTACAGCGAATCTTCAGTTTAGATTTATTGTACCATCAAACCTTTTAGCAAGGTTTTCTCGTATGAAATCAAAATAATTAACACCGTCCACTTTTACTAGATAAGAAAATGTACTTTATAGGCGCATTTTTTTTAAAACACTGGTCAAGACTGTAAATTTAACTAATTTAATTAATTTTTGTTCATAACTTATCCTTGGGGCGAAACAAATAGAGATTTAAATGAGGAAATATTTCAGGACATCAGGCAAGTATCATACTATTTTAAAACATCTTCACAATTGGGCTATTAACTTCTAACAATAGACGTAAATTAGGAGTGTGAACCAATAAGCACCGGTGTTTGAACGTAGTTTGCGTCGCTTACCATCTTTCAAATGACGCCATTCAGAATTGCAGGCTGATTTACAGGTTAATTTTGATTTGACAGCCATTTGTACTAATCGTCTTTGGTGTTTTTCGATACAATGAAAAAAGCAAGCAATATCGATCCGTACTTTTCCAGGCGAATTTGCTCCGGTATCATCGGCCGGAAAAGTCATGGGACTTTTTGGATTGGTAGGTTATAATTCTCATGGTTCTTTTTGAAAAAAGGACGCTCGATCACAGGTCAGTACAGTGAAGAATGGTTCCAATAGGACCGATTCGATGAGCAACTGAAAAAGACACAGCCAAATTTGGCAAAGAACAAAGTTCTGTTCCACCAAGCTAACGAATCAGCTCACACATATGGAATCGTGGTGGCTAAATGAATAAATTGCGCTACGAATTTCTGCTGCATCCACCGTACGCGATCTGGCTCCCTGTAACTTCTTTCTGTTCCCCTACATGAAAACGCGGCTCGCTGGAAAATATTGGATTGAAACGAGGAGTTCATCGTAGAGACAAAAGCCTATTTAGAAGAGTTTAATAAATCGTATTTTTTGGATGGGTTAAAAAATGACTGGGGCATACTTATTAATCGACCTATACCTTAGTGTCCATTTTAGGAAAAATTCCAAAATTCCCTAAAGTTGAAAAAACTTCAATAGTAGATTTGAAATCAATGACTCTGAAAATTCCTAAATACCTACTTATTTCACGAAAAACATTAAATGGTTGACTTCAAATAAGCGAAAGTGTGTATTTAAATAGTTGATTGGATTATTAGTAAATGGAGAAAAGCGAATTCTAAAATTTCAGTATTATACTATATTTATACCTATTAAAGAAGAGTTTCGACCTGCTCACATTTCGCAGTATTAGTCCTTGTTAGTTTAAATTATTTGAAGATTCTTAGTTAGACGACTAAAAAAATAGATCCATATTGTAATACTTCACGATTACTATAATTTGCTAGAACATGGATAAATATATTACAATCAATAAAAACTCTAATCTTAAACTGTTAAAATTAAATTATTAACATGCTAAGTAAGTTATAAATTTTCATTCTAATTTTGAAATACACCATCCAAAAAGACCAATTGACCACTTGATAATTAATCAGTCGGACTTATTACCTATAGTGTAAAAATACCTGGTCTCCTAATGACTGCATCAAAAAATGTGGAGTAGTTTGATTTTGGCTTCAGAAAAATTACGCGTGGCTCCATCTCTGCGTGAGTATATAAATTCACCAGCACAAAAGCACTTGTTACCACAATTCGCTTATGGCTCACGGGAATTATTAAAAATGTTAATTTCCGGACGCTGTATCACTTAATATTCTTCGAAATTTTGTCTTTTGCCGAATTGAGGTTGCTGCAAAAATTCGATGAAGCAAGCATTCATTGGTTAGTTCGGCGGAAAGGAAACAGATATTTTTGCGAGTCCCAGCATAATTAAGAAAATATAAATCGCTGTGATTAGTGTGGCGGAAGAATGGTAAAAGATGCAGCAAAAAACTTGAATTCGCGTCGCAGGTTGAGCCTAAAGTAAAATGGGGAACAGAGCACAAAACACCTGTTGAAATTAGACTGGACGGCAGGTGGTGCGAAATAAGGCTCCGAGTCCCGTCCAGCTCCAGAATCCAGACTGCCTTTATTGTGGGAACGTTAGTGTTCGCTTTTTCCCCGATATGTCTGCAATGTGGAGTAGAACACTTCTGCGGAAGAATCTCGCTCAGGCCTGTGAAATGGCAGCCTTAATTAGGGGAACAACAAAAGGCCATCGCGTCGCGGCTGTCCCGCCAAAATAAAAGAGTTCTTTGCACTAGAATGCCTGTGGGAAAGCTTGTGAATTGCAAGAAATGCACTGCAGATGCAAGCCATTCTTGCGCCGAGCGTAACACTTCCACGCCGAGCCGAGAAAATTCGCATTCACACTTCGTTCGGCGCGGAAAGGTGTTATCAGGTGGTCGATTTGAATCTCGCGACGGCCGGGCAGATCGCGGTGCGCGGACCAATCCACGCCATATGGAGCGCTCGTGGTAGATAGCTGAGTCACGGATTAGCGTTAACTCGGCTAATCGTGAGCGTTTTGCTGATTTTTCGCTGCTAAATTCACCCAAAAGTTGCGACAACGCGACATTCGCTTGCGCCAACCGCTCGAGGGAGTGGAGCCCGACGACGAATTGATTGGCACGTTACTGCCGATTTGGGTGAACCGCGCGAACGCTCTAAGCGCACATAGTGCACGATAACGCTCCCAATCGCACCATGATAATTCTGCATTTCGTCCAGGCCGTCCCGCGGACCAAGAGCGGGTAAACAGGTCTAATTGCGGATAAAGCAGGCTGTGAATCACTCGAGCTCCAGTATTCTTTCCTCGAGTGGCTGATTCAGCTCCAAAGTTTGCTAACAAAATGTTATCTAGTCAAGTGACAGCAAATAAAAGCTTAAAAAAATAATGTTCGAATGGTCGCAGAAGTTCGAAAGGAAATTATTATTTTTTACGTCCTTCACCGCGGCCTTATCACTCTGATTTTGTTCGACGTCAAATGCTTTTCAAAATATTTACTGTTCAAGTTGCAAACTGATTCATGAGGTTATCAATGTAATCTACACTAGACTAAAGGCGTAACCATTCGAATTTGACACTAATCTAATGGCCCTTATTCTCCTAAGGAACAATCTAAATCATTTCTATTCACAAGGATGTGAAAGCTATCTTGCCATCTCCTATGAATCATTTTAACTTCGAAGCACTTAAATACAATAGAAGTTTCATAATATGCATGTGCGCATTGTAATGCGAAAACTATAGCATCTGAATCTACTCAGCCATAACAAAGCTTATTAATTTATAGGTAAATAGCTGCGTGCATAGTTGGGTATCTATACGGAAAATAATGTGCAACTGGAAATTTTAACCTCTCTGATTCGATCTTTATTAACCACTTCTAAAAAAAATTCATATCTTCCTAATGAATGCTCTGTGAACTCTATTTACATGATAGCCTAATATTTATATTATGCTTTAGCGTAAAAAACAGACCCGCTTTGATAACTAAATATTTTTGTTTTTAATTATTTGACTTCACCTATATACATACTTCATTTCCACAGGTTCACAATAACAAACTATTTAAAATACATAACAAAAATCGTTTAACAAGAAAAAAATAGATAATATGCACATTGCACACACAAACAATTCAAAAATAAAAAAACATTATTTTAGTTAACTAGTATTAGCAGCAAGGCAAACTACAATCTATAAAAAAGCTAAGAACACAAGAAGTGACTATTCAAAATTATAGTAACTCTGTTTATGGATAAATCCATTGTTCTATAAACTTTATTAAAACATCTAGAACACTGCGCAATCAGAGTTATGTAGTTCCGTGTATTGGAATTTTAAGAAAAATACCTCTGGTCCTTAAAAACTTCTCGGAGCATATATATTAAACATAGTAAAAAGTTTAGCATAAGACACCTGTTATAAATAAAACCGTACATATAGAGATTTTAAAGTGAAAACATTATTGAAATCATTCAAGTCCCTCTCAATAAAACCTAACGTCATAAACACTCTTGAAATAATATAATCGATGTAATGAGTGCAACCCATATAACGATCAAAGTACACACCCAGCTTACGATAGTCATATAATTTTCTATTTCACTATCTTATATATGTAATATAAAATATGAAACACATGAAACAATTGCAAAAAATCAGTGCTGCTGTTCTCACTTATGTAAAAATCACTTACGTCCAATATCACTCGAATTTTTTAATCCCTATTAACCTGTTTATATTTGTCTGATCGATTTATTGCTCGTGTATCAAAATAAATATTGAATCAAATATTTTTTTAACCTATTTAATATTCAAAAATAAAATTTCAAATCAGTCGGTTTCAAATAATTCCCAAAAATTGCCTTTCAAAAATTATAGCGCAAATCTTTAAACAAATTCTTTACGAAACAGATCCAGAGAAAACGGAGAGAAAAAAATGGTCAATTTCAACAACTTCAGTCTGTTGATGGCAAAATGGTAAGAATTTTATTCGAAAAAGTTTGCATCAACAGCTTAAATATTTGAAATTGTTAATTTTCTGTTAGTTTTTTCAACAGCTTAAAGAATTAAAATTGTTAATTTGTTGTTATTTTTTTATAATAACAATGTCTTAATTTAACAGAAGATAAGTTGAATTAGCTACAGAAAAAGTGAATATGACAAACTTGTAGGAAATTCAATTTCCTACAAAAAAGTTCTGAACACCAAATCGCTAACATCGATATTTCTTCAGATATGGGCTTTGAAATTGAGATAGTGTTTCTACAATTTAGCTCAATAATAAATGAAAATTCCACACTACCTCAGCTTCAAAGCCCAATATTTCAAGAAATATCGATGGTAGCTATTTGGTGTTCAGAACTTTTTTGTAGGAAATTGACTGAACGAAGGAATTGAAAAAAAATGAAATTTGACATTTTGACATGCGTTTGAATCAATTTTCGTCTCAAATTTTTATGCGTTTTTCCCATTCTCATCATTTTTAAAAGGCCTTTTTCGTATAAAACAAGAACGACTTGACCGAATGAAAATTCCTTCGTCCAATCACGAGCCAAGGGCATAAACTAGAAGAAAATGTTTGAATTTTTGATTTCAGATGAATCCACACCGAAATATCATATCCACCGCAAAAAAAAAGGTTGACGGCGAAAAACGGCTGGAAAATGGAAAAAATGAAAATTTTTTTACAAGTACTTTAAGTACTTTACTTTCATATGTTTAAATTTTAAATAAAAAAGATTTTTCGTTTTTGAAAAAAAAATGTTTAAAGAAGTCGTTTTTTTTTTATACCTTTAAGACCCATGTAACCCCTTAATATTAAGGGCTCCAATTTTCAGGGAATTTTTGTTTAGGTATTTCCCATAAAATTTTAAATTTGTAATCTGCTCTAACATTAAGATTTCAACTTAATGCTTTTTACAGGAGTAAGTGACCCCAAAGTAGTAAAATCACCAACAACATATTCAAAAGCATCAATGCGTTGTTGAGTTAACTTTTTTAATTATTTTTTTTTAAATATTCTTTTACAGGAAAAATGTTGTATAATTTGTGAAATCAACAACCTATTAATTTAATAAATGTATGGTATATGTAAATTCAACATCCGTAAGATATTACGGATAAAAGGTATTATTTACAAAATTTATGTGTTAAAGCAACTTCCACTGCTGTTGAATCAAGAAAATAATGTCAACAACTAAGTCTGTTAAAATGTCAAATCAGCAGAAAATTGTTAAACTGACGGTCCTTTTGGATAATTTCAATGATTTTTTTCTCTCTGTGAAAAATACATAAGTAGTCCCTGATTTTCGAATAGTGAATTAAACACTAAAAATTGAATAATAATAGCTGCATTTCTAATCATTGTGGTCTAAATGTTGATACCCAACAATACAAGCCAACCTAAAATTCAAAGTGTGGACACTTTACAGTCTATGTCAAATGAGATGCAGGGTCATGAAAGACAGGTAGCCGAGTTATAAAAACTTTATAAATTATGTTAAGCATGATAAAGTAGTAAAAAGATTTATATGGTAAAGGTCACATTATAAAAATTTGCCTGGATGCCGACATTTTAAGTTACATCACTACCTTATGCTGGTCGACGTGGAGCACACCTTTCTTGGACGGTCGGTTGAAGAGAAGGTAAGCAGCAGACCAGGTGAACGGAATTCAATAATTCAAATTTCTTAAGAAGCCTATACAGTCTTCCCAGACAATTGTAAAAAAATCACAATTGTAAGACGCTGGGAAGCGGATCACGCACATGAGTACCAGCGAAGATATGGCGGGAGTAATAAATAGCCGGCTGGTTACGCAGAGGTGCTGGGGGCGCACAGGAAACATCTAACAAGATTCACGATCTTGGCGTGCTTCCTCCTTCTCGAAATTAATAAATCCGTCATTTATACGATCATAAGTGGTTCAGTTGGCCTGCAGCAGACATCGCAAATCCGGTGATCTGTTTTCTGCAAGAGCTTGCATTTCCTGGACACCTTCCGGAATGGATCTGACTGCAGTTTTTATGACTAATTAACTCGACGCGCTAATCGAGACAATCGGCCTCAACAAGACAGTTGAACAAATCACGCCGTATTTTAATGGTGGTCATAAACGCATGAACTAGACCCTAGTTTACAATGCCCATTACGACCAAGTCTTGGCCAATGAATATTTTTTGCTGGATCTTGTTGGTGTTGACATCGCCCAGCGGTTTCAGCGAGATGGTAAAATCAGGTGAGGCCCGTCTTAATTAATGAGCCCGCCACAGGTTGATCAAACTCTTGGGTCCAAAACTGATTTGCATTTGTATCAGAACTGCTGTTCGCTGCGAAATAAAAGGCTGAAATCCGAGACCGGTGCCAATGGCAGGTGGAATTAAAACGAATGACTGAAATTAGCCATTAATTATAGCGTCACTTTGTTAGTGGCGAAATTGATTTTTTTCCCCTTTTTACTTTATTTAATTTGCTTGTTCCAGTGATAAAGGCAGCGCCAGTGATTTATAGCCGATTAGGCTAATTCGGTGTTCGTATTGGCCAGAGTCTTTGATTGGCTTGGTCGTGTATTGAGGAAATCTTCCCATTGACGATTTGCCAAAAATATTAATTGATTTTAAAATCTATCAGCAGTTTTCGCATAATTAATATTCACAAGACCCATTGTCAGTTGACAAAGAATTCCGTTGTTATGGCGCCCGTTGGCGTTTTCATGCGGGCATTCAGCAAATGCTACAAAAAGTCTGTGAATGAAATCTAAAACAAATGGCAGGGTTCATTGGTCCTAGAAGCATTTCCAGCGTGAATCTAAAATGGGTTTTCAACCAGTTCTTTTGAGTCTTTTATTTTTATGCAAAATGAGAGTAGTGATATCATACGTTGAATTATCGAGATCGATCGCACAAAAAATTAATCTAAGGTAACAACAAAGGCTTTGGAGGTCGATTCACCAAGTTTTACCGGTTCAAATTGTGTAGCTTAGGTATATTATATGAAATTCGCAACCTAAAGTTGATATAATTTCAAGTCAGAACTTCTATTTAGTATGGGAAAGAAAATACTACACTATTTTTTCTCCATCAATTTTGCTTTTTGTGTCGAATTATTTATTGAATCTTTTACCTAATCGTAATATCATCTTTAACAAAAAATATAATAAAATTGTTGTTTATATTTGTTTATTTGTTTAATACAGTGTAGCCTATGGGAATGTGTGAAAACTAAATGAATGGCTCTCTCCTTTCCGATCTTCTCTGAGAGGACCTACGTTTTGAAAATATATACCTGAGGTCTGTCTGTTTTATTCTAGTTGTGGTAGAAAGCGGAGAGCACTAGATTTCACTCCCTGTAATTTCTTTTTATGGGGCTACATGAAAGATCACTACTATGAAAATAACCCAAAAACAACAGAGCAGTTAATTAAATAAATCAGGAAAATCGTCAATGATATATCAAATGAAAAGTTAGAACATATTTTTAATAATTTTAGAAAGTGTTTGGGTACTTTTGTCAATTTAATGTGATGGTGCACATTTTTAAAAATAAATATCAATAATAACTAAAGTTCTTAACTATATTTTTAAATTATTGATTTTTATTAAATAGTGTTTCGACGTCCATTCGTTGCCAACCTAAATCTAGCATTACGCGTCACACTGTCGTCTTATAATAAGAGTACAAGGAACTGATTCTTTAAAGACTACAACAGCATCACACCATCTCTAAAAGTTAAGACAGGCAGTAGCAGTAGACAATATTGAACTTCCAACAAGCAAACTGGTAGTCATATCAGTGGATACAGCACAATCAGTACCGAGCAAAATTTAAATTAACCTTAAACCCTAAAACATTTTTGGGGGGGATACCCATAACTTGGCCCCCAAATTTGAGGAACGGGGTTCGAAGCATTTTGCTGTCCTAAATACGGGAAAAATAAAGAAAAAAATCTATCTCGACCCGTTTTCGAGATATAAAAAAAAATAGTTAACACTTGTCCCGTATCAACTCCAGACAGCAAAATGTTTCGAAACCCCGCCACGACACTGAAAAACTTGAATATTAACGAACCGCCACTATTTTCCGCACATTTCTATTTTACCGCCGATCAATTTATTTACACGCACGAATTACAACGCACGAAAAACACTAATTTTTTACAAAAATAAACCCGATACCGCGAAATGTCAATTTAACTACCAAAACAAGCTGAAGTTCGTTTCGTTCTTCTTGAAAAAAAGGTGTGCCAACTGCCAACCGCTTTAGCAAGTTCGTTGAGTTCGTTCTTTTTCGATCAATCGATATTTTGTAAAAGGAAAATATTTAGTTAAAATGCATTTTGTAAAAGGAAAATATTTAGTTAATATGCATATTTTGTAAAAGGAAAATATTTAGTTAATATGCATATTTTGTAAAAGGAAAATATTTAGTTAATATGCATATTTTGTAAAAGGAAAATATTTAGTTAATATGCATATTTTGTAAAAGGAAAATATTTAGTTAATATGCATATTTTGTAAAAGGAAAATATTTAGTTAAAATGCATTTTGTAAAAGGAAAATATTTAGTTAAAATGCATTTTGTAAAGGGAAAATATTTAGTTAATACGCATTTTGTAAAAGGAAAATATTTAGTTAATATGCCTATTTTGTAAAAGGAAAATATTTAGTTAAAATGCATTTTGTAAAAGGAAAATATTTAGTTAAAATGCATTTTGTAAAGGGAAAATATTTAGTTAATACGCATTTTGTAAAAGGAAAATATTTAGTTAATATGCATATTTTGTAAAAGGAAAATATTTAGTTAAAATGCATTTTGTAAAAGGAAAATATTTAGTTAAAATGCATTTTGTAAAGGGAAAATATTTAGTTAATACGCATTTTGTAAAAGGAAAATATTTAGTTAATATGCATATTTTGTAAAAGGAAAATATTTAGTTGAAATGCATTTTGTAAAAGGAAAATATTTAGTTAATACGCATTTTGTAAAAGGAAAATATTTAGTTAATATGCATATTAACTAAATATTTTCCTTTTACAAAATATGCATATTAACTAAATATTTTCCTTTTACAAAATGCATTTTAACTAAATATTTTCCTTTTACAAAATATGCATATTAACTAAATATTTTCCTTTTACAAAATATGCATATTAACTAAATATTTTCCTTTTACAAAATATGCATATTAACTAAATATTTTCCTTTTACAAAATATGCATATTAACTAAATATTTTCCTTTTACAAAATGCGTATTAACTAAATATTTTCCTTTTACAAAATATGCATATTAACTAAATATTTTCCTTTTACAAAATATGCATATTAACTAAATATTTTCCTTTTACAAAATATGCATATTAACTAAATATTTTCCTTTTACAAAATGCATTTTAACTAAATATTTTCCCTTTACAAAATGCATTTTAACTAAATATTTTCCTTTTACAAAATATGCATATTAACTAAATATTTTCCTTTTACAAAATATGCATATTAACTAAATATTTTCCTTTTACAAAATATGCATATTAACTAAATATTTTCCTTTTACAAAATATGCATATTAACTAAATATTTTCCTTTTACAAAATATGCATATTAACTAAATATTTTCCTTTTACAAAATGCATTTTAACTAAATATTTTCCTTTTACAAAATATCGATTGATCGAAAAAGAACGAACGCAACGAACTTGCTAAAGCGGTTGGCAGTTGGCACACCTTTTTTGCAAGAAGAACGAAACGAACTTCAGCTTGTTTTGGTAGTTAAATTGACATTTCGCGGTATCGGGTTTATTTTTGTAAAAAATTAGTGTTTTTCGTGCGTTGTAATTCGTGCGTGTAAATAAATTGATCGGCGGTAAAATAGAAATGTGCGGAAAATAGTGGCGGTTCGTTAATATTCAAGTTTTTCAGTGTCGTGGCGGGGTTTCGAAACATTTTGCTGTCTGGAGTTGATACGGGACAAGTGTTAACTATTTTTTTTTTATATCTCGAAAACGGGTCGAGATAGATTTTTTTCTTTATTTTTCCCGTATTTAGGACAGCAAAATGCTTCGAACCCCGTTCCTCAAATTTGGGGGCCAAGTTATGGGTATCGTGCCCATTTTTGAGTTAATCCTTTAACCCTAAAGAATTAGATTCAATTTTTTATAATAAAATGGGCATCAAATGAAAATGACGACTTTCCTTTAATAAAAAATACTTATATTTACCCAAACCATCCATTTGTTAAAAAAATAGTTACTCATTAGTTTTCACACATTCCTATGTAACACCCTGTACATATTTTTCCTTATCTTATATCTGAAACTCCGATTTTGAATGAAGGACTGAAAAAACGATTAGAACTATAGAATTTATTTTTGTTTCACTTGCAAAAGTTCTCTTCAGTGTAGGAAATATATATGCATCTTAGTAAAGTAATAAATTATAAAATTAAAAAAAAAATAATCTATTAAATATAATTTATCGAATGATGGTTAGCAGATAAACTTATTCCACCGCGCCGACAAGCTGAAGATGCAACCCCTAATATTAGCCCCAGTTACCCTTAAATTATGCCACTTTAAGTTACGGCACTGAGCATCACTAACATCATTGTGATCTGCATACATACCCCGAACCGTGTAAACCCTAATATATATACCTATATTTCGCGAATATTTCTGCAGCTTGCGTTTCTTAAGAGGATTTATCGCAATCTATACCTACGCAGGTATACTGCGACCGGTGCAACAATTGGACACGTACAGATCTGTCCGGATAGCTGAGATATGGCCGCAGCGGCTAATACTGGAAATGTTGTCCGGCTTGGTCTGACCATAGTGAGAACAAGACCTGGATAAACAATTTACTTTGGTTTTCCTTGTACTTGATGTTGTTTATTGCAGCCAGAAGGCATGCATGCACACGCTAGGGATACGCGCTGGGGAATGTCTACAGCATTAAATAAAAAATAAAAAAAATAAAACACCTACAATAAAAAGAAAAATTTATGTGCACATAGAAGGCAGAGTGGGCAAAAAATGCGCACACAAAAAATAAAAATTTCATCTTGATCACCTTGAGAACGAGTAAAACCTCCACGTCCTTCTTTGACTGACTTTTAGCTATTTTAGATGCATTCATAGATACGCGACGTGGCTTAGGGGCTCACAAGCTTAAAGTTGTGTGTATGCATGAAATATTGTGCTATTTCTGGAGCTCCAGGAAGGGCGGGCTTTCGTGCCAACACCCTCAATGGCTATTTCTGTATGCCAACACAGCAGAAACCGCCTAAGCCGGGAATAGGTTTTCTTTTTTATGCATGCGTCCTTAATTACGCGTTTCTAAAAATAGATTGCCTTTAACATGCACTGTGATTCATTCATGGAAGCGTGCACCTGGGTGACAGACCCATTAGGGCTCGAACCGCAGCGATATCTTCTTATTTGTCGCTAGTTCAGAATACCTATTTGCGGTATATCTAGCGATCTTCAAACCCTTGAAAGATAGCCCAATGACTTGGCAAAAGCAGTTTCAGATCGATCATAACAAATGCAGTTGCATTGATCACTTCGATATCGAGGAGCAGTGAGTGCTCAGATTTTTTTTCGTTTTAGAATGACATGGCTTGTTGAAAAAGTAATATGAAACCGTCAAGATCACTTCTTCAATCTGGCCGAATTGCCGTCAGGGCGAAGTACCTTCTTTGGTCTCAGAAAAACTTGAAACTCACGATCTTCCTGCAGTGATTGCTAGCGCTAGATTTCTAGATACATTTTTGATATTTCTCCAGGCGGTAAATTCAAGTACCTAAGAATCTAACTTTTGTGCTCATCACAATCAAATACGATAACGTTCCGCTGTAGATGATCTTCATTCGAGAAAAAAAAACTCAAGATCAATATCAGCAGGTTACTTGTCACAGATGCTATTGCAGTGGTGTGTCGTCTTGTCATGAATTAAAAAAAGAAAAAAAGAACAAAAAATTCAATACAGCATAACGGTACCGCAAAATAAGTGAAACAGGTAAGGGCAATTGTTTGTCGAGGAAATTTTATCAAAAAGGTAATACAAAGTATAGACAAATATCAAGGTTTAGGTAAATTACACTAGCAGGGAGTGGACATCAATCGCAGTTACAGATCGCTGATCACCGAGCATGAATTTTGTAATGCGGGTTAAATTAGTAGAATTGAATTGGATTGAAACGACGTATTTTATAACGCATAAAGCACATGTTCAAGAACACGTCTGTGAATGGAATGAAAACTCACCAGACGACATAATCTTGATGTTGATCTGCACCGCCCAGAATTTTATGTTTTTACACTTTATACGAAATTTGAACTTTGCTACATAATTTCTGATAAATCAGACTTAAATTTCATTTTAAAATTAAGGGACCACCATCGATAAACCACATTGCGAGATCAGATCTAAAAATGATAAGCCCCACTCACCTCGAATTTTGAACCATTAAGCCCAACGTTACCGGATCCTTCCAAAATTTATAAAAATGATGACACCCATCAAAGCAATAACATTATGATCGTAATGATCGGCGTGCTCTCGTGATCATTTCGATTTCGATCAGTATCGACTCTTACTGCCCCTCTCTCCCATTGCTAACTTCTCATCATTGGGATGATGACCAGTTACATGATATTCATAATACTCTCGACAAAAAAAAAAAAAAAAATTGAATTTCGCGCTTATCATGCTGCGATCAGTTTGATGATTTTTGAAGTGAAATTAGTATTTCCGTGCAGCACAAAAAAAAATATTAAATTGGCAGAAAGAGGTACTCAGTCTGATCCGAAAGGGAACAAACGAAAAAAAAATAACATTTCGATTGATCGCGATCGTTGAAGAGATTACGGAGACTTTTCGGGGATTTTGAATGGCCCACAAAATATGATCGAACCTTTTCATGTTACAGCCTCTCTCTCTGAGGTACATGAGAACGGTATTTCGGGACATGAGAACGGAAGTTGGATATTGTCGTGTTACTTTTGTCAAGATACATATATATCTGTTAGGTTCGCGCAGTGATCATGATCTGGCAAACGGATGTAGATGAATTATTGAACTAGCTTATATTTTTTTTTGTATCACAATCTCAGGAAGTGATATGTTATAAATGTCCAAAAGCAGCTTGATACTTTGGATAAAGTATTTTGGAGAGAGTCCAGAGAATTTAAGTAGGTTTACGTCATGGATTTTTCTTTGTTTATTGAATGTTTTAAATTTTTTTTTTTTACATAATCACCCTAAGAGACGCATACAAGGCCAAAAGTAATGCAGGGATTTAAATAATAAATAAATTTAAAATATCTATTGTTATTGTTGTTTTCACTATAATTTAAAAATTGATCATATAACTAGAGATTTGATCTTATCAAAACAAAGTTTATTTTATTTTTAGGACACTGAGAAAGGAAGTACATTTTTACAATTTGTTTGTAAAACATTTCAATTCTATATAAAAAAAACATTTATATTTCAAAATGATAGTGGGGTTTAGAATGAAATGCGCATTCATCGAGCAAATCTGATGATATTTACTCTTTTCGGTACATTAAAAGCGTTGTGTTTTTTTTTTTTAATTTTAAATAATTATGTAATATTCAGCTCAACATTTAATTTCTATTTTTGAAAAGATTATTTTTAGACATTGTATATGAATCTTGTTATCAATATAATATAGGGTTAGTTCTTAATTCGACATTCTCATAATTTCATTTTAACCATAAATGGTATCAAAATGATAAGAGCAAAGATCAACAAACTGATTTGAAAGTTATACTAATTAATAAATAGTATTTCAATTTTACGTTAACTATTATTGAAATACTAGTAAAGAAGAGATTGATAATATTCATGTTATCAAACTAATGTGATTCTCTATAGCTGGAAATTGTAGAGGAAAATTTCTACTCAACTCAACTCAATTTTACTGTGATTTTTTTCCAAAATTGTGAGATTAATCCGAAGTTGATCAATCGAAATTGAGAAGATCAATCTTACATCATCTGATGTGATTTTGACCTAATGTTGATATTTTACAAATTTATTATTGCAATGCACTAAAAGCCGCCGCTGTGTTCGTGATCTTAAAATCTAAATGAGTACTTTGGTTCGATTTAATTGCCACATAAAATTGTAAATCTTCTTGTTTAATGTGTTGTGATTTATGAGTAAATGCAGCAAACACACACAAAAAACCACGGTCCAACGTTCGATTTTAGTTTTCCCCTTGTAAATGTTCATGGAGATGCCTTTTAGGCATTAGGCGATTTCTGCATCTTAAGCAATTTAAAAAATCTCGACAAGCACATTTAGACCACAGAATTGTGGTTCACGGTTGTCTTGAACAGATCCTACTTTTCGCTTTAAGAGTCCCAGCTAACAGCAATTCACTGTAAAACTGTTTATCTCTAGATAAGCTAAATTTTCCGGAACCCGGACTGATCCTCAGCAGCCGGTAAGATACCTTTCACCCACAATTTTCTGCGTCGTCGGCAGGTAAAACAAATGAGGAATGGCGACTCCCGATAAACGCGGAAAAGCTTTCAGTGCGCATCTCCTGCCCCATCGATCTCTTTGTCTGCTCCTATCTGATCTGATCATTTTCCGTCATGGTACTCGACTTTGGCTGCCCGTTAAATGCAAGAAACTGTTTCTTGTTCCCCGTCGGCATTTTTCCTTATTTTCTTAATTTTTTCCGCGTTTTATAATAATCTCCTACCAAAACATTAGTCAAGGTAGGCCAGGTAGTCCAGGTATATGCTTGGTAGGTCGATCGTGGGGCATTGTCGAGATAGCTGCGGTAGTTGCAGGAAAATGATCGCGAATCGATCATCGCCGCGGAGATAATGGAAGACACGCCGGGTAGACGACCTCGGCGCATTCTCACTGATTACAGCGATCTGACCGTAAAAAACTTATGGAATTCGAATGAACGGTTCTAGAGCGGCTTGAGATTAGTCCGATGCGATTCGACATCAGATCCCTCCTTAAGATCTATCTACAATCCAATTAGCCCGTGTGAATTCTGGTCCCATTAAACGGCCACGCGCCTCGCGGCCTTTCCTTTCACTCCGGACATGTTGACTTCACGATCCGGCCAAAAACAAACAAATATCAATCATCAAAGGACAATTACTCCCAGGGCGAATCGACACTGAAGGCCAGAGTGCCTCCACCTGGACAATTACCGCCATGTACCTACAACGTAACAACTAATCGACATCGACATTCGAAAATGATTCGTTAGAAGTCTACCAGAATTTTTGAAAAACTTCAGAGTCGCGCTGAGGTCCGTCGAAGTAGACGACAAAAGCAATCAGCTTGAACGGCCACAGACTAAGGCTGGGTCTCACTCAGTGGATACCTTCCTAATGGGCGACTCGGTCGACACGACTTAATGTGACCTAAAGGGACAATCTGCGGTTTGCATTTTTCCCCGATCGGACGGAAAATTAAGACACAACAGCGACATTAATTAGACGATATCGCTTGGGAAAAGTAAAAGGGAAATTATTTGACTCGTGCAATTCGGCGCCATTAGCAGTCCACCAGTTTGACCTCTATGTTCTCGGACCTCGGCGAAAAGCAACCATTTGAATAAATTATTTCGTGCTGGATGAATTTTTGCGATTCGATCCCTTTTCGGGGCGACTGGTTATGTACGATTTCGTGATGGCATGAATGAACCTTCCGCGATCGTTAAGGCGCGAAATTGATCGTAAGTTTCTTCTGCAATCCTGCAGTCGAAACATTCAGAAATTATGTTATGTTGCAAATTTCTGAAGAAATAATAAGTTTTAGTGCTATTGCAGTGGAACTATTTCCTGCTTCGCTTTACGATCACTAACTGTTCATCATAGCCAGAAATGTATAAATTGCATATGAACTTCGATACTAACTTTGTTAATTAATATGACACCCCAGTAGGAAAAGCAGGAATTGATTCCAATTGGCTTCGATGAATTCCTATATGAAAATGTTCACAATAGGAATCGACGAAAGTTTATATCCCGAGTCATGCATAAAGTCAGCAAACATAATGCGCATTGGTGACATAAAGCTGCTAAACAAGTGAGCTATGTGCATAGCTCACTTGTTTAGCAGCTTTATGCCGCAGTATCACTTGTTCATTCCTGACAAAAGGTCGCAAGTGCATTCAGTAAATTGCGTGATATTTTGTGTTTTTCCTAAGTACGCGTCGCAGTTCCAGTTTAGAATTTATATTGTGAAAATTCGGTAAGATTTCTTAAGTTACTGATAGAAAATGAAAACAAAGAAAATAATTAGTAAACGTCATCTTCGACGTTTAATTAAAAAAGAACGGGATTTGTTGCTAAAAAGTGTTGAACAGAACTTAACGGAAAATCAAAACGAAAGTGAGGAAAATGTTAGGGAAGAAAATTGTGAATTTGATTTCGAGACCCCTAGTAGAAGTGGAAATTCCTTCGAAGAAGCAAATAAAACTTTAACGGATAAGTTGAAGGACTGGTACATCCGTTATAATCCTTCAAGGGAGAGTTTTGAAGCCCTTTTGAAAATGCTACATCAAGAAAATTTAAATGTTCCAAAATCGTTAAAAGGTATTTTAAAAAAATCTGAACGTATTACCACGCGAACTGTGGCACCCGGTGAATACTTCCATTATGGAATTAAAAGGCATTTGGAGAAAGTTTCTAATATTTTGAGTACGGAGAATGACGTTTTAGTACTTAACATCGGTATAGACGGTTTGCCACTTTATAAAAGTTCCGCTTTGAATTTATGGCCAATATCAGCAGATATTGTAAACGAGGAAAAAATAAAAGTGTTTTTAGTCGGAGCTTACATCGGCAAGAAGAAACCACTAAATATTGATGTGTTCCTCCATGATTTTGTAAACGAAATAGAAAATTTAGAAAGGGATGGTTTAATGTTGGGAGGAAAAAGATATGAATTAAAAATCAAGTCCTTCATATGTAATGCACCCGCGCGATCATTTGTAACCGGAATTGTTGGGCATAACGCTCTAAATGGATGCAGCAAGTGTACACAATTTTGAAGATCTGTAGATAATGTCGTCACATATCAGACGTCAATTGAAACACTGCGTACGGATGATGATTTCAAAAAGAGAGTGGACAAAAATCATCATTCCCCATATTTTCGGAATAGACTTAGTTTACTTGAGTCTTTAAAAATAGGAATGGTATCGCAATTCCCGATTGATCCTATGTACCTTTTAGATTTAGGAATAACAAGAAAAATACTGCTCGCATTAATTAACGGAACGACAACTTTTACTAAAATAACCACACATGAGAAAACAGTAATTTCAACACGTTTAGTATCATTAGCACCATTCATTCCGAAGGAATTTTCCCGAAAACCTAGAGGCTTGGATGAAATTTCAAGATGGAAGGCAACCGAATTCAGGCAATTTACTCTTTACACTGGCATATCAGTTATGAAGGGAATTGTAAACGAAGATCTTTATTACCATTTCCTATTACTTCACAGCGCATACAGGTTAATATCTTGCCCGCGAAGCTATGAAGCAAATCTAGATGTAGCAAATGATTTAATAAAATCATTTGTAGAAAATTTTCCTATTGTGTATGGAGAAAAATCAGTCACTTACAACGTTCATAACTTGCTTCATCTTCCGCAGTGCATCAAGGAAATAGGATTCATAAATAATTTAAGCGCATACAAGTTTGAAAACTTCATGCAAGATTTGAAAAAATGTATTAAAAAACCATCCAAAATACTACAGCAACTTAACAATAAGATAAGTATTCAAAATCCATCATATGAAGAAAAAAAGTTTGGATTTAAAAGAAACAAGGACGGAAAAATTATCAGCCATCAATCTTCACTACATTTTTTAAGTCTTTCGGAGCCTGACAATTATTGCTGCATGTACCCTTCCATACCAATTAAAATTATTCAATTCGTGGAAAATGAAAATAAATTAATTATCGGAAAAAGATTGCTAAACTGTCGAAATTTTTTCGAAGAACCGCTGGAGTCCATGTCTGCCCTTGGAATAATTTTGACCAATCAGGATGTATCCGACGAAGAAGAAACTTTCGAACTGAATCAACTATCCTATAAATTCATGTGTCTTCCATATGAAAACAATTTCTTGTTGCTGCCATTACTTCATGAATGTGTTGCCTAGTTTTGCAGAAAATGGATCCAGCAGATGAAAATTCACAAAATACGGCTAATGTACCTCGGATAATAAAAACAAATTTTAAAAAACCACGACAAGTTCCCGGCTTGCTTCGAAAGTGCAATGCTGCTGTGGGTCAGGATTTACTAAATCCACTTGCTAAAGGTAATCTTAACTAAGTATTTCTCAATATTGCTAAAAATGATAAATTTATATTATAGATGACAAAAATACCTACGGCGAGGGAACTTCTGCTTCAATAAAAAATAATGATCAGTCCTTACAAGAGTTAAAAAGTAAGTACGCAACTACATTTTTTAAGGGGAGGTTCTCATCTAGAACGTCAAAAAAAAAGGTAAAGTTCGTGATTTTTTTGAAGGCAAATGACAAGACGTAGGGAAATGATATTTGGCATTATCTTTTATTGTACATTTATCTGTACGAAAAAATTTTTTTATTCAAAAAAAAACCAAATGGCGCCCGTTATTCAACTTCTCTGGAGGCATGTTTGTGTACAATTTGCGTACAAGATAACTCAAAAACGGTTCAACCGATCAACTTCTAGTTTCGTGCATATTAAAGTAAACAATTTTCTTCATAGAAAGAGTGGAGCACATTTTGAAAATTGTAACATTATCTCCTTTTTGTAAGTGATAAACTATGAAAAAAAACGGCCGAAAACGGCCTTAAAAGTTCAAAATCGCGCCATTCCGTCAATTTTAAATTTTTTTTGAAAGTCGTCCACTCTTTCTGAGACAAATTTATTCTAGTTTATAATAATGTCATCATTATTTGATTTCAGACTAATCTGCGACCCCTAAATTGTACGCAGCTGGGCAATTTTCGAAAAACATGCCTCCGTAGAAGTTGAATAACGGGCGCCATTTTGTTTTTTTTTTTTAATAAAAAAATTTTTTCGTACAGATAAATGTACAATAAAAGATAATGCCAAATATCATTTCCCTATGTCTTGTCATTTGGCTTCAAAAAAATCACGAACTTTACCTACTTTTTGACGTTCTAGATGAGAACCTCCCCTTAAAAGCAGAATTGTATAATGAACAAGAAATTCCTGCTGGCATAGACTTTTTCGTAAAAGAAATTAGTTCCTTCAAAGATTTAATGACCAAGCAGTACAAGGAACTGTTTAGAAGCTACTGCAACAAACACGGCACTTTTAAAAAGGGTCATTCAGACGGAGACTGCACAAAACAACACAGAAAAACGATTTCCGATTAAGTCGCAAGAGGAAATAGAAAAATTAAATCAAGATATTAAAGGAAATGAGAATGACATTGTAAGTATTGAACAACATCAAATGTAATTATTTTTATTATTTTTATTATAATAAAGTGGAGAATTATCTTTGTCATTTGATAGATTGCTACCATCAAACGTATAATTCAACCGGGAGGACTAAAAAAAAATTTTCCCAGGCTCTTCGGAGATACAGTAATAATTGACTACAATTATCATGGCACAAAAGGGAAAAAGTCATTTCAGGAATTAAAAGAACTAAAAAATGTTTTATTCGGTAGATCTCCTTCCATTAGTCCGTACTAAAAGAGTGTTACTTACTTTAATTCTATTCCAGAGGCATCAAGAACAGAAGGGTATACGGAAACTGACTTCATTCGCGAAGTGAGAGAAGCTATGCATCTCCAAAAAAATCGCTACTTTAAGCGTTTAAGTAATAAGAGAAAACAAATTTAAGTTACCTATTAAAAAGTTTATTCTTTCTTAATAATAAGGACATAATGAATTAAGTTTATTTTCTGTTTACTTATATATTTTTTGAATTAATATATGAACTTAAAGTTTTATAACGTCGTTTTCATTCTACATGTTCAAACTCCATTGTTAAAATTATGCTTCAAAAACTCTTAGCCTTCTGAGAGGTGAGAGAGTGAGGGAGGAAAGTTTCCTGTGATTCCAATTCTCTATTATAATAGAGTAAGTCTGATTTCGAATCATATGACTGAACCATAATTACTATTTCAATAAGTCTTCAATTAAATTTTTAAATTACTATCCATATCATATTTATCATCTTACACTATTGTAATAAAAGAAAATACTCTTTAAAAGTATTAAAAAACCAGTGAATAAATACATTCTTTTCATCAGTAATTTCCTCAATTCACGTTCATTGCTGAATTTCTCGATGAATAGGTAAGGGAAAGGGTAGGCATTAAAGATCCGCCCTAGGACATCGCAATGTTAAATTCATCGAAGATTTCATGCACAAAGTAAGCATTATGAGTTCCCATCATTGATGAAAGCTTTGATGCGGTATTGCTTACATTTCCTACTGGGACTCGATGATTTTATAGTTTCTAAATAAATATAACAAAGGACTTTCAAAATCTATTTTTAAAAAACTGATTACAAATCTGAAAGCTAAAAGCTCACGAAAAATACATTGATGAATTCCAATCTTCCCAGTAAACAACATAATTTGGTAAGAATGAATTTAAATAATTTTTAAATATTTTGTAGAAGCTCTGACTCTTTGGTTGTTTTACCAATAGTTTTTTAAAATTTATTTTGAGGATATTGAATTTTAAATTCAAAGACTAGTCGTTTTTGACAAAAACAATAATGTATTACTTGCAATATTATATATATTGATTATATTTAATTAATATTCCCAGGCTTCTTTCGCTGCTTTGTGCTCTTTATAAAAAAGATGTTTCGCTTTTGATTTTTCAACAAAAAACTGAACTAATATTTGAGTTGCGCCATAAAGTTTGGGCTTGATTATCTCCTTTATAAAGAAGGGTTGCATAAAATCCCATTACGATAATACATAGAGGACTAACCCCTACAACATATTTACTTATGTACTCGTGAAAACTAATTCTTATAATTTTCTAAACATCAATTTCTTTTTGCATTTTTCAATTCCTTATACTTTCAGAAATTAATTTTTATTAAGAAATATCAAAAAGTAAAATAGTTACAGCAGTTTAAGCGTGCGTACCTTTTTCGCTCTCTGGTGGTAATTTCGACTATATAATAGTCCATTTTCAAATGGCGGACAGTTAATCTCCGGATTGGCTGAACCGATTTAAGTCAAATTTGGTGTGATTATTTATTCAAGTGTCCTGTGTGGTATTTCACCACAATATAGGCCAAAAGCCAATACAAAAAAATTTGGTAACCGAAACAAAGTGAAAAAATATGTGATGTTTCGAAAAAATGTTTAAAACAACCGCTTTTTTTTTTTCTTTTTATCATTTATTCAAATATAGTGGTGAATTACCACGTGCGAAGCATTTCTCTTTGAAAAGCCATTTGGTTTTTCTATTTTAGATTCTTCATTCCTGAGATTAACTGTTCGCCATGCAAAGAGGTATTTTTTGCGGTGACAGCTTCAGCGCTCCCTATAAATAATAAAAAAAATTGCAAAAAAAAAAAAAAAAATTCTTTTACTACCTTGAAAATGTAATAAAAGTGTAAGACAAGTTTGAAAATGTTATATAATAAAGGAACCGAGAAAAAAAATATTGAAAATTAGGCTGTTTTTTACCTTTATAATGGGTACTACCCCCTTAAGTGAGTTAAATTTTCATACGTAAGCAATTCGTTTAGGATTTAATTTTCATGAGTAAATAACCAGCATTTATTTCGGTTTTCCCGAGATTTTCACGATTTAGTAAAGAATTGTTTAAAACGACTCACCAGCGAAAGTCAGGATAATCCGACAGCTGATTCATTTCCGAATCTTTATCGATATCATTAACGAACTACATATGTAGTATCTTCGCTTAAACCAATTTTTTCTCAACTCATTTACGAATCGTTTGGTTTGGTTATTTCTGCGCCAAAATGTCTTAAGTAAATATAAGTGAAGGAGATAATTTCAAATAAATAGAAATATTACTGGAGGTGTTATTACAACAAAAATTGTTCAAGCAATTTAGTCTGTCGCGTTTTGTGCTAACATCTTAAAAATATATTTTCCTTTAATCTGGAATTTTTAGATGTTCTTTGAACGTGTTGGTTCAGATCGGGTGATTTTGGGCCGTCAATTCAACTACCCTTTTCTTACTGAAGAATTTCGAAAAGCAAATGCCATAAATTCAAGCTATGTCGAAGCTGTGGTCTTTGTGCCTGGATTCTTCCCAGGGTGACTAACTGACTCACCAATTGAAGAAAGGAAATGAGTCACCAACTAAGTCGTCGTTCCTTTTAAGCAAAACAGATCTTCCCAAAAAAGATCGCCGAACCGAACTGTTGCAATGAAACGGTTTAATTGCATTCGCAACACTCAACTTTGATTCTCGACGCTACGGCGCGACGGCGACACCAATTTACTTGCACTTTTTGCGCAGTTAATTGAAATTGCTTTTCACCTCTTCGCGATTAGGGTTGCCCTCGACCATCGCAAAATAGTTGCTAGCTAAATGCAACTATGTGTTATGAAATATTTTTTTCCGGCAATGAGGAATTTAAATTAAGAACGCGTAAAACCTTTTGTCTCCGCGCGCCACTTGCCTTGCCCACTACCCAGAGGCGGGCGGGCACAAGACAAAACAAATGGGGCAAGTATTGTTGCTGCTGGGCATGTTGAAGCGACTCAGAATTATGTTACATCGCGTACGAATGGGTTACACTGCGAAAACAATGCCCGCGGCAGAACAAAAACACTTGTAGAAAAAAGGCGGTTCATTTTTTATTTATTCTTTCGGGTGGTTTAAGGCAACAGCCCAGAAGAACCTCCGGTCTCAGGTTGCAGGTTGTTTCTTTTTTTTCGCAAAAATTGCTTTTTTCTGCATCGTGCACTGTGCGAATTCCTCCGGTGTCAGACTACAGCACCTGGAGACCTTTTCAAGGGCGCGAAAGTGCCCAAGTTGAATTTACACTCGAATAATTCGAGGATCGGTTTTTTTTACATTCGTGTCTTTTAATTAGGGACAATTTACGTTTGTTTTCCTGGTGCGACAATGACATGTCAGTTGAACTTGCAAGAGGACACCTCCGGTTGTGACACAAAGTGCAACGATTGCATGACTTGCAGTCTCTACCTTTCCACTTTATAGCTGTTACTTTCACCTGTGTCAGGCTGAAACAGAGGGTAAGGGGAAGTCCTTCAAGCTTCAAAGGTACTCTGCCATATGTTGCCACCTTGAAGCATATCACCTGCCTAGCATAGCTTTTCACTTAGGGGACTTTTCAGGAAGTAAACTTGTTCTTTTAAGGTGTAAATTGATAGTTTCAAACTTTTAGTTTTAACGACGTCAATACTTCAGAGTTACTTCCCTAAAAATCTCAATTTACCGACCCATAGTTTTTTCTCTTTGAAATGCCTAAATATAATATTTATTTTCAGCCTAATAATATTTTTAGTTGATTTATTTAACTGTTTGAGTGCTCCTCCTATTCAGCGCTTAAAAGTGTCAGCTGCTCGATGAGAAAAGCCAAATTGGCCGCACTCATGGGACTTTGTCGATGCGCGACTTTTCTGTTAATGTTTATTGAATAAGAATGGCACAGCAGGAATAATACAAGACTCACTACTAACAAATATCATATAAACTAGTAAAAATATAAAGTAGTTTATATTATCTTTGCTACTAATAAGTAGAAAAATAGCGCCGTGGGTCGCGCTTCTTTTCCCTTTAACCACTTTTTTCACCGCCACCACGTTTGGTGTGAATGTGCTGTCATTTCAGTGTTTTACATCTCACCGCCACCGCTGCACAGTGGTTTGAAATGGGAAAAAAGTAGGCATTAAAAAATTGCAATATTTTTATCTTTTTTTAAATTTTTTTTTATTTAGGAAATCATTTAAAACTATATTATTGTTTGGATATAAAAGCATATGTAAGGCCTCCAATACATATTTATTATATAAATAATATTAAAAAAAATAGTAAGAAATACGATTTTTTAATGAATGATGTAAAAATGTAAAAAAGTATATACCTTTTTATTATTATAATTATTTTAAATATTCCTTAATAACGCTGTATTATACATATATATCGTTTCGTATCAATTGTAAAGGAAATATTTTAAAGAAACTCATACATAAATCGATATGGCTCCTTATCAACAAAATATACATTTAATAAGAGTCATATGATTTTGATAAGCCTCCTTATCAAAACTCCTTTACTTTCAAAATTTCATGTTTTTTCTTTCGAACCACGTGAAGTAAAATTATATAATATACATATTTAAATTAATTTTCTATCAAATAGAAAAATGTACAATACTTATTAAAGTCTTGAATGGACAGTAACAATTTCAGAAAACCCATAGTTCGTTATATGTTTAGGAGTTTACAACCATTTTCTCATACGCAATGTTCGTTCAGGGGCATAAATATTGATTAAAGATAACAGTGCTAGTTAAAATATATCTAATGAATAAGACACGCAAATAAGTTCGTCTATTATGCAGCATTTGTAAATCTTATACAGTTGACATCGAGTATCGTAAGATGGAACTGTATTACATAATATTTTTTCCATTCTATTCGGATTATCCAGAGATCATTCTGAGGACTCCATATTACTGCCGCATATTCCACAACAGATCTGATTAAAGAGATAAAAGTAATCCTAATTGTAAAATGATTATGAAATTCTTTTGTGTTCGAATTTTGAATCTTTCATCGATCCGAAGTAAGTGGTTGTTTTACTTTTTGTGTCCCTGTAGGCTCTTCTATTGCATAGTTTAAAAGACGCACATTTGTTTTATGGAGACTATCAAAATAGTACCATAAGCTACTTTAAATCAGTATTAGTTCAGTGTGTTTTCTTTTTGGAAAGTTAGCTCTACATTTTCCAATAAATCTCTTAGTAAAGGCTAATTTCCTAGACAAAATTAAAGCATTTAGTGCTCATTTTTAATAGCAGATGCTACCAAAAATCACTAGGTGTTCCCTCACATAAGCTACATCCATTAAATTCGCGCAACACAACCGAACATGCCTACCGATGATGTTGCGACAACCGGTGAGCAACAAAGTCCCATTCGACTCCCAACCAAAACAGCATCAACAAGGACGACATGGCGGCTAGCAGTGAACGAGCGCAGCTTGCAAACCTGCAAATATGCATATTAACCGCAAACACCTTCAAGACAGCACGAGGCACCTCTGGAGCAGACATTCCCGCGCCAGTAGGCGAATATTTAAATGTCAAGTCTGCGAGCGACGAGAAATTACTCAAATCGAGAAATGGCAGTTAAAAGCAGAACTAACACTTTTCCTTATCGGTAGTGCAATTTACCCACTCGTTGCCATTTCGAACATGAGCCGAATCAAGCGGCACTCGAGACTTACATTCAATGCACAGTTATCTATCAAAATTCTAATAAAGCTGATTGGTTGTCTAAGAGTCTTAACGGCTTTAGCTGCCTTTCGAGGAAACGATGAGTCGCGACTACCCAGCCTTGAAATTTGATTTAGGATTAAGCAGAGGGTGGGTGGCTGTCGAGGAGATCGTAATGGCCACTATTAATAATTTTAGATAGAAATGTAATCTTCACGTTGGTTTAAGCCATTTTTCATTATATATTCAAAGTTGAATTCCAATATACATATATATAAGACATTTGAGTAAATTTTTATTGTTCACATAGTGATTTATGTATTAACTATAATGTATTCTTTTTGAATCCCACTTTCTGTAGGAATATTTAATTGTTAATTTTATATAAATAAGAAATAAATTCTCATAGAAAGGTTTATTGAAATTTCCTTATCTATAATATAACCCACATTTGGCTTGTTAACGACGTCTATAAATATTTTAAGATTTAGAAAAAAAAAAAATCTGTAGACAAGACCAAACCTGAACGAAATTCATGCCTGAACTGAAAATTCGGGCATATGGCGATCACGACTGTTCTTTCTAATATCAATTTTAGGTAACTTTTTGAGCAATATCGGTCTCATGTTATGAATAACATGATCAATGTTGACTTCCAAGTTGTCAGTTGTTACTGGTTTGTCTGCATAAACCAGTGACTTCACCTAACCCCATAGAAAATTTTAGAAAGGAGTCAGATCATTTATCCAACTTTATCGCCAAATCATGATTTCATTAAATCGATGGTTTGTCACATCATCATTTCACCAGGATCAATGTCATGCATATTTTCGGAGAAATATCTACTGATCATGGTCCGGCAACAATATCCAAACAGTTATCCTACAGGAAGTTCTATCTAAGTTAAAAAAAGCACCCTTTATTATTAATAATAACCCCTTTTGAAGTAATTCATTTAATATGGAATGGAATTTCTTACTTAGTTTTCTTTCAAATTTTCTTTCCCAACCAAAAATCGCAAGTTTTCTTAAAGGTCCCCACACACCGGCGCGAAATATTCGTTCGAGCTGCGGAAATTTCGCAGCGAATTATTCGCAATAGTTTGTTTACATAGCGTCTAATGTGATTATTCCCACCGGCACGTCGCGAATCCGCTGTGCTAGCGATTTTGCAGCGAATAATTCGCCGCGAATCAGTTTCGCTACAGACAGCGTTTTTATCGCCATCGGTGCGAATTTCGTTCAAGTGTTGACTGTGTATTTATTAAAACCGGTATGTAAAAGATGGCAAAGACTGAAAAATTACTAGAAATTGTTACAAAACATCGTATTTTATACGATTTATCATACGAGGATTATAAAAATATTCGGAAGAAGGACAAAATATGGGATGAAATTGGGAAGGAATTGAATGAAACCAGTACCTAAGTATAAATTTTAAATTCCTTAAAAGGTAATATCGGCCCATCCAAGGCCCAATTTCAAGTTAAATTTAACATTTTGGCTCGCATTTACGAATTAAAATAATTGACAAACTTTTCTCTTGTATCAAATGCTAATCTTGATGCGCGTCTTGGGTCGTTATTATAATTAGTAAAAGTGTTTAATCCAGGCTCTGGAGGCTCCAAATATTCCCAAAAATCATCGTCGCACTTTTTACTTATGAGAAAATTGTGTAAGATACATGCTGTTTTTACAATTAGGGTTGTAGTGGTCACTTTCGTTTCTATCGGCCTATAAAATATTCGCCATTTTTGAGCCATTATGCCAAAGGCATTCTCTACCACCCTTCTTGCATGACAGAGACTGACATTAAAGTTCTCTTTCCGACAATCTGTCCTTGATTGTCTATATGGAAAGGGTCTAATTAGATATGATTTGAGAGGAAAAGCCTCGTTTCCAATCAAAACGTGTGGGCAAGGTTCACTTTGGCCAGGTAAAGTTTTCGGTCCAGGAACATTCATTAAATACATCTCAAACTTTTTTCCAATATTGGAAACCTCGAAAATTCCACCATCGCTATTTTTGCCGAAACCTCCAATATCAACGCATATGAATTTCCGCTTTGGTGTGCGGATGCACGCGAATTTCGCTACCGCGATAAGCGCGAAATTTTCGTCGCCGCTATCATTGCGAATATTTCGCGCCGGTGTGTGGGGACCTTAATGCGTCAAATGTCGACTCAACTCATTTGAATTTTATTTGTTCAAGTGTACATATGTATATTGTGTTTTAAGCTGATGTTGACTAGATAGATGTTGTTTTATTGCAATTGTTTTGTGAAAAAATATAAATTAAAGAAAACCAAAAAATAGGTGAAATTTCAAGTTCAAATTGTGTCAATTGTGATTTAATGCATAAGAAAGCAGCAACTTTTTCTTTAAATTTCTCAGTAAACTGAATTTTATACTTACTGAATAAGTAGTTAAAGAAATTTCAATATAATTAATTAAAAATAATTTGAAACCTATTTGTCATTGCTTTCGAATCATTTATCTCGACACCATCAGATACTTCAATTATTGTTTGACAAAAGTATTTAAAATAAAATATATAATAAAATGAAAATGAGTTCTATAAATACTTATAATTAGTTCCTCAATAAAACTTGAAGCAAAGCAAAGAATTTATTGAAAAACATTAATGATTGATTAGTATTAAAAATTAGATATTCATCATTTCCTGTTGGGTGTGCACTTTATGATTTTTTTCGTAATTATAGGATTTTTCTTAAAGATTTTTACCTGAACATTACGGCCGCGGAAGCCAGTAAAATTACAGCATATGGGCAATTGAATACTAATATCTTGAAGATTATTTAGACGAAAGTAGCTCTACCGTACAATCAAAAATCTCGCTAGGGTAATGAGCTGCTCCTTCCGTCCGTCTTTGTCGAACATTAAGTAACAACTTGCGAAAGTCGCACTGGTGGAAGATCATTTTTTTTCCAGCAAACTCGGAGCGCTAGAGCCCCAGGAGGTATTACCTAGACCCCATCTTAGCTTTCATCTTATTGCTCTATTTACCATTTTCTTTGCGTACCCCTGGAGCCCCAAAACTGCCCATTATTATTGTTTGCGACTTACAGAGCCGGTGCATTCTCTGACATTTTAATTGGAGAAAAGCTGCTTAGGTGCACACAAAAGACTGCGGGCCAGACAAATTACCAATGGCCGCTTTATGACGACGTTGTGCCACTTTTCGTACACTTCGCCCCGGTTTTTTGCGTATTTTGTAACAAATTCATACCTATAAAAAGCCACATGGCTCTCAAGGACCTGGCCTTCAGTAACTCAAAGGGTCAGTTCAAACAAGTTGACGTTAAATGAAAATGATACATTGAGTATAGATTTAATTAAAAAATTATACTAAAATCGACGTCAAATGTAAACTATTGTGCAAACAGTAATATTTTGTCTAATAGATTGATACCTGAAATGTAACTAACTTTATTCTAAATCATAATTTTGACAAAAATGCAGTATTGGTCAATAGAAGTGTCCAGATCGCAAAGCCATGTTTCACCACGATAATGCCAGATCACACACAAGTGGCGCAGCGAGAAAAAAAGACAATTGCAACTTGGGTCGTACTGTTATGTTACTACACCTACCATAATCACAAAACATGGCACCATCAGCCTATATGTTTTGTTCGTCCTTTGCAAAACTCTTTGAATGGCAAAACCATAATTGTTGATGGAAATATCTAATTATTTTGGGAACTATTCTTTTGCAGAAAAAGACGAGAATTTTTTTTAGAGCAGATTTGTGAAATCTTCTGCAATGAGCAAAAAATAATCGAACAAAATGGATAATATATTGATCAATAGAAGAAAAAAACGCTATTACTTTTTAGCCAATTCAATAAAATATTACGAAAATGATGCCTCAAGTAGCTATCTTTTTATTTTATAAAATTCAACTAAAAACTACTGTGTTTCTTGTTCGTTATTAACTTGGGTGAATTGGTACGGGTTATCTGCATGAATAATTTACCCCATCGGCGATGTTCGCACTCTATCTGAGGAAAGTTTCAATCTATAAATAGTATTAAAACGCAGGAAAAAGCGAACACTGCGAGAATTGCAACTTCCTCTTCAAGAAGGGTAACAATGATTTGATTGTCCGGAGACCCGGCTCCAGTCAAGATCGTAATCAAGCGCTTTAATAAGCTTAAAGATCACTCGAGCATCCGGTGCTGCGGCGGCTCCAAACGAACCGCGATGGCGGCTGCACGTCTTCCGGAATGTGCAAGAAGTGTTGCAGAAGTGGTACATATCGCCGACAGGCATATTTAGATCGTGGAGCTGAATATTTCCATAAATCTTTCCAGTAAATGTCCCCTTGTATACCTTCAGCTGCCATAAATTTAGCACACACCGCACAATGAACTCGACAAAAATTCTGTTTCATTATTCTAAAGACCTCATTCTATCTGCTGATGATGAGATACCCACTAAAATGTGCATTTTTTCACCTTGATAACGCTCGATCACACGCTTCTGATTGCCGTGCAATGATCGCACTGTTGATGATCGATCGCTGCCAATTTTCGCACTCTACGCAAGCACTGGCGTACGCGGGAAGCCGTCTCGTTTCGCGCCTTTTATATACTCAGGTGTGCAATACTCGTTCAATCTCAATGCTATTTATGCTCACTACGATCGATCGTGAACTCATATTAGGCGCGTCAATTCTAGCGGACCGGTCACGCGTTAACACTCACGCCAACCTCAAACGGCGGCGACGGCAGCGACGACGACAGCGGCACACTCGCCAGCGAAATGGTTTGAGTCGAACTAAACGTTCAATTGAATCTTTTTTGAGCCAGCGGCTTGAGACTGTCTCGATCGAGCTGATTTGATCATATGGGGTACATGTGCCTTTCCATATGAGAATGGCGCTCGGGTGAGTGTGTGTCTGCGCGATGTGATCGATTTAATTGCAACATAAGTTGGGGGAACTGGAGGAAAAAGGCAGCTGGATAGCGTTACCAGATGTGATCGGGTCTTAGAGCTGGAAGAATTGTAACATTCTTCAGTTATTATGAGATATTTAGTTAATTATTAAATTTTTTTTTAATGGACATTTTATTAGCTTGTAATATAGGGAATTATATCCTAATTGTTTTCAAGAAAACACAAATTTAAAAATTGTGTACATATCTTTTTACGTAGAGTATAAATTAAAGGTGGCTGCACCTCGGCCTCATCACAGCCGCACGGTTTGCAAGCGGTCCATAGTGTTTTTGAAAAATATAAAATGGCCTTACATGTACTAGACCCATAGTATGGCCGACGCACAGTGTTGCAAATCATTAAAAAGGTGGCCAAAACTAAAAAACGGATTTCAAAGGACAAAACACATATATACAGTTTGATTATGGACAGTCTGGCACTTCACATAGCAATACAATTTTGCGTTAATACTATATTTTACTATGTTTTTTTTTTGTTTATCGTTAAAGTAGATATAATTTTAATAGGTTCAATTTTGATATTTTATCCGAATCACTTTAAAGCTGTATGATTTACTTAAACGCTAATAAGATGCATACATATAGTATGCATTCAATAGTCAGTATGTAGCTCTTTGATTACACATAAAGAATGTTTAAATCTTATAACGACTAAAGCGTGATGTCATTCTGAGCTTAACCCTTAATTCGAAGGAAAATATCTTATTATATTAAGGCCTACAAATCGATTGACGCGGGTTGGCGTGATATTCTCTTATCGACTATTAATATAGGTTATAAAATTCAGCTGCCACAAAGTGCCGCAAATGCACATTTAAGCGACGTCTACAAGTGTATGTATGCATATTCAATGGTATCGAAATTATATTTTGCTCGGCTGTTACTTTAGAAATACTTCATTGATTTTTATGCGGTTTTTCCATTACATAGCCTATTCGTCAGGCAGATAAAATATGGCTAAGTTATTATGGAAATTGTAAAATATATCATTTTCAACTTTACTGTTTTGATATCAGAATTCAATAAAGTGGCTCATAGAGCCACTAGACAACAAGTTTTGTGAAAGTCCATCCACCATAATGGTTTCGAAATGTTTAACTACTCCATTTTGATATAAAAATCGAAATAAAACGATCTACCGACCTTTTTTCAAATTCGATTTAGTCAATTGTTTCTTTATTACACAGGAAGCAACCTCAACTTTGGAAAATGCTTTAACCTTTTTGTTGTAGAATTATGAACTTTCAGATACAAAAATTCTAACTGTTTTGCAAATTATCCCCGAATAAAGATTCAAGATGGAGTTATAGTCTTATGGGATTAATATTTAGAATTTTACTAATTTCTTGCTTGACGCCTGATTTTCGTGGATAAAACCCTATAATAAACTTAAATATCAAAAGACTTTATGTTTTTACTGCCTCATTTATTTTTCGTGTTCCCAGGTATTTTATATCTTTTCAAAATTCGAACATTTCCTATAAAGTATTGGCATTGGATATTTACTTTTATTACTTAAAGAACGTTGCTATTAGTGTCTTTTTTCTTATTTTAAATTTGTTGGTTAAGAAATATTTGCATATTTTGCCTGCTGTTCGCTTTCTTTCAGAAAAGTTGTTGTGCCATGTTTACTCTATTTGCATTTTTATTACTCATTTAAACAAAAACAGCGTCTATTAACAAAACTTTACTTCTTCACCGTATGATTTTGTGATTCGTGTTAACTGGTGGAATGAGCTCCCGTGAATTCGAACAAGCATTTTAAATTGAATAAAAAAAAAAAAAAAACTGAATTAAATATTTCTCATTTAAGAAACCCATAACAGGTATTGCAGTTTTTTTTTACTTTTAAGAAAAAAATTCATTAGTATAATTAGTCTGAATTATGGTGTTATCATATTATTTGAACACCCAATTTTAGTTCACTTCAATTTGAATATAATCTCTTTGCTTTCTTACTGAAAAATAATCATTCAACAACCTAAGAAAATTATATAAATTCGTTAGATATGAAGGAAATACTCGGATATATGAAAGTTAAATATAGTAGCCACAACCAAAGTCATATTCAACTAATATCTAATAGAATCTATTTGTTTCATATAATTTTTCATATCGCAGTAGGCATTAGTTTGAGTGAGTTTAAATATTATATTACCTATGCATTAAGTAATCAACTCAAAAATTTGCGAAGACCTTCTGGTGGAAAAGGTTTAAGCTCTGTAAGTCCATGAAGACAGCTTAATCGAAAAACCTTTCGATCGACAGCAAATCCGCAGCGAATATCGCGAAGTGATCATGAGAACAAGATTGAATTTCACATGGATGGAAAACATGTTAATGTTCTTTTACGAGCTAAGTATCTTCTGCACCTTGCTGATGACCTGGTTTTAAGCATTTTATAAAGTAACTTTTAAAACGATAAGTGGCTTATTTTACGTGAAACGAGACAGCGGGTTTGGCAGAGCTCCTTAAAAAGGAAACCTTATACCACCCGAAGCGCCAAAACAAGCTTTCCTTAATTTCAATCTCATAAAAATGTAATCCCATTTGGGAACCGAAAAGTTGCCATTATCGAGTTCCAATAAAAGACAAAAAGCAAATGAGATAAATAAATCTGAAATATTTCAAAAAAGCTGGGTTATTACAACAAGGCCGTGGAAGGTATCTCTAGGAAAAATATGCGATCGAAACGTGCGGGCGCGTCCAACTTCTGCGGTTGCACAACGATGAACGCAACAAAATAAAAAACGCGAACCCGAATGCGACCGCGCGCGCATTTCACATATTAACAAATTTCCGCGCTTATGCGACGCGGCCTTTTCCTGGGAGTCCATTAAAAGTGGCACAAGCGATCATTTGAACTTTTGTCAAACTTCCATTTACGTCGACTGTCTGTCTTTCGAATAGCGCAGCGTGTATGTACAAGGTGAAAAAGGCAATTGCGACCCGGCAGCAGCAGTCGCGCGGACCGTCATCAATCTGCTCAGACAATCGCGAATTAAAGTGTATCTGGGCGGCCCACAGGAGTAGCTCGCGACTACTTTTCAATTCATATTGTAATGCAAATTAAGGCCGAAGACGCTGAGCACTGCGCGCCCGAGAGGGCCCAGTCGCGGTGCACCGATTGAATTGCGATCGCCCCCCGAACGAGTATAAAATGTCACCTCGTTTAAGGCAAGAACTCTTTCGGGTCCGGTGCACGCCTTTGCGTTGCCATTTTTACACTTGACTGCACTTTCGAGAGCCGCGATCGCGGCTGATCTGCTTAGAATTGGTGATCATAACTATTCTATGATGCGAGCAGGGCCGCGGGGCGGCGATGGACGTCGCGATCGCGGCACTTTATGCTGCACAGAGACTTCATGTAAAAGTAGCACGTTCGCAGACCGCGATCGCTAAGATCGGCCGGTTTTTTTTTGCCGCGCTGTGAGCCGCAAATGCAATTACATCCACCAAACGGAGAGTCGTCTTGGAATTGCATTGAGAGAATGAACCGAGCCATTCATCGCACAGGTTGTGGAACCCGCGAACCATTTTTTATAGCAGGAGAATAGAACAGCGGCACTGCCAGGTACAATGGTGGCGACTTTTAAAGGTATTAAAATTGCATCAAATACCGTCAATGCTAATGATAATTCAATAACATGAGATGTCTTATGGTGCTGAGATGATATTACAGAGTATTGCGACATATAGTATGCGAATATAGTTCATTGCAGCCAGTGTCGAAATCGATAACGTTTTCGTGTCTGACGCTAATATTTTAAATAAATATGAATGATTATATGAGCTAAAATTAAAGGTATTTTAAATAAATAACACAAAATGTAGTCATCACAGGTTCCTAAATCAACTCTTACCTTTCCCCAAAACCTTTCTTCTTTTCCATACAAATAACATATATAATTTTTATCACTGTTGTTGAACTTTTTCGGTATATTACAAATGCGCAAGGTAAAATCAATTATGACGTCATGTTTTCAAGGCATATGTATTTATAAGCTATAATATATACAATTAGGGTGCTTTTTTTTCGCGACTATTTTTTTTTTCAGTCCCACCTCGAAATTTTGTGGCTAATACCTAAACAAACATTCCCTGAAAATTGGAGCCCTTAAAAATAATATTTAGTACTAGACCAAGACGCATAAAGATTTCCCATATAAAATACACGTGAACTTTGATTATTTTTCTTCAAATCTCTACAACTCAGAGGCATTTTATGGCACAATCTTGGGCAATGGTAGGGTTTCTTCAGAATTGAATGCTCTACAAAAGTGTCCATTGCGGTGTAACCCTAACTCCTACCAGCGAGGTAGTACGGGTCAGTAACCCCAATTTGTCCATGAAATTCTCGCTTTTTACCCCTATTTCGTAAACAACAAGAGGTACAGAAAAAGTGAATATGACAAACTTGTAGCAAATTCAATTTCCTCCAAAAAGTTCTTGAACACCAAATCGCTAACATCAATATTTCTTGAGATATTGGGTTTTGAAGTTGAGGTAGTGTTTCTACAATTTAGCTCAATAATCCATGACAATTCCACACTACCTCAACTTCAAAGCCCAATATCTCAAGAAATATTGATGTTAGCGATTTGGTGTTCAAGAACTTTTTGGAGATTGTGCCATAAAATGCCTCTGAGTTGTAGAGATTTGAAGAAAAATAATCAAAGTTCACGTGTATTTTATATGGGAAATCTTTATGCGTCTTGGTCTAGTACTAAATATTATTTTTAAGGGCTCCAATTTTCAGGGAATGTTTGTTTAGGTATTAGCCACAAAATTTCGAGGTGGGACTGAAAAAAAAATATTCGCGAAAAAAAAAGCACCCTAATATACATATATAAGGCGTGTGTAGTGTTAAAAGTCATATTTTGAAATTTCGTAAACAAGTAACGGTGCAGAATCTCAGAACTTAAATCAAATAAAAGAATGTGTTAAACGTATATTTTGAACAAAATAACTGAAATAATAAGAGTAAGCATTTAATTCAACAACAATTCAAAAATAGAATCAAGTTCAATTTCTGTTCAAATTTGCTTCTTTAAAAAAAAAAATCAGTATTTGAAAGTTAATAAATATACAGTGGTGAGCAAAACTAAGCATTTCTCATTGAAGAAAACCAACATTTTAAAGTGACGGTTATTGTGAGAAATGTCCATAGATGTGGATGTCGGAAAAAAACAACATCACGAAAAGATGCTGATGAGATGCAAAATAAACACAAATTATTGTGTAGCATTATCTGACATTGCTTTAGCTAAATTTGACTAACAGGACGATATCAAATTGTGCGGTCGGAGTCGAACTTCCAAAATTATAAGTGTTTACAAGCGTTGGTCCGATTTCTTACCGTCTTATAAATAATATTCAAAATTATGATACAAACCGTATTGTGTTTATTTATTTGATGATTAGCGCATTCTTCTAGTCTGTTTTGATTTGTCTGTGTCCACCTCCATGGCTAGTTTTTGCAGAATTAGCCAGTATAATTTTGTCTTTTCTTGAAGCGACAGATTCGTCTATACTATACTTCTCATATATGGTTTTGTATCTCAGGCCATCTGTAATATCGGCACTAAAACTCTTGTTCATCCACCCACAGTACTGACTCCTTGTCATCTTCAAAAATCTGTCCTTGTGCATAGGCACTTCACAAAATTTCTGATATGCTCTAAAGAACAAGCCAAAGCTGTCGTGCAGCACCGTTCCAATTATCCAATAGTTCTAAGATCGGAAAGGCCTTCAAAGAATCTTCTTTAAATTATATTTCTTGAGTTTCTAGAGAGTGGCTTCAGTTTTGTCCACACCACTTTAAGTATTTGTAACAACTGTACTGCAATATCTTTTTGTTTTTATGAACAAGGATGCAAAAAGAATAATTTTAATGAATTAATTATTCGGAAAACTGAGGTTTAATTCTGAGTTGCATTAGTTTTGCCCACCAGTGTATATCAAAAAATAATACTTTTCTTTTCTAATTTCGCAAATCAGTTCGCAGATTCAAAATTCATAATAATTGATGAGCTTCAATCAGGATATTAATCAATACTAGATAAAGAATCGCCTGATAAATAAATAAATAAAATTATAACATTAGTTAGTAAACGCAATACAAAGGAGAAGGGTCAATAAGGCCGGTTTTCGGCCTCAATTTTCTGGCAGGAACAACTTGAAATTTCGTAGGGGAGGGGGTATGGTGGGGGAAGGAGAGTATTTATGTTTGATTGGTTGTCTAGATGCATTATCTGTATTGTAAAACAAAAGATTTAGCTAAGACATTTTCTATAAGCATTAAAATAGTGCTATTTGTAGCTGCTTTTTCATAATTTTGGGGGGATGGCAGAGAGGGGGGAGGGTATTTGGAAGTTTCGTATTGGTTGAAATTGACTATATATTGATTATAGATAAACACTCAAAAAGAATTTCAAAGAAATTTCAAAGTAACAATCAAAAATTGGTGCTAACCTTCTACATTTGTCATAAATATGTATGTAAAGATTTGATTTGAATAAACAATTAAAATTGGGAAGAATAGATAGTGCAATAATCATTTGTAGAATGTACGTAAGTCAGAAAACAGTAAAATTAAATTTCTTTTGTTTCATTACTTATGTATCTATATAAAATTAAAACTGAAAACAAGCCTTGAAATTTGTTTTCTTTTAATTGCATCAAAAATGTTTTTCTAGTGATCTCTTAATATGTTTTAATTAGTATATATCACAACTAACACGTATTGATATATCGTTGTTTGTTTAAATGTTAAAATTAATAACAATAGCTAAATATTGTTGCTAGATTTCAAGGTGCTGTCATAACATGAAAAGGCATGTCAACGTAATTAATTTTCGGCCTAAATGAGGTATATCTTAACGGCTATTTGCATCAGAAAGCTAAAAATGTGCATTACGAAAAAAAAAGCTACGCTGCTTGTTGCCCTGTCGAATTGCTCAAGTTTCCCTCATCAGCAAAAAAAGACAGGTTCAGAAATCCTCTAAAAGAGAAAACTTTAATCCTCCTCCTATGCCCTCGAATTGCAAAACTGCGATAAAAAATCGAATCCACTTATCGCCTCACAGTACTCAGTCATATTTCGGGTGACATTTTTTTTATCTCAGCTTTTGTTGAAAAGAATTAACACAAACCGACAAAAAAAACGTTTTCCCTTCTGGAAATTGAAAAGCAAAACAATCGGGACAGTGGACCCATCATTTCTCACCCAGCTTGGACCCCGGTGGGCTGAGGTCTCTTGCAGCAGACGCCACCATCGGCCGATTTTGGCTTTGATATTTCTTGCGCATTAAGCGGCACTTTCACCCGGAGGTGTAGGTGGGCTGATAATCCCAAAAAAAACAAATTACAACATTTCTCAGGGGATCAGATCGTCCAGGGCAAATTATGAGTGATTTATAGGCACTGTCACATTTTTTTGCCGACAACTTTATTAAAGATTTTTTTAATCGAAAGGAGAAAAACAATCGCTCAGTGACCGCAACAACGGCCGTGGTGATCGCGATGGTGATGTCACTGTCATCTTCAAGGTTTTCCCAAGAAATCTCTTTGTTTTCCCCTGTTTAATAAAAAAAAAAAAAATGTTTCGATTGCAAACTTGATCATAGAAATACGACCTTGTACTGATGCGTTTATTATGTTCAGTTTATTAAATCTGTTTTATAGCAGGGCAAAAATTAGAGCAAATTTATGGTCCATATCGAAAGCTGACAAATATTTTGTGCGTTTTCAACATGCGTTTGGAACGAAAAATCATTTTGCCGCATTTAAAAGGCCCAGGTTCCATACATAGACATTCTTGACGAAACTGAGACTAGCGGGCTGATAGCGACTATATTTGAGAAAGCTTTTAAAAATTAAAAAAAAAGACTGACAAGTGCGATTAGAACTATCGCCCTGAGGAAGGAATCCGTATAGTGTATAGGGTGTTACAAAAGTAGCTCTAAGAATTTTTTAGGGGTAACTCGGTCTCGGTAAATGAACAAATTTCGTAGAAAACTTTTTGGAAATTCGCGAAAAGCCGTAAAAGTAATAATTCCACACAAAACTAGAAATTAATGATTTTTGGATTTTTTACTTTACTTTTACTATGAGGCCTTCTCTCGTGACGAATTTCAAGGTTCTAGGTCAACGGGAAGTACCCTATAGATTATGATGTGTCAGTCAGTCAACTCACTGTCAGTATAAACATACATTTTATAAGGCCCTATCTTTTATTGCATTGAGTTAGAAACTTGAATTATTTACAAGACTTTGAGGCTGTAGAATTTAGTATTTGGTATTAATTTCAACTCGACAACTCTAGCCGTTCCTGAGCAGAAGGATATTGACGTACAGACAGACAGACAGACGGACAACAAAGTGATCCTATAAAGGTTCCATTACTTAATTTCGTGGTACGGAACTCTAAATATTACCATGAATCAACACAATATATAAATGAAACGATCAAGCACGAGTGTGACTCGCGCACCAAAGATTTCGTCAGTGTCATGGAATATTTATTTACAACTCCATACAAATAATTAATAGTAAAAATTGCTAATTGTACCATTTTGTTATTAATATAACAAGAAATCACTGTTTTTTTTAGAAGTTCATAATTTGATACTAACAGCGCCATTCAAATGAACATTTGCGGAACACAAAATTAAGTTTGTTGGTAATCGAATATTGTGAGTTTCTTAAGAACTATAAGATTTAGAATCTGTTATATTTATGACCTTCATATACTACTTTTTAGTAACCCTGTTTTTTCATATTTTTAGTTTGAAGATTTATCACAATTTTCAATCTTAAGTTTTTTTTTTTTTAAACCCATCTAGAAAACCAAGAGATAACCTCACAACCCCAAAACACCAACAAGTTGATGAAAATATTTATTTTGTAACCATAAATATGCATGCTACTGATTTTGGAAAAAGAGCTTAATAAAGTGGAGGCGAGATCGCGGGAAATATCCTAGTTTATGCTAGTGTTATACATAGTAAAGGGATTTTATGCAACCCGAGATAATCAAGCCCAAACTTTACCGCACGGCTTAAATTCTAGTTCAGTTTGTACTCGACACCGAAGAGATGGGCTTAGTGTGTATATAGTTGAAACGACCAAAGAGTCGGAGCCGCAGATGTGAATTAAACAAATTTAGCAGCCAACCTTTGGCCGTATCACCAACAGCATCTTTTAATTTATTTTGAAGATATTGAATTTTAAATTCAAAGATTAGTCGTTTATGACAAAATTAAAAATCTATACTTGCGATCAGGTGGTGTATATGCTATCTGTATATATTTATAGTATACGTATTATCATAGAAAAAAAGACAAGACGTTCCAAACAACAGAAGCGAAACATATTTTTGAAAGCTCATTTCCATGCGATGCCACCACACTTAAAAATGTTTGAAATTGCAAACCATAGGGCAGTTTAGGGCAAGTCGCGTAACTACTTGGCTTATTAAATTAAATTAGGGTCCCAGGCTTCTGACGACGCTTTGTGCTTTTTTTGCATTTCTTGAATTTTAACTAAACTAAAATATTTTTACTGTGATGAAAAAAACAATATCGAAACTGATAGTTCAGCATCGGCCTCTATATAGGTATATATTTTATATCAATATTTCTTCAACAACTCTTCTAAATTGACGACACTCAGGCGTGACTATCACCTCGTCTCGATCACCTCCGTTTGGCGTCGCCTGACCCGGCGTGATCTTGACTGAGTAAAGAAACCTTGCTTCGAGTCATGACTGCGGCCTGTGGCATGTCTTGAGGTAATCGCGACCTCGTCGTAGGTTTCGAACTTCTGCAGGCGCATTGCCAATGAAGTTCTATAGAAAGCCTGTGCCGAAGTAATGCCTGGTGAAATTCGTGCGATCCGAATTCAACTTTAATTGTGACAAAATGATAAATAGGGCACCCGGGGGCAGCGAATGATCGGAGGGATCATTCCTCGAAAAGAAAAAAATGACCGGGCGGACGTCACGTCTTTTTAGCACGGCAGCAGGTCGCCCTCACAGATCATGCGCATGAAAGTGCTCTCGTTGAACAGTGGACAGACAGCTCGCGTGGAAGGCTGCATCATGTCGCCTCATTATGTATTGTATACCCAGCGAGATTCCTGGCGCGATTAGAAATCTTCGGTTGCAAATTAGGAGTTTTACACCGCAACAACTGTTCCCGACCGAGAGGCAGTTCTTAAGGCTTCGCGCGTCGAAGACGTCAGCGCGGCTGTTTCCAAGTCCATCCGAGCCGACGTTTCACGTCACCCGGCTGCGGTAAGCATTTCCGGCTTGGACTGGCACCAGGTCGGCAGCCTGTGCCACACCGCCGCGAAGCACTATGTCTCGAGGAGGCAGCACGGCACGGCACAGCCGCGCCGGTCGTCCAATTTGATTTAACGTCGATTCGTGCTTAATGGAGCATTTAAACTTGGACTGATGTGAACTCGAGGAGAACAGCGAAAAGGAGGCGTTAAATGTCTTAAGGTGAAGTGCTTGGCCAGCTGGCGGGGCGCGCAGATGGCAAGTTCACCGGATGACTGTGATTCGATGATGCCCGTCGCAACGATCGAGGTGAGGGTCGGGAGCTGCACGCCCGGTGGACCCAGCCGAAGACTCAATTAAATGTGCTCCATAAAATTCACAGGAATAGCGTGATCAGTTCGTGCCTTATGCTCATCACGACTGTTGTGTTTGGCCGCTGATGGGAACAGTCGATTGGGGCGAAATCAAACGAAGGCAGAAAAAATACCTTCGCCGGCTGTGGCGTTTTGCACCCGCTGCAGTAGTAACCCAGTTATTTCGCCTATAAAGAATATTTAAATTGGAGAAAGGTGAAACTGGAGGAAGATTTCTCCAACTATTTTCGGCCTTTGTCTTTGTTGTCGAATCACCTCCACGAGCTTTACAGATTCGTGTCGAGTACATTTTGGCGAAATTGCAACTATTGTCGACTTTATTTGATTCGTCGAACATGCTGCAGCAGAAGACACAAGAAAATAAATCGTTAGACAACAAATTTATTGCTTTTTTTTCTTAAACTTCTTATGAATACCAATTCATGATTTGCTTGAAAAACTAAACACGGCTTAGACATGCAATCTGGTTTTGACGTGAATAAGTCTATAGGTTTACGCGAGCACTTCAGTCTTATTGATGTAACGTTTTCAGGGATATACGAAACCATTGCTTATGCACAGTACGCGACGGGAAAAGGATTCGAAGAAAACACGAATTTCGGCGTCTGTAAAAGTTTCAAATCGATACAGATGAAGACTCCAAGTAGCTACAACGATGGGTTTAGTATCAAACGATAGATTTTGATCAGACACAATGCTATAAACTGACAGAAAATATGTAGTTCGTAAATTACTTCTCGTATCACCGACCACTACTAAATAAAATTACACTCGACGTGTCATTAAATAAGAATTAATAAAACGAAGCAGCAAATAGACCACCAAATTTATATGCTGAGTTTTGAATACTGTACTATACTATACTAGGCTTTTATTTCTTTAGATTAAGATTCCAGAAACTCTTTAAGTTCATGTTACAAATATTTAAGCAATATTTTTGTGTAACAATAACTCTATTAATCTATGATATGAGACAGTCATTTATTGAAAATCATTAGAATTTAATAATACTATTGTCAATCTATAAAATCTCGTTTCTAAGCTGAAACCATGTGAAACATCGACCAATCAACGAAAGTCGATGTCGCACGAAAACGACATTTTTAGTGCATGCAATTCATCGAAATTAAAAATAGACTCAACGTTTTCATTCTACAAACGCACATTCACTAATATGAACTGACAAAACACATACAACTTATCAAAGCGAAGATAAAAAGCGCCCCAAAAAGGTAGCGATAAAAAAAAATAAATAAATTAATTTTTGTAATTCAAGATATATAACGATCTCATAAACTCCAGGACACGTAGGTATGAGCGTTTAATGAATTTCAACTTGAGAAAGTTCTGAAAAAATTTGGTCGTCAAATAACTCGTCATGATCCACTTTTGTATCGACTCCTAAGGTTTTCTGCGGCTGCGAAAAGTGCGTGTGCAGAATGTTCCTGATGCGCAAGATTTGTATCTCAGCGGAGCTCGGCCCCTGCATGTCGCCAGATCGCCTTACTTTTATTTATTAAATTTTTAAGGTGTTTTTTCCTCGCAAATCGCTACCATCGCTTCTAGAGCGCAAGTGCGCGGCTGTTTGTTATTTTCACATCCCTGGAGGGCTCGAATCGGTTTTTTGTACCTGCCCACGTTCGGCTGCTTCATTTTTCCCGGGCATGTGCGACCGATTTACTTACAAAAACCGGGCCACATACCTCTTCTTGTTTTCAATTCTTCAAAAACATTTATTTTACCTTTTGCATAATCCGTTCGCAACCAGCAGCATAACAGGCCAACACAGAGTGAAGAACCGTGTCCGCTGCACATGCTCTCTTATTTTATCGCATGTTCTTGATTTATGTCTTACATCTTGTGGCCCTTCTTCCTTTCCTGCATTTTTTTTCCCTGTTTTCGTGCAAAACGCTTCTTGAAAACGAAATTGCAATAAACTTCAAGGTCGTTTTTATAGTGTGCGCGTCCTTGATTACTGTTGGCTGCGTTTTTTGTACCATCCGCGGCGGGCTGGTCATCGACGTCGCGTCTTGCACTTAATCCCCGCGACGACAAGAACCTCTGCGTTCAATGGCCGCCTCGATTTTCTTTTATTCCCCTTGCTCTGGTATTATATGTTTTATATACTCGATTAATCTACCCAAGATCTTGGCATTCAAGCCGAAGAAAATTTTTCGCAATTAGATGCCTACTGCAAGGTGCTCCGCGCCGTGTAAGTACTTTGGGCATTTCAGTTCTCCCTTTGAGCCCTTCCTCCGCGGACTGAATTACTCCAGGAGTTTTATGAAAAAGGAGTGGGAACCTGTTGCTTTAGCTGAGTTTAAATCGTGTCTTTCCCCGAAGGCATTTTCGCTAAAACTCCTGCAAGTCTACTTAAGTAGAGGCGCGTATGTGGGAGAACAAATTTTTCGAATAGAGGTGACAGTTTTATGGCAATTGCTGAACGTCTTTTAATAATTTACGGCCGTTATCGAGATGCTTTTTCATATGTTTCTCATTGTCCCGAAATTAGCCACTTCTCGTTATTTAAATATTTATTTTGAAGACTTTCGAAATGTCACAATGAATTTGATATCGGATTTAATATTTATGACTTTTTCGCTATTTAATGGGATTATTTTAGTACAGTTAATAGCATTATTAATTCAGTTTTTCACAACTTCAGTTTTCTTTTTTTAATGTGGCCGATTTCTTCAGACATTAATACCACATTTTATGATTAATATCTTTTTGAATAACCTGAAGAACAAAAAAAGCAAAACTTTGTTGTTCCTCAAGGAGCGACGGCGATTTTATTTCCTACTACTATTGAAATGAGTCAGTATATCGCAGGCCTAGAAGATTCGTATAATCTGCTATCTTCTTCGTGTTGCCAAAATATTTTAAACTACGATTTGTGATGTTTTTTACTTTTTTGCAAACTTTTTTTGGTCTCTTTTCAACATGGCTTTATGAAAGGCAAATCTACCTCTATCTACCATGTTGAATTCTCTAATTTTTGCATACCTTTTATAGAAGCTGGAATGCAAGCTGATTGCATCACTGATTTTGGCATAGCTTTTGACAAAATCAGTCATAAGATTCTTATTTATAAGCTTTCACTTCTTATCTTCCCCACTGTTTTTGTGAATTAAATTAATTTTTATTCTATTTGAATTTTCACAATGTTCAATGAATTTACTGTTACCTCCGGCATTCCTTAGGGCGGTCATCTTGGTCCCCTTATCTTCATTATCTTAATTATAAGTCAGTGATATATCTCTCACTTTGAAAAATTCCAAGATTCTTTACTATCCTGAAAAGTCCAATATTTTCCGCCTCCTTTCTAATGCAATGGACTGCGAAACTTTGAATTCTGACTTAGAAACATTTAACTTCTTTCCCAAAACAATGGCCTTGCACTTATAGTATGTATACCTTACTCTTATATCTTGCCCGGCTTAAAGACTAAGTGTAAAAACACCAGAATTGTTTTTACATTTGACTGCATTCAAAAGTCAATAAATTCTCTTAAGTTGTTGAATATGTTTAATATTTCTGACCCTGCTCGCTCCTTGAGAAATTATAACTTCCTCCATGTTCCTCAGCATAGTACCGAGTACGGATTTTACAAGTCTACTTCATCTATGTCACGCCTTTTGAATGTCTACTATCAGATCGCCAGATTAATAATCAGCTTTACTAAAGTTATTGTTTCTTACTGTATTAATCAGTTATTTTGTTAAATAAATAAGTATACATATAAAAATTTATTTTATATAATGAATTTCAAAAATTCCACTAGAAAACTTGAATTAACAATCCCAAAAGATTTGTTAATAGAGTTTAAACAGGGCGGGCTCAAAATGAAAATAAATTTATTATTATTCCCTCTAATTTATTTAATGCGAGTCTTTCATTTTATTGCTGAGAAATAATAGAAAGATCAAATTTAGCCCTCTTGATCTTACCCCTCTTCTACAATATATGCAAAGTGTATGTTATAATTTAAGGGCCAACATTTTTTCAATAGTTCTTGGGTAATGTGAACATTATTATTATAAGTATATTATATGTATACATTTATGATATGTTGAATACTAATTATCAAACTCCTTTTAGTTTTTATGATAAAATATAACCGTATTCTACTCGTCAAATCCTTTCATTTGATACCCATGTCGAGGAGGTTGTGAAGACAAAATTATTCCGTCATATTGAATAGATATAAATGTAGTACATATACCTATATTGTATTGTCACCGGAATTTTACGCGAGTGTAAAATTTCAAAGCTCTAGCTTAATTAGAACTAGTAAAAAATGTTATTGCGATATTTGTCTCGGATAAAGAAAGTGATTTAATAAAAGTGTTGTAAAAGTAGACAATCATATGCTAAATTAACCCACTAATGCGCAAAACAAGGGTTTTGTGCACGCAAGTTCAATTACACGATTCGAATTGCAGATTGGGGAGATTTTCTTCCAAAATCGTATATAGGGGGTTTTTGGGGATGCTCTTTCAGAATCTGGCTTTTGTTTTGCATAAAAGCTTGAAAAACCCTATTATTTTTTAGGTTATTTCAAAAAAGTGTTGGCTTTTTTTGGTCATTTTTCTTTTTAAAGTCGATTATCTTGTCGTTGCTGCTATTGAATGGTCATATAACCACCAGAAATCGCGGTCCGAATGTCCAAACTTTCTCAAATCATGGTTTTAAAAATTTTTTTTTTTGCTTTGGTTTTTGCAAATTGGTCATTTTGTACAGCAATGTATTAAAAAATGTCACGATTTTTTTACACGATCAACTTTACAAAAAAAAAATTATAGAACAGAAAATGCCTGAAATTAGCCAAAGAATACACGAAAATTTTTTCAGAATATTTTTGAAAAATCCAAAAATGTCCCGAAAAATTCTGAAAAAACTCACACGTGCTCTTTGGCTAATTATAAGCACTTTGTGTTATATAAAATTCTTTCGTAAAATTGATCCTTTTTGAGTGAAAATAGCATCAAATTTCATCACAAAAAAAATTGATTAATTAAAGATAGCAGCAATTCTGCAAATAAAAAAGGTCTATTTGACCATGCCAAATAGAACTTTTTTATTTGGCTTAAACACCTATCCGATGAAAACATTTCCTAATGTTAGTCAAGTAGCAAAATCACATAACCCGATTTACTAACCCTTCAGTTGTCAATTTAATTCTTCAGAACGTACTCAGATCATAATTAGTGACATGGACATATGGAACCAGGACCTCACGGGATTCGGCCCAGCACATGAATTAACTCAAAAAAGTTATACTCTCACATCGCAGCAGGTTTTAAGTTATTTTATGACGCTTTTACAGCGTCATAATTATATTGATTGCGAGAGCATTGAATGCGCAAGTTCTTTTACAAACCCTTAATTAATACTCTATACTACAATAAAGTGTATCGAAATGGGTCGGGCAGTAAAAACATAAGCCGGACGCAACTCGTTTTTTCCGAAGATCTCGAAAAAACGAAGGGCAAAACTTTGACTGATTTTAAAAGCGTGTAAAACTGCAGGCAAGCCAATAAAACAGAAAATTCTTCGGAAAGTAAGCAAGAGTGCTCGTCAAGCATTATGACAACCTCAATCCATTTTTATATTTGCCAAAAATAAACAGATAACGGTGCGCTTTTTAAATAATTGCACCGCAGCCTGGAAAGTATCTGAAAAGCTGCTTACTTACACATGCAAGTGGACAGTACACCCTGTGAGCCCAGTGCAGCCTTACCTGAAAGAGAAGAGAATTTTAATGAATTATTGACAATATTACACATTCTGATGGTACGCGGCGGTAAATATGAACCGAATAAGTCCGCGAAATCCCGCTTTCGTATGCAAATTTCGAGGCTCACGTTCGGGGCAAAATTTGCGAGCATTAAAACAGCACGATGACTGCGCTGCTGTCGCTGACCGGTGAAAATTCCCCTGATTGACGCAAACAATGAAATGAAAAATTCTCGGTCCGGGCGGAATGCAAATATTTTCCCAGTCGCTCAGTTCCCAGGCCGCAAATTCCTCGAAACGTTGACCCGAGGTGGCCAGCCTAAACAGCGTCGATCCGCCCTCAATTTCTTTATAAGTTTATTAATCGCCGTGAACACCGGTCCACCTCATTGGTTCCGAGCGACGCTTTTTTTCGGGGATTTATAGCCCGGGAATGGGTTCTGGAGACTGTAGGCGGGCGAATGGACCATCAAATCTAAACAATGGGCAACAGGGTGACAGGGGCGGCGAGCATTAGGAAAAGTAATTAATTTAACATCGTATGCAAATGTTCGCCGGTCGTAGCGCAGGACCGAACACGAAGAAATGCAAAGTAGAAATAGATTGTTATTAAAACGGAAATTTTCAGTATTTATGGGGACTCTCGAACGATATAGATATCATCTGCCACAAATAATAGTGCTTTTCGTATTTCAGAGCAGTTATTTTTTTTTAATTTATTGGCTCTCAAATTCTTAGATGGCAATCAAGGGTAATAACAGACTTTAAAGCAACTGCGGAATTGGTTATTATCTTTGCCAATTTCCGAAATAGGCGGAAAGCATTTCAGTTTATAAATATGATATGGGAGAGTTAAATATAAGCTTCCGGCTAATCTTCAAAATTATTTAAATGTAAAAACGAAGACAAGGAACTCATAAAAGTGTGTAGGAACATAAGTATAATATAAATATATCCTGCAACTAAAAATATCCAATTTCAAAAGCTTTGTACACAGCTATTTGAAAGCTGATGTTTATGATATAATAAATCTATTGATTTACCTAGTTACGTTTATATCATATTAAAATATATTTGAACCAGTAAACAACAAACAATTAGAATCTCAATATAATACAACTTCCAATAATTTGGGTTTGGTATCTCAACTTCTTTAAAAAAGGATAAGGAAAAAAACGCAGGATGTAAACCAAATTAAAATGCATTACAGATTCAATAAATTTTTCAGAGTTTCGGCATTGTTACACATATCCACAAATTTAGAATTTATTATAATACTAGAAGAAGGAAATAAATGGAGATGGTACTCTTTTTCTTTCCTTCTACTAATTGTCTATTGACTGAAGACTTCCCTTGTACAAAATTACTAGCTCGTTTGAAATCGGCCGACCATAGAAATTATAGTCATTGCTTTTATTGATATTTTGTATTTTAAAGATTAATTAGCAGTGAAATATAACAGAAATAAATTTCGCGTACTTCAGAAGTATTAACTATTTTTTTTAATATCCTGAAATCGACTTTTTTTATTAATTTTCCTGTTTTTACCATATTCGGAAACATTTTTAAATCAACTGACTACGGAAATCGTACTCATGCCAAATAAATACTTAGAAAAAATTTAATTCAGCTAGCTTTTATTATAAAAATTAACCTTTTTACTGAAAATTACTTAAAATTTTCATTAAGATTACAACATTTCTTTTGCACAAATTTTTGTTCAAAAGTGAAAGTCAATATTTAGAAGTAAAGTTTAATTTTTACTACAAAAATTAAGTACAGTTTCGGAATATAATGATATTTTCTTGAAAATAAAAGCAAAAATACTTCCCACAATATAATAATACTTCTAAAAAATTAAAAATACAAATTGAAATGTGCTTTCTACCTAAATTTACCAAAAAATATTGGAAAATTCTGAGCATCTCACTTTTCTATGCCGAATATTATTATATTCCTAAATACATTAAAAATTAAAAATGAAATTTTTTTTCGCTTAATAAATTGTTTATACTTTTAAGAATATCTTAAGTGTTGAAACGTTCTAAAATTCAAATTATTACCGAAGTTATAGCAATGAGAAGTGAGCAGCAGAAAATCTTATGTACGGTCCAGGTAACGCAGCTTAAAAAAAATTTGGTTTTAAGGCGTTAACGTCGAACTTTTTTTCTTTCACGTTTTTCTCGAAACGACTTTTTTCAAACTGGTGTACACGATATCACAACATCTACTCAACCAATTTGGCTGAAATTTGCACCATTTATTTTTAATACTTTTACCTAAAGCGTGACCAAGGATTTTTTCGATTGGGTTCCGTATTCAAAGGTTATAAATTTTTTACACTCAAAATTTTTTTTTCAAACAGCTGTCATTTCTCCAAAAAAAATTCCGTCACACCTTAGCTATTATACTTCTGAATATGCAATTTTGTTTTCTTTTTTTCGGACAATGCATATACACCGTCAGCAAGGATTTTAAAAAGAGGGTCCCACTGAGCGACTCATATCTCCGCCAATTTTTAATATTGGAAATTGTTTATAAATCTATTAGATGTATACATAAAATAACGAATAATTCATATTTTTAATGGCCGTGTCAAAAACATTTTTTATTTTTATGCCTATTTTTTCGAGCGTCACGGTAGTGTAACCCCTTAAGTTAAATTAATAATGAAATTATAATATTAAAGGAGAAATACTTAGAAACAGTGTAATTTTACATTTCCGATACTGAAAGTACTTTTTACTAATACAAAATCAGGAATGTATTTACTCTCGCGGTGACACTTATTGAAAAACTGAGATATGGCAGTTGTATGGACCAGAAATCATATTTTCAACTTCTTCAGACTAACAATACTTTAAATTAATAAAATCATCCTTAAATATGTACTACAAAATATGAACAAATGGGGAGTAATAGCTAATATTTAAAAACACTGAACAGAAGCTCAGTCTTGATTTTTGTGTAAAAAAAAAAAAAAAAACCAGTTTCAAATTGAGATCGAAACACACATATGTTGAATAGATGTAAAGATTTAATCTATGCTGATGACATGAAGTTATTCTTTCACAAAAGGAATATTAACAATTGCCAAATGATTCAAAAGGACCTTACTATCTTCCACTCTTGGTGTGCTCACAATAACCTTGAACTAAATATTGAGAAATATGAAATTGTGTCATTTTATCAGAGAAAAACAATTTTTTTCATTTTGACTGGAACTAAGTCTATTCTTGATTTAGATGTTATTCCTGGCAGCAAATTTTACTTTATTGAGCATATAAATTGCAGGGTTATAATAGCTTGTTCTGTATTGCATTTCATAAAATTATATGTAAGAAATAAACTTTAATTTTGTTAGACTAATTCTTAAATACGCGAGCCAAGTTTGATCTCCTCACTACCAAAACTCAAATTAATAGCGTTGAGTCTGTCCAACATAAATTCATTAGATTTGCCCTGAAGGATTTATCATGGGTCGATCCGATTTTATGTTGACATAACATTCGCTTAGTCAACAGTTGTATAACTAGTCATAAACCTATTAATCGCATGTACATTTAATTATTAATGCATGTCAAGTCCTCTTTACGTCGTTATCAATCATAAAATCGTTTTTGACGTTGTAGGTATGTTGGTGCTTGGTTTTACTACTAGAACCAAATAATGATACAGTCCCAATACTATCCGATATGTAATTTGGCTGCAAGATAAGTGCAGTGCATTACCTTATTTAAAATTACTAGAGTTGTTTAGGCAATACGATTTCCTATATCTTAACATTTTTTAGAGTGTTAGTACTAGATAAAGAAAATAAATACTAGCAAAAAGTTTAATCCAGCTGCCTTTAGTGAATTAAGAACAATTCAAGACTTCTTGTACCAATACAGAATTTTTGTGAAATTATTTTTTAAAAACACACTCTTTATGAAGAACTCAATTAATGTTTTATAATTTAGAGAATTTAATATTGAAATATAAGAGAAAGTAGTTAAAAGTTTCTAGATATATTGTATGTACTTTACACACATATAGTACGAAATAATAGTATTTTTAGAAAATATGTTGTGTTTATACCTGTCGTTTTTAAAATAATTGGTCCCCGATAAGTTAAAAGGTAAATTTTAAATTTCGTATGTTATTTTAAATAAATATAAAGTGGAATACAGTGCTAGAAAGACTACTGCTGTATCGTGAAATAAAAAATACAATACATTTCAATCATAATTTAAAAAGCAATACCGTTTACCTTCAAAGAAACTGAAATTCCATTCAAGCTCTCAATAATTCACAATGTCAAACATAATATATCTTTCCATGCAGATATTTCGCAGAAGTGAAGAGCCGCACTAATTCCCTAAATAAATCGCGTATATGCAAAGCATTCCAAATTGATGTGTATCGCGACCTGCCCGTAAATCTCTCATTAATTACAAGTCGCGAGGAAATTTCTTAGAAAAGTCGAACCATCGCTTCCCATATAAATCGTCCAAGATGAGAGCGGGCAAATTTATTGCTCTGCACGGCTGCACGGTGCTCGACAATTAGATGAATACATGCAAAAGAAGAAAAGGAAGATAGCAAAAAACAATGTGGATCGTTTCACGGTGATACATCGAATGAAACCGAAATGATCCATAAAAGTCTGGCGGTCTCAAAAATATCATTACGATTACGATAAATCAAAAAATCTGCAGCTTAATTAGAGGACAGCTGAGATGGGACCCGGAGGAGGTGAACCTTCAGGCGATAGATGGGTCTTCCTGTGAACGCATTCAGTTCTTATTAGATCGGACGCATAGCACGTTTCAACTATCGGCGGAAACTCGAGAGCTCCTGAAATTAGCATAATTCCGCAATTAGCCGTCGCAGCAGCATAAATATTGCCCACTGCAGCACCGCGGGCAACCCAAGACCCATGGGTCCCAGATCGGTACGCTCGAAAACTATGCCGCAAGGTTTCATAACAGAAAAAATGCACCTTTCGGCGATGACACCGTAATCTGATCTTGGCGGTAGTAGGGAACACGCGGTTAACCCGATGCGAATGCGCATTTTAGGCACTTTCTGCTATTTGCAAACGTACAGGCCTGTAGATGGCGCGACAATGGCGGGGGAACAGCCAGGGGGCATAATGGTCGTCCATTAATTACCTGCGAATGTTATTAATTAGCCGAATCCGCCCACTTGACCGTACGGTCCCCGGCTGCGTTCGTTCTCAACTGCTCGTCAACGAGATGACTTTCGACTCGCGCTGCAGTGCGTGCTGGACCGGAAAAACGCTGGATGGATTTCTCTGCGCGTTCCGTCGTCTTAAGGCGTGTGAGGATAAATGATGCTGCTCGCGGCTCTAAACGCCAGAACAGCCCAAATGGCCAAATGTTTTGGCTCGGCGCAGATTGCGGGTGGCTGCATGGCGCGTTTCATCACCAAATTGGACAGACCGCCGAATTAAGGAATAACTTTCCATTCGTTTCTATTTTTTGTTTTTTGTGTCTTATAAATTGTTTTGGACAATTTTTACAGTTTTTTGTCGTATTTTATTGAGCAAGAAACGGATGGAGTCAATCAAAGGTTTGATCATTTGAAGTTTTTTGTTTTCTCAAGCCTCGCTTTCCTTGAATTTATTGGAAAGATCTAAATGCTTTCTCGAATTTCTTGGAATTTGTGTGGATATTTTTTTGAAATGTTCAACTGACTTATGTTGAACATTCCAATATGAAGAGTCATTTTTTTAAACATTAACTTTATTCTCCTTCAACTAATGCACATGCCCGGAGTAAAAGTACCTCATCTATGTATACTTGATAATATATATTGTATAACATAACTTTAAAGATGAAACAGCGCGAACATTAAAGAATATTTTCGGAAAAAAAACTTTTTCTGCAAAAACTATTTTGTAGTTTATTTATTACTAGCTATTAGTCGCAGATTAAATAATAAATATCTTTAAATACATTTATAGCTGCTATCTATAAAAAATTGTATCATTTACATATGTTTATAAGTTACGATTTATTTGGTGCTTTTCTGTCTTTCCTCTAATTTTTTTAAAATTTGACTTTTTATAGTTTTCCCAGCTAAGTACATACAAGTGATATTTTTATTTACAATTTTATCCACATATCACTGACAAAGTTCAAAACAATTATTATCCCGGGAAATAACCACAATTAGGCGAAAAGACCAGTAATATGTAGTTATGAAAATTAGTGAGCCATTTTATTATAGAAATAGTTAGTATCTATCATTTTTAAGGTTCCGCACCTCAAAAGGAAAAAATGGGGAACCTTATAAGATCATTCGCGTGTCTTGCCGTCAGTCACAGCCAATTTTCTCAGAAACTATGAGATGTAGAAGCTTGAAATTTGGCATAGTAGGTAATGCATATTATTAACCCACAAATTTCGCACTAGTTCACACACAGACTCACTTTAAAATATTCCTAAAAGAATTAAAGAACGGGGATTACGGATTACAAAACAATTTTTTTCATAATTTAATTAATTTAACTTAAAAAGATATTCTGAAAAATATGTAAAAATAAGGAAACAAAAAATAAGATAACTACGGAACCTTCTGCAGACAGAAAAAGGCTTAAAGTCTTCAGTTTTGAGATGTTCTTGAATGTGATGGTATCTGATTAGAGTTTGTTCTAAAAATATATTGTACATAAAAGAAAAGCTTTCTTTTTCTACTTAAAGCGGATTAAACTAGCACCGAGAATAAATTATAAACAAAATCGTACTTCTTTAAGCCCTGATAAGTAAACATGTTTTTCGCTAGCCCCGTACAGGTAATGAGTGTAAAAAAAGCCAAGTCGCGCTTTTTTCTTTTTTTTAAATACCTCGTCTCCTAATGGCCCTAGCGAGATAATTTTTTCTTTAAAATAAGAGTTCAGAGTTGTTTAAGGGGTAGAAAATGTGAATCATTTGTCGAAGGGTATAATATCTGCTCCGGGCGAAAAGGATTTTCCATATGGGTCAAAAATGCCCTTATTATATATCAGCGATTAAAAACAAATAGTTTAGCAATGCTAGTAGAAAATAATCTGATATTTTCAGATTTACTTTTAGGAGACAGTATGAATTAGTCAAATTTTGCGCAATTGTAAAATATTTTAACAAGATTAGCTATCTATCCAAATAGAAAACCTGGGGTAAAACAAAAATTCTGAGATTTTCCAAAAATTGCATATATTTAATTAATATCAAAAAGAGTAAAATTTCAAAAATCAAACAGTTTAAAATTAAATTTAGTAAACATTTTTATGATGTATAAATATTTTGCTCGAGACAGAAATCAAAATTAAAAATTTAATTTCAATTTGTGTATTATACAAAGTAAAAACATCTAAAATGTTTAGAAGACCGCAACACGGCCGCACGAGGTCTGCGCTTTTTTTTTTTTATTCGGTCGTATTGGACAAATTTGGACGCACCAAGGCCGCACGGTCGGCCGCATTGTTAAATATAGCAAGTAGGACCAGTACAAGTAAGGCGGTATCTCTGCCACTTAAAGACTATAACATTTGTACCTTACTTCCACCTGAGTAAGTCATCTTAGTCCTGCTAGTTTTGGCTAGAAACCGTTTGGCCGTGGTGCGGCCGAGATGCAGCCTCTGTTCATTTTTACTCGGGATTGAAAAAGAGGAAATTTTCACTAAATTCAACAATTGAGTCTAAACTTGGGATAAATACTCAGTACTTGGTAAATGGCATAACAAGCCACTCGTAGAAAATAAGATGGTAGATTTAGCATTTAAATTGACGAAGTTATGAGGAACATAATTCTTTCCGCAGCAAACACGTTCCACGTAATAATTTACATAATTTTTAATTTGCATGCAGTAATCCGCGAAACTTCCAAATATAAAAAAATAAAATACCTGCGTCTCTGTGCATTTGCACCTAAATAGTTTAGACCTTTATAATGCTAATTGTGTGGCACGGTAGTTATCCAGCAAAACCTTTTTAAAGAAATTTCAGGCAATTTATCTTTCTTGGCTCCATTCTTTTCAAATTTCTTTCTCTCTTTTTTTTACGTAAGTGTATTATGTACTTTAATTTATGAGAAAAGGTATTGCAAAAACCGACAAATTCCCTAAGTAACTGACTCAAAATTTTCTTTTTTTAAGAAGCAAGAAATTCTGCTCGAGCTGAAGTAGAATCATCTTCATAAATTTCGAAGCCAACGGGTCAATTCCATCGAAGAATCTTTTGTTTTTCCTTGGAGTGTAGAAGAAAATTCACTTCCTTATCGAAATACCCCCGCGAATAAGACAGGAATAAGCAAAAAAAAAAAAAAAATTAAAATAAATAAGTAAATGCACACACCCACAATAAAGTATAGGGGAAAACCAGTAACCGCGATTAGAGGATACCTGCCAGGCTGCTTACCTGTATGTAAATTGGAAGTCAAAAGAGGGAAATGAACTTTCTGTACTTCTTTGAAAGAAGTGAGAAAAGCAAGCCGAGCAAAAAAGCCCCGATTGAGCGGAGCAGGAGCAGCAGCGGCAGCGCAACAAACTAACAGAAACAGTACAGGCAAAAAGAAGCAGTAAAATCTTGGCAAAAACCAAAAAATAGAAGGTAAGAAAGGCGAAAATAAAAATAAAAACGAGCCCAAGATACGAAACAAACCAGAATCCTCTTGGCGAAGAACCTCACCAAGAATCGTAGGTACATGGGCCGCGCTTTAGGTGTAAGACGAAGATATATAACAGTAAGTGCGCTAAGACGGCCGCGGCCCAAGACCAGGCGAAGACCACCGCTGCCGGCCACGGGAGGCTGCGGGGCGGAGGAGCAAGAAAGCGAAAATAAATTCGAAATTGTCTATTCGCTCCGCACGGGGTTTTTGTGTTCGGCCGGCCATAAATCCAGCCGTTAAAATTGCAATTTCAGCCATAAAGAACGAAAAGATCGTCTTCTTGGGGGCTTTTTACCTTGATCGGTGCTCGCTGCTGGCGTCATGCAAAACATTTGTGACAACAGAGATCGGCTCGGCGCATGCGTAATCCACTTTTGAGTCACTCGTGCGGGCGCACAAATATTTCTTTCACCGCGAATCCTCACATCAAAAGCGCTAAAGGTAATTTCGAGCAGGAAGAGGGGCCCTCCGCGGCGAAATTCACTGTTGCATCACAAACGGCCGCCCTCTGGTTAATTTATTCATGCACTACTGCACACTCGCGGATCACCTTAAACTTGAGGCGATTATCTGGGCGGACTCAGCGCGAACAAAGCGGCAATTTTTGCATAATTCGCCTGGGAAGTCAGTTTTCATCTAGCGTTTTCGTCCGGAGCACTAGGCATTAGCATTTAGCATGCAGAAGCAGCCGACAGCGCGACAGACGCGTTTTTCTTTATTTTTTATTGCTATTTTTTTTTATTATTTTTCCAGCCAAAGCGAACCTCGCACGATCGACGAGCGCACTTCACGGTTTGGTTCTAGCGCGCGGAATTTCAAAAATTTCGCCGCAGCTCAGTTTTTTCTTTTGCACTGATGCCACCGGATCGGGCGCACTTGCCTGCTGCTGCTGCCTGCCTAGTCGAGCACACTGCGCGATTCCGCTAAAAAATACATAAATTCAAGAAAGGCTACCGTCCTCTCACAGTTATGCATAAAAAGCAACTCCCGTGCCCGCTCGCTGCAAGACAAAAATTTCGCGAGCTCTAGGTGTAGAGTATCTTCTTCTGCTCGGCGCGAGTCGAAGCGTTCGAACGTTCGAACAAGCGAAAAACTTTAACACGTCCCGGCCTCCGTCTCAGCGCTTAAGAATGTACGCGGCGCACGCAGCCAAGACTAAGACGCTCGCTCGGCCCGAACTCGGAGTCGAAGCGCATACACAAGATACTAAGGTACTCAGATTCAGATACTCGCGCGATCGCGAACTTAAACTCAGTTCAACCGGAGCTGGAGCAGCGTATTTTTTCCCAACTTTGCGGTGGAGGAGTCATCGCCTTATTGCGGTCGGGACCGAGCTTGCGCCGACATTTGTTGGAGCCGCGCGGCCCCGCGTAACAGAATGGGCACAGGGAAGAAAAGATGGCGCAATTGAGCTGGCGATGATGGGTCCAGTTCTGCTGCCGCTGGCTTCGTGCTGGTGCTGGTGCTGATGCTGCGGCTCCCAGCCTCTCAGTGCGCTCTGGCTCTCCGGGGTTCTGAGACAATTTCATCTCGAGGCCTACCTGGTCAAGACGGCCCCACAATCGATCGGGCCGCGCTGCCTTCTTAAGCCAGAGCAGCAACATCTTGACTCGATGGGGAGACGGGAGAGCTGATCGACAACTCGCATCGCATCGCATCCCGTCTCGATCGCTGGAGATAGCGAACTTCTCTCGGCTCAATCAGCGCTGGCAGCTTTTGCATAAGTCCAAGACGTGCTTCGGCCGAAGAAGTCGTTCTTAAGACCTCCGTGTTGCTCGCTACTCGAGAGATCCAGAGCCAGAGGTCTTTACTTTGTGCTGGCCGAGTTGCAAGTAGTGGTGTTACACCGTTAAAAATTCCAAGGGCAAACTCTTTTAACAGTTACACAAAAGATAGAAATTTTTTTTGATATAAAAACTAATATATAATAACAAATAACAATTGTTTTTTAAGTAAGTAAGATTGTATACACTTTTATATTTTAAATTGACCAGTTTTATACTTCAAAATGTTGTTTTTTATTACCTTAACTGGATTAAATTAAATATTACTTGTCAAAATAAACATAAAATATTCAATTTAAATTTAAATCTGAATTTATTATTCATACGGAAACTGTACAATTAAGACTGACAAATCTTTATATAATGTATAAGATCAAGAAAGAAAACAAATAAATTCAATTAAGAAACGCAAAACCAAAACTTCAAAATTAAAATTCAAAAGATAAAGTGAACCTCTATACAAAACAAAAGGAAGAGAGAAAAAGAAAAGAAAACAATGAGCATAGGTAGTAATAATAAATTCACACAGCATAATATGTAAATTGCATGCCAGTGAGCTGTTATCAACAAATATGAAATAATGTCTCGACTTATTATGTAATTAAAAAGGTCACATCTGATTGAAGCAATGCGGGAGACGGAATGGATGTGTTTATGTTATTTGACTTATCGTTATAAGACAAGAAGTGTGACTGAAAAATAGGCGCTAAAAATAACAACAATTAGACCTAAGCAAAACTACATATATATTGTGGGTCCTCTCAGATCTGGCAAGGAAAAGATTCCCGGATAAGTACGGTGGTCAATGATACTTAACAATATTAACCAATACGAACAACGCACGAAAATCTAAGTATGATAGCAAACTGCAACCAAGGGAACTAGATAGATCTATGGAGATTATGCCCTAGACAGGCAGCACTTACTAATTTAGATGCTCTCTGTCATGGGCTTATCATCATTATGGCCGCTAAATGACGAAAAACTTGATTATTTGTGACTTGCTAAATGACCATAATTTTCTGATCATTTATACCTAAATGATGAAAAGTGTACTAGAATTCAGTTGATTTTGTACTTTTATACCAGTTGTAACACTACTTTACGGTATCCATTACAAAGAATAAGAAGAAGAAAAGCACAAGGAATTCTGAATAACTGATAGCTAATAAATTATAATTAAGAAATGACTATCTGTCACCACTTCATTAATTAATAATTAGTGATAAAGAAGTAATTAACTAATTATTAGTTTTATGCGCTGTCTGTCTAGACTCTAGGGCATTACACTGAACAAAATATTTCTAGTTAATTCAGTAATGAAACCTTGTTAATTCATCTGGTACGAATTTTCTTTTTCAATTTACTAAATCCTAATTCACCTAAATATATTTATGTCAGGCTGTACAACCCAATATTTGTACAATACCTTTGAGACATTTGGGAACATTTTATACGATACTAGGTATATGTATGTCTGATAGAAGTTCTACGATTAAACTTAAAAAATTAATATTTCATAAATTATTGGACTTAAAGAGCTGGTTTAAAGTTAATTCTCTTCGTCTAACGATTCTCCAAAACTATTTAGCAATTTGTCTCGATAAATGAAGCGTATTTTTTGGGATATTCAAGTGAAAAGGGTAAAATACAGCAATTTTTTAAAAATAAATAACAACTGCAATAAATGAAAAATTGTATATTGAAGCTCGTCATTCTACGTATTAAAAAAAATCATTGAAATTTGTTAATTACTCAAAAATTGTTATCTATACGCAGGTTTCGAATATTGAAGCATATTGATTGGACTAATCACGGAGACTTAATAATATAAAGCTGTGGCGGAATGTTTTATTATTCATTCATTAGTACTGGGCTTTTATAAGTATGAGCAATTATTTATTTATTTCAGTACTGATAAAGTAAGCTTATCAATTCTTACATCAAATATCAACTTAATTGTATTCTTTAATTCTACTAATATGTGGATAAGATTTTACGATTTTTTGCTTACGCAGATTTGGGGCTCTTCTAGCTCGGAGACCCTGTATCATTGCTACAACTTAGCTATTCTGCTTACCGACAATCTTGTTTCATGAAAATCGAATGTAAAAAAAAACACGAAATTAGTTTTTTGAACAAGATTTTTTTGAGTATAGAGTTGAAAATATAATGATAATATATGAAGTAAAAAGGAGTTGTTTTGCGAAAATCGGCATCTAACAAAATTCTGCTTTTTATTCGAAAATATTCCCAGACAGAAACAAAAAAAAAAAATAAAAAAAAATTTTGTCTTTTCTAACCTGCTACGAAATGTTTATAATGCTTTTTCCATTGCGGAACGATGACGAGATATCTCGCAATTCATATGATACTGTGAGGAGCCGTTGGCGAGATATCTCGCAGTTGCTAATTGATAGTGAAGGATGGATATAACCATAGAAAAATAAATACAAGAAGTTTCATCTAGCACAACAGATGTGAAACACATTTTGAAAGGTCCTTTCCATGCGATGCCTCCAAACTAAAAAATATTTTGAAATTGTATACCATAGGGCAGTCTAATTTAAAAATAGTTGACGCAACAACCTAGCCATTCGGTACGGTTAGCAATCAAATGTCTGAGTCGCAATTTCTTCTTTCTATTAATGATAGTGGATATTTTTAACATTTATGTTCATGGACCCTAGAGATCACCTTCCATCTTCAACGTAATTACTGTTGTATAAGAGTTTTATTGACAAGATGGACTAAGACATCTTGTTACTCTACCAAAACATCAACCCACGCTAGTTGTTCAATCGGAGCTCACGTCTGACATAATTATTAAAAGACATTATCTTTCCATTTTACAACCAGTTGTGGGCATCGTCTACCGGTCACAGCATACGTAAAGCAACATTGTATCTCCATTTAAAATAATACCTACTAAAAAGCTAGAATTTAAGTCCTCAATGGTTGGCTACTGCTCAGGCAATCGTTTGGCTCGCATTACCTGCGATTGGCTACCAGGCCATGGTCCTTTCAGCTCAATGACTTTATCTCCATGTCTAGCAAGAATTCTGCATAGAATTATTCAATCAGCAGGCAGCGATCAAAGGCTCGTAAAAATATCACTTTTATCTCATTGCCAACGCCTCGGTGCGGTGCAGTAGCGTGGTGACAACGCCACGCAGCACAAAAGTTCATTCCACCCCTCCGTCGTCGTCGTCGTCGTCGTCGCGGCCGAAGGTGTCAAATGATACGCGAGTTCCCATCTCGCACGCCAGCAGCACCACCCGATGGCCTAGACCAGAAAGAATCAGAACTCTCCTTTTCAACATCGCCATTATGCTGCCAGCCGTGTCGCCGCGCCGCCGAGCCGCACTGGTAGCTGGAGCGTAGGAAACAATTCAGCCAGCATCTGACCGCAGAACTTGAGCACCTCTTTAACCTTCTTTTGTGCCACACCTTTCGCAACTGCCGCAGATTAGAATTTCTTGCGGTTAAATCAACAAAAGTAAAATTCAAGTGAAAATAGCAAAAGTGCTTGCTCCTGTTTGAGGAGGTAAATTACACAACCGCGCGATCATCGCAGCGCGGCCGATTGTGCTGGTCTCATCATCATTTCGTCTTCCGCTCGATGCTGGATGCTGGATCCGCGCAAACAAAGCAAAGCGACCAGCGAGCGCAGCGCAGCCTAGACCGATCTCACGCTTGAAGTCAGTTAGTCACAGCAGGCTGCTACTTGTTCGAAATGGAGTGCCCTCTCAGCGCGGTAAGTGCTCCACCTCGCCGCCGCAGAGGTCCGGGGGAGGCGGCCAGGAAAAGAATACGTCCGATTTTGAGCGGGATCGCGGTTCCATCCAGAAGATTTTCTGCAGCAAATGAAGATTGCCGTCCTCTACACTATGGCTACCATCTGGATTATGCAGCCGACGGAGCTGATGGCGATGACCAACAGTGCTGAAGACGAATGTTTGGGTTATGGTCTACTGGTTGAGACCTCGATAACTCTGTGCAAAACGAAACGAAAGTTAAGTCGTTCCCGGAATTCTATGGGTTAACCCTTCAATCCAGAGGATTCGCAGGCAATCTTCTAAATAAGCAGATATTTAAATCTCTATATAATTTACGTGAGGCTTTTAGTAGCTACTGATTGAAACTAAAAAACAAAGATCCTCAATATAACAAGGTAACGTGTAACATCGAGTCAGTACATTCTGAAAATAATAACGCAAACAATTTTAAATTCTAGAACATTAAATAACACGTTTGAAATCAACAACTCCGAAATCCTACTTATGTGAATTTTGACGAAAATCTTCTAAAATTATAACTTTTTAACGCGTAAGTAAATTACAATACAAACATCTTACCCAATTCAGGCATTTTATCAAAATTTTATTTAGGTTGCAATTTTTGAACGACCTACATGTAAAAGTCATTTAATTCTTTTATATCTTAGCTTCTTATAGACTAGAATAACCCCTGTACGACCTTTTTTCTATTACAAAGCAGCAGCATTACGAGGCTTCACAAGAATCTTTTCATCAGATATATTAGGAAAGATTTAAACTGGCAAAAGTTCAAACTTAATTTAAGAAGAAGAAGAAAGAGTACAAGAATTCAAAAAAGCAAACAGTGAAAGCAAAACTAACTACCTAAATAACTAAACAGATAAATTGCAATATACAGGGTGTCCGGTAAGTAGTGCGCCAAAATTAAGGGGATGGTAGCTTGGGTCATGACCTATCAGAACATCAAAATATGACCTTAGTGAAAACCTCACCGTTTTCGAGATATTTGGGTTTTTATGAAAAATTAAATTTCAGATTATTGACTAGTTGGTGCACATAAAAACACATGTTCTCATTTTTTTGTTTTTTTTTTGCTAAAATATTCTAGATAACTTGCCCTACCTGGTAAGCATGTCATTTTTTATTACTAACACAAGACCGTCGCAAAAAAAAATAATCAAATTTTTTTTTTTGCTGTTCAAAATTATTTGACTCTACTTTGACCTTCACTGGTGAAAAAAAATGTACTAGGCAGTGATGGGAAAGCAATTCAAAAAATTGCTTAATTAATGCAGATTTCAGAATCACCCATTTTATTCATGAATAACAAGATATTGCCATGTTCATTTTAAATCAAATTTAATTTTTCAAATATCTCGAAAACGGTGAGGTTTTCACGAAGGTCATATTTTGATATTCTGGTAGGTCATGACCCAAGCTACCATCCCCTTAATTTTGGCGCACTACTTCCCGGACACCCTGTATACGATATAACATAAAAAATTATGGTAGCTGGTTCCAGATGCGAGCAAACTGGACAAGGAATGAACACTCACCAAAACAAGAATGATATCATAGAATTAATATTTTAAAGAAGAAACTCAGATAAACTGATTGTTGATTGTACACTATTTTATGCAATAATTTGAGAAAGCGGCGGACAAAGTAGGTGTCAACTGGGATCCTAAGAAAAAAACTGGTATACTGTGGATTTAATCGAATCAGCTTAAATATAAAGCGCACGATATCATTAAAAGCTACCACCAATAGCCAAATGACGAAAACATCACACTGCCATTAGCAAAGTATGGGCTAGCACCAGTCTCTTTTGGAAATTTTTAAGTGAGCCGGCAAAGGTGCAGCATTTTGAGGTATTAATAATTAATCTGTTGCGCAACCATGAATTCTGCTCAAATGATCATTTGCACGACTTATACAATCTATTATAATTAGCCAAATTAAGGAAATTTGCATTAGCATTAGCATAAAGATGTATTGCTACATCAAAAAGATCATTTATGTAAAGACAGAATAGAAGCGGGCTAAGAATTGAACCCTGCGGCACACCAAAGGAAATAGGCAGCAAATATGAAAAAGCATTGTCAAGTTGTACATGCTAATTGCATGAAGAAACTTATTAGGAATGGTCCATAGCATCAAAAGCTTTACTAAACTCTAAAAGGGAATAATATGTCGATAATCACCATGTCAAGAAGGAAAAGTTTTGCTGTGGAAGTAGTCTAAATTCTAAAAATTTGATCACTTAATGCATTATTGTATGTTCACTTTTTACATGTAGACACTATCAATGTAAAAAATATAATGGCTTCTTATTCCATAGTAACTTTAGTTTTAACTAAAAACTTTTAATAGAGCAGTGAATTTTATACATGACTGAGATACGGTGTCAATTTTCAAAATGTTTTTTTTTCCCTATTCACTAAGGTACTGCGGATATGACAGTTGTAATGTCGCTCCTTCTACGAAAGGTTTTGAATTGACAAAAAGTTCTTGCAACGGGCGGATCAACAAACTTAGAGTAATTACGAAAAGTCCAATAAATTCCGAGGATATTAACTGTAATTTCGTCGATCACTTCCATTATCCAAATCGGTTGCTTCAGCCGCTGACAGAGTAATTCCGGCGCGAAGAAATTAAGCTATAAAGTTTACAGAAAAATGCTGGGAAAAGCTTACGAAATTCTCATGTAATCGCCTTAAGGTGGAAACGTTAACAGCACTCTTGAGAGACGAACGGGGTCGTTCTTAAGACACTGAACGCAGCCAGGTACAGTGGCCGGGCCAAAAACAATTTACAAAACAAAAAACGTAAAGTCTGAAAGCAAACAAAAACGCTGGATAAAATAAAGAGCAGAAACAACGAGCGAATCACGAAAGATACGAAAGATCCCCGCCCGATATGAGCCGATGCGTTATTTATTATCAATCAGCGAAATCATTAAGATCAGAGTGCGATCGAAAAATGTTCATCGCGGTCTGATCACCAGATTGTTTTTTTTTGTTTTCTTTTTCTCTACAGCCGGCCCCAAAACTTTCTTGCGGGGCACTGTACAATTTTTCGCGAGTAAAAATTGTAGCAGTGGATCAATGGGGAAGGCGACCTTCGGTATCAATCTTCCAATCTACGGCCGTTTGTGGCCAATTTTAATTCCTGCGAGGACCGAACGCGGCCATAACTCAGAGTCTGGTAAACAACACAAACAAAGCAAAAAAAAAAAAAGCGACTGAACGTCGGCAACAAAAAAAATTAATATACGCCAAAGAGCAACAACTTCTTAAAATGTGCGAAGGGGTCCGGATCATTATCGCAGTGATTTTTTTCTGCTAGATTATTACTGAGAGATATTTTTGGGTGTTTACCGTTAGGATCGAATGTTTTGGTAGCTTTTTTTGCAAAAGCCTTTTAGGAAATATTAAAAATGGCATAATTTTTGACGACCGTTCAAAGAAAGTGATTAAGATGTAGATCCGCCTGCCTCGAATCCCCCAAAGAATTTGGCCACACTAATGACCTCTTAAAGAGTGCTTTGTTTTTTAATTAGCGCCCAGAAGTCACGGCAGCCAGTCTGAGAGATACTTTAGTAAGATACATAGATACAACTGACGATAGCAGGAAATGCCTGGTGTCCGTCAGATGCCTCATATACCACAATTACCGGCTGCGCTCTAATCTCAAAGGCTTTGGCCGCGCCGAACATAATTAACAGTGATTTTCTTATATTAATACTTGTCAACTCGGCGGTTATCACAGCGCACAGGGACGGCGGAGTTGCGCGCTGACTTTTTGCCGTGCGACCACAATAAGCTTGCACATTGTTTGTTGTCTATTAAATGTGCGCGCGCAGCTTATTTAGTAAATTGTTAACTGTCATCACTTTTTACATAAGTCGGTGAGCGGTCGTCGACGACGGCTGGCGCAGCGCAAAGCGAAAAGTTCTGCGCGCTTTTGTCGTTTTATGCTTTTTTGTCTGGTAATGACAGCTGATAGTCGATGCTCTCATGATCGGACAGCGGGCACTGTAAAATAAAATAAGGCTATGTGGCATAAAAATCAAAAAGAGGCATACACATTGGCAAAAAGAGGGCTGCACGAGGTACACGGAACCCGAGTACCAGCATGCGACTAAATGTCATTCTTCACAGTTGAATGACGACAATATCTCGACAGTCATCGGTGGGACCTTTTGTTCGTGTCTTTTTTACCTGAATTCTTCGCTTTTTAGAGGGATCTCATTAATCTAGATGACTCAAAAATCGTTAATTATGACTATTATGCTGCGATTTGATACTGTCAGAGAAATTAAGTGGATTCCTAATGGGCATTAAGGGGAATGCCGTTTTTATTCGGTGCGTGCTTTAAGCGTATAACACGCTCAACTCCCTTTAGACCTTAGGAGGAATGACAGTAATTGACTTTGTTTTAAAGTGAGCTTGTTTCAAAAATTGCACTTTTTTCTTCAAACATGTGATTGAGACGGTTTTTTTCTGTATTATATCTCTTATTCTAATTCAGAGATATCCAATTTGCTCATTGCTTTTTATAAAATGTTATTATCTTTTTTCCGCTGATGTGCAAATCTACTTAACGTAAGATTCCGGGTGAACATTTTCATCCCGAAAATGGGCGAATACGAAAGACCGAGAACGACCCTATTTAAAAGGCTGAAAGTCAACACTGGCTCAATAGCAATCTACTATTACGAATTTCCTTATAAAGAATAATCGGTCCCACGAACGCATTTGTGTTTCTATATAACGAACAAAAAAATAAATGTAAGAGTTAGATATAAGAATTTTTCTTATATTTGTACACTGCATCTTGCAAGTTTTATTTGGCCAGTTATCCCTGGAAACTTATATTTTTTATTAATTTTCGCCTAGAATACGTTCAAATTCTCACATTTTTCAAGCTCATATTTTCACCCCGGTGTCACAGATTTCGACATTATTTAGTTTGTAGTTCATACAATACATAGAGTTTTATAAAAAGGTTTTTATAATTCGTTGCTTGGAGTACTGAATTATTTTTCGTTTTATTGAGGTTTTACCAAATTGTTTTCTTTTTTTTTTATGAAAAGGCTATTAGCAACTACATATAATATGTAGAAATATTTTAAAGATATGGGGATTCACTCTCATACACCTGGTTGGTATTCTTGATTGTTCTAGGCAACGAAATGTCCAGGGCCTTTTTTATTTTCTGAATTATTTCCAAAACAAATGAGTTACTTTTTGACTTTCATGAAGGAAAGGGAACGTTTTTTATCGTACACGCTCTTGTCTTCTTGTGGGCCAGAAAACATGTAACTACACTTTTCGATTATTCAAACCCTGGGAATAAAACAATTTTGGCACTACACAAATATCAGTGATCATTATTTAAATAAATTTCATTTTGTAAAATAGTGTGATGATTCTAAATCCTTTTATCTTACTTTTAGTTCAAATTCAAAAATACTTACGAGTATATCGAATATATAAAAATACTCGGCAAAATTTGTAACTTTACATATCCTCAAAATACAAATGAAGGGTGTTTTTTTAGCTTAGATACAACTTCATATAAGTACAACTGATATTTATGTTCAGTATAGTCCGTCAAGTCTGCATGAATAGATTCACTCTTGAGGAACGGTTGAGAATTATCCAAATTTACTTTAAAACTCGGTCATCGGTTCGCGGTTATTTTATCGCTTATCTTTTTATATTCTTATTTCTTTAAAAATGACACAGGGGTTCACGTTTCGGCCAATGGAGATCGTTAATATTATTAATAAATATTTATTCGAATATATGGAATACATTGATCCTGACGGGATGTGGTTTCAACTGGATGGCGCTACGCATCATACAGCGATACAAACTATCGATTTATTGAAATCGCGATTTAGTGATAAAATGATTTTGAAAAATGGCTCTGTAAATTAGTCTCCAAGGTCGTGCGATAAACCAGCAACAATTGACAACTTGGAAGCTAACATTGTTCATGTTATTCGTGACATACGGCCGAAATTTTTCGAAAAAGTGACCCAAAATTGACTGACACAGTGCGCTTCATCAAGAACCCTCATGATGGCCATATGCCCGAAGTCTTTTTTAAATATAAAAGTCATGAATTGGTCTTTTCACCAAATATTAGCTCTTCGTGTTATTTCTTAAAAAAATAAAAAAAAACACCAGTTATATAATGTACTATTGCTTTATAAATGTATTCCATTTAAACGTATAATGAATTATAGTTAGTTCGGTAGGTATTCTCGTATCCTTCACAAAGTGAACACAGTATAAATAACGATTTGATATTTAATCATTTCGTTTAATATCTTAGAAGTCCAATTGTTTTGGAGTCGCACCACGGCGCGGCGTGACCCACCAAGAAAACAGATGATCGCAATCGATAGTCATCAATTCTCCTCACCCGAAGCGAACCTTTCGTTCGAGTGGGCAAGTTGATCGCGACCTGGTATTTCGACTTCCTCCGAGTTATCGACGGCCTCCTATTTTGGCTGCGACCTTTTTAAATGGTCATCATAGCAAATACTTAAGCGTACATTCAACCCGCAATCGCCCAATAACCAAAGATCATGTTTCGGGCCTGCAGCTCCGAGTGGCGACGGCGGGCAGTGGCCGCCGCGGACTGTACGATACCTGGCCGCGTTCGGCGCAGGTCCGGCAACCGGCCAGCAAATGACCGATATCAGCACGGATTCTGCCAAAAACAGTTTCTTGTGGCGATAATGAAGATCAAATGATCGGTGTAATAACTAACCTCAGGTGATGCGATGATAAATGACTTCGGCAGGTTGCTGCGGTCGAGCTCCGCGCGCCCCACCGTTTCAGTCGGTCGGACCAGGTCAAGCCTTATTTTGATTGACATGCAGTAGCAGAAATTAATTTGCGTTCTTAATTACGTGCGATCCAAAGCTCATTGAACTGTCCTCGGCCGGGCCATCGTCACCCATCGGATCGGCGTCTTTTTAATTTCTTCAGCTTAACTGGCCCCTGCCCGGGCGCGCACCGCTTTATGTTTGATTTTTCACGCTGAAAAGCTTTTAATCTCCGCCGATTGATATCCACTGACTCTGCTGATTCCCGATTCCGACGGTTATTAGTCGCATTCGGGCACATTTAACACATTTTAGCAATTCAAGAATTCCCGGCTGCCCGGCGAGGCCATTAAAATTGATTTGCATACCTTTCTGTGACGGCGATCACTTGGGTGCGTTGATCAGCCAAATGATCAATTTCATCACGTACGTACGACAGACTTTGATTCCTGTCGGAGGCTACTGCTAATCAGTTCCTGCTTTGTCCCGTCCCATTTAATTGTGGCGCTAATTTTCGTGCCTATTTTATGCCCAGTCATTGGTCATGCTCAGCATGCCAGAGACCATGCTGATTGCAATTTAGAATTTTGCCTAGCTCGGAAGATCTTAACATCTGAAGAATATCTTCTCAGAGGTTAAGTCCAGGTATGCAATTAAGCTAATGAAGTGCTTCTGTGTAGAGAGGCGTAACTGAAAAATTATTGTCCTTTTGAAAAAAAAAATAAATTAAAATTTACTCGCATTCAAAAGGCAAAAAAAATAAAAAATAATAATTGCTTAATGTTCCATACCAGCTTACGTTTTTTTTTTCAAATAGGCATGTCTTTGGAACACTTCAATCGATTTGCAAGATATTCCTGAGTGGAATGCTCAAGATGCTGCCCAGAGATTTGTGTCGAATACTGCCTTCTTTAAAAATTATGCGCATTTAAAAAAGAAACTTATTCTCCTCTGTGGTCATTTTCCATTTAAGGGTAGTTTATTACATCGAAAGGAGAAACGACTGAAAGAACATGCTGATCGCGCTGAAAAATCGTTATTCTTTTTTTTAATATATAAAGGAGAAGTTTGTTATAAAGGATGTGTTTTTAATAGGCACCGGATTTGTTAATTGTCAAAGAGCTACCATTTGTTGTAAGTGTCAATATAACTTTTATTCGGTAAGATCTAATAAATCATCATGAGACCTAATAAATCAGCAACAATTCCAAATCTTGGAAATTTATTTCCGAAATCAGGACTCAATTATAATAAAGACTTATAGAGCACTATGCGAATTTTATGAGCCGAATAATCGCCCATCAGAGCGGTACAGTGCAATGATCTTCGACTTTTTATTTCCAAAACTTCGTTACTTTATTGTTGACGACTTGTGGTTTCAACAGATATAGTCCAGTCAATCTAACCTCTGAAGCGGAAGTTTGTGATGGGAAGCTAATTTTTGGATATATTGTTGGGGACGGTGAGAAATGAAGCTCTTACTTTTTTCCACACTCAGGGGTGTTTGCGAAGGGGTGAAAAAGGGTGAAAAAGGGTGAAAAAGGTTTTTTGTTTATAACTTTGAATAAAAAAGTCAGCCTGGATGGAAACGTTAGAGGGTGATATAATAAATGATTATTCATCTTGTATTAAAGTTTCCACAGGTTTTGTTTATTGCAAAATTGTTTATTAACAATTTCACTCTCCCAAACCGAAAAAAATCACGGCTGATTTTTTTAAAAATACTTAAGCTCGTACGATGTCTTTCATTTTCACAATATCACTAGAAGACGCAATCCCCCATCATATACCAAAAATTCAAAACGGTTCCATGCATTTCACCTGAGATAATCACCCAGATACCTCACCTGTTTTACACCGAAAAATGTACAGTTTTAATCCAAGTCAAGATATCCCCCACGAATCGTCGCCCTCCGACCAGATATCGCTGAGCAGCGCACATTTTTCACATTTTTTCCCAGCCCACGGCGGGGAAGAAGAAGATTTGCGACTGATTCAAAAACGGAAATCGCTATAACTTTCGATGTATGTAACGGAACTTAATGTATGATGGCTTCAAAATTCACTTATTTTTTTCTCCATCTTTTTCTCATACACCACTTTCACCTAATATTTTTACTTTTTTTTATATTGAATTAAACTTAAAAAAAAAATAAAAATTAATTACATTTTATTCCTTTTCTCCCACAAAACTAAACTTTTTTGAAATATTCTTAATTTTGTAGTTATCTACAGATTCCACCCCTTATTCTCATAATTTTTATTATTTTCCACAAATCCCCCCCTGACCCCCCGAATGAATATATTACCCCTTAAATTTTACAAACAAAAAACCTGCCAAACATTTTATTTTTTTTCTCCCACAAAACTAAACTTTTTTGAAATATTCTTAATTTTGTAGCTATCTACAGATTCCACCCTTTATTCTCATAATTTTTATTATTCTCCTCAAATCCCCCTCTGACCCCCCGAATAAATATATTACCCCTTAAATTTTACAAACAAAAAACTTACCAAACATTTTATTTTTTTTCTCCCACAAAACTAAACTTTTTTGAAATATTCTTAATTTTGTAGTTATCTACAGATTCCAACCTTTATTCTCATAATTTTTATTATTTTCCTCAAATCCACCCTGACCCCCCGAATAAATATATTACCCCTTAAATTTTACAAACAAAAAACTTGCCAAACATTTTATTTTTTTTCTCCCACAAAACTAAACTTTTTTGAAATATTCTTAATTTTGTAGTTATCTACAGATTCCACCCTTTATTCCCATAATTTTTATTATTTTCCACAAATCCCCCCCTGACCACCCGAATAAATTTATTACCCCTTAAATTTTACAAACAAAAAACTTACCAAACATTTTATTTTTTTTCTCCCACAAAACTAAACTTTTTTGAAATTTTAATAATTTTGTAGTTATCTACAGATTCCGCCCTTTATTCCCATAATTTTTATTATTTTCCAAACATCACCCCCTGACCCCCCCGAATAAATTTATACTATTTACCTTTTTTTTAAATTATTCCCCATTTTTACTATTCAATTTTTTCCACCAATTCTCAATTAATCTCACTTTTTTTTCACCCACATCTACTTCAAGGTCTTCCGAAACTAAATCTACATTTTTTTCTCCATTATTGCTAATAGTTTGTCCCCAATCTGCCCCCGTGTGTGCTAGCGGATCATTTTTCGGCCAAAATATTAATTTCTCCCCAGTTTCGATTTACGATTATTGCATAAAGACCTACTCCAATTGGGGACAAACTATTAGCAATAATGGAGAAAAAAATGTAGATTTAGTTTCGGAAGACCTTGAAGTAGATGTGGGTGAAAAAAAAAATGAGATTAATTGAGAATTGGTGGAAAAAATTGAATAGTAAAAATGGGGAATAATTTAAAAAAAAGGTAAATAGTATAAATTTATTCGGGGGGGTCAGGGGGTGATGTTTGTAAAATAATAAAAATTATGGGAATAAAGGGCGGAATCTGTAGATAACTACAAAATTATTAAAATTTCAAAAAAGTTTAGTTTTGTGGGAGAAAAAAAAATAAAATGTTTGGTAAGTTTTTTGTTTGTAAAATTTAAGGGGTAATAAATTTATTCGGGGGGGTCAGGGGGGATTTGTGGAAAATATTAAAAATTATGAGAATAAAGGGTGGAATCTGTAGATAACTACAAAATTAAGAATATTTCAAAAAAGTTTAATTTTGTGGGAGAAAAAAAATAAAATGTTTGGCAAGTTTTTTGTTTGTAAAATTTAAGGGGTAATATATTTATTCGGGGGGTCAGGGTGGATTTGAGGAAAATAATAAAAATTATGAGAATAAAGGTTGGAATCTGTAGATAACTACAAAATTAAGAATATTTCAAAAAAGTTTAGTTTTGTGGGAGAAAAAAAATAAAATGTTTGGTAAGTTTTTTGTTTGTAAAATTTAAGGGGTAATAAATTTATTCGGGGGGGTCAGGGGGGATTTGTGGAAAATATTAAAAATTATGAGAATAAAGGTTGGAATCTGTAGATAACTACAAAATTAAGAATATTTCAAAAAAGTTTAATTTTGTGGGAGAAAAAAAATAAAATGTTTGGCAAGTTTTTTGTTTGTAAAATTTAAGGGGTAATATATTTATTCGGGGGGTCAGGGTGGATTTGAGGAAAATAATAAAAATTATGAGAATAAAGGGTGGAATCTGTAGATAACTACAAAATTAAGAATATTTCAAAAAAGTTTAGTTTTGTGGGAGAAAAAAAATAAAATGTTTGGTAAGTTTTTTGTTTGTAAAATTTAAGGGGTAATAAATTTATTCGGGGGGGTCAGGGGGGATTTGTGGAAAATATTAAAAATTATGAGAATAAAGGTTGGAATCTGTAGATAACTACAAAATTAAGAATATTTCAAAAAAGTTTAATTTTGTGGGAGAAAAAAAATAAAATGTTTGGCAAGTTTTTTGTTTGTAAAATTTAAGGGGTAATATATTTATTCGGGGGGTCAGGGTGGATTTGAGGAAAATAATAAAAATTATGAGAATAAAGGTTGGAATCTGTAGATAACTACAAAATTAAGAATATTTCAAAAAAGTTTAGTTTTGTGGGAGAAAAAAAATAAAATGTTTGGTAAGTTTTTTGTTTGTAAAATTTAAGGGGTAATATATTTATTCGGGGGGTCAGAGGGGGATTTGAGGAGAATAATAAAAATTATGAGAATAAAGGGTGGAATCTGTAGATAGCTACAAAATTAAGAATATTTCAAAAAAGTTTAGTTTTGTGGGAGAAAAAAAATAAAATGTTTGGCAGGTTTTTTGTTTGTAAAATTTAAGGGGTAATATATTCATTCGGGGGGTCAGGGGGGGATTTGTGGAAAATAATAAAAATTATGAGAATAAGGGGTGGAATCTGTAGATAACTACAAAATTAAGAATATTTCAAAAAAGTTTAGTTTTGTGGGAGAAAAGGAATAAAATGTAATTAATTTTTATTTTTTTTTTAAGTTTAATTCAATATAAAAAAAAGTAAAAATATTAGGTGAAAGTGGTGTATGAGAAAAAGATGGAGAAAAAAATAAGTGAATTTTGAAGCCATCATACATTAAGTTCCGTTACATACATCGAAAGTTATAGCGATTTCCGTTTTTGAATCAGTCGCAAATCTTCTTCTTCCCCGCCGTGGGCTGGGAAAAAATGTGAAAAATGTGCGCTGCTCAGCGATATCTGGTCGGAGGGCGACGATTCGTGGGGGATATCTTGACTTGGATTAAAACTGTACATTTTTCGGTGTAAAACAGGTGAGGTATCTGGGTGATTATCTCAGGTGAAATGCATGGAACCGTTTTGAATTTTTGGTATATGATGGGGGATTGCGTCTTCTAGTGATATTGTGAAAATGAAAGACATCGTACGAGCTTAAGTATTTTTAAAAAAATCAGCCGTGATTTTTTTCGGTTTGGGAGAGTGAAATTGTTAATAAACAATTTTGCAATAAACAAAACCTGTGGAAACTTTAATACAAGATGAATAATCATTTATTATATCACCCTCTAACGTTTCCATCCAGGCTGACTTTTTTATTCAAAGTTATAAACAAAAAACCTTTTTCACCCTTTTTCACCCTTTTTCACCCCTTCGCAAACACCCCTGAGTGTGGAAAAAAGTAAGAGCTTCATTTCTCACCGTCCCCAACAATATATCCAAAAATTAGCTTCCCATCACAAACTTCCGCTTCAGAGGTTAGATTGACTGGACTAATAGTAAATTGTTAATTTTAAATTAAATCTTATGAAATTAGCGAGAAAATATCAAGGAAATACTAAGAAAATCGTCGTTTCTATAATTTTTAATTCTAAAAAAAAGCCCAAAAAATCCGCAACTTTTTTTTACTCCTCCTTATTCTATAATAGATAAAACTAACTACACTGAGAGAAAATTTTAATAAAAATTACGGAGCTATCCCCTGTAATCCAGATATAAGTGACAAGTTCCTAGAAAATTTACGAGGGAATAACAGATAAAATACGGTTGACATAGTATTTTTTACTATTCATCCAAGAATTTTTCCGAAACGTCATAGGGACTTTTACTGTACAGGACAGTAAATTTTTATACTAAGAAAAATTGCCTGTTGATTCAAGGAAAATTTACTTAGTCTTCATGAAATTGTACTAGTTCATAAAGGAATATTAGGCCAGTCAATCTAACCTCTGAAGCGGAAGTTTGTGATGGGAAGCTAATTTTTGGATATATTGTTGGGGACGGTGAGAAATGAAGCTCTTACTTTTTTCCACACTCAGGGGTGTTTGCGAAGGGGTGAAAAAGGGTGAAAAAGGGTGAAAAAGGTTTTTTGTTTATAACTTTGAATAAAAAAGTCAGCCTGGATGGAAACGTTAGAGGGTGATATAATAAATGATTATTCATCTTGTATTAAAGTTTCCACAGGTTTTGTTTATTGCAAAATTGTTTATTAACAATTTCACTCTCCCAAACCGAAAAAAATCACGGCTGATTTTTTTAAAAATACTTAAGCTCGTACGATGTCTTTCATTTTCACAATATCACTAGAAGACGCAATCCCCCATCATATACCAAAAATTCAAAACGGTTCCATGCATTTCACCTGAGATAATCACCCAGATACCTCACCTGTTTTACACCGAAAAATGTACAGTTTTAATCCAAGTCAAGATATCCCCCACGAATCGTCGCCCTCCGACCAGATATCGCTGAGCAGCACACATTTTGCACATTTTTTCCCAGCCCACGGTGGGGAAGAAGAAGATTTGCGACTGATTCAAAAACGGAAATCGCTATAACTTTCGATGTATGTAACGGAACTTAATGTATGATGGCTTCAAAAATCACTTATTTTTTTCTCCATCTTTTCCTCATACACCACTTTCACCTAATATTTTTACTTTTTTTTATATTGAATTAAACTTAAAAAAAAATAAAAATTAATTACATTTTATTCCTTTTCTCCCACAAAACTAAACTTTTTTTAAATATTCTTAATTTTGTAGTTATCTACAGATTCCAGCCTTTATTCCCATAATTTTTATTATTTTCCACAAATCCCCCCTGACCCCCCGAATAAATATATTACCCCTTAAATTTTACAAACAAAAAACTCGCCAAACATATTATTTTTTTTCTCCAACAAAACTAAACTTTTTTGAAATATCCTTAATTTTGTAGTTATCTACAGATTCCACCCTTTATTCTCATAATTTTTATTATTTTCCACAAATCCCCCCTGACCCCCCGAATAAATATATTACCCCTTAAATTTTACAAACAAAAAACTTGCCAAACATTTTATTTTTTTTCTCCCACAAAACTAAACTTTTTTTAAATATTCTTAATTTTGTAGTTATCTACAGATTCCAGCCTTTATTCCCATAATTTTTATTATTTTCCACAAATCCCCCCTGACCCCCCGAATAAATATATTACCCCTTAAATTTTACAAACAAAAAACTTGCCAAACATTTTATTTTTTTTCTCCCACAAAACTAAACTTTTTTTAAATATTCTTAATTTTGTAGTTATCTACAGATTCCACCCTTTATTCCCATAATTTTTATTATTTTCCAAACATCACCCGCTGACTCCCCCGAATAAATTTATACTATTCACCTTTTTTTTAAATTATTCGCCATTTTTACTATTCAATTTTTTCCACCAATTCTCAATTAATCTCACTTTTTTTTTCACCCACATCTACTTCAAAGTCTTCCGAAACTAAATCTACATTTTTTTCTCCATTATTGCTAATAGTTTGTCCCCAATCTGCCCCCGTGTGTGCTAGCGGATCATTTTTCGCCCAAAATATTAATTTCTCCCCAGTTTCGATTTACGATTATTGCATAAAGACCTACTCCAATTGGGGACAAACTATTAGCAATAATGGAGAAAAAAATGTAGATTAAGTTTCGGAAGACTTTAAAGTAGATGTGGGTGAAAAAAAAAGTGAGATTAATTGAAAATTGGTGGAAAAAATTGAATAGTAAAAATGGGGAATAATTTAAAAAATGGTAAATAGTATAAATTTATTCGGGGGGGTCAGGGGGTGATGTTTGGAAAATAATAAAAATTATGGGAATAAAGGGCGGAATCTGTAGATAACTACAAAGTTATTAAAATTTCAAAAAAGTTTAGTTTTGTGGGAGAAAAAAAATAAAATGTTTGGTAAGTTTTTTGTTTGTAAAATTTAAGGGGTAATAAATTTATTCAGGGGGTCAGGGGGGGATTTGTGGAAAATAATAAAAATTATGGGAATAAAGGGTGGAATCTGTAGATAACTACAAAATTAAGAATATTTAAAAAAAGTTTAGTTTTGTGGGAGAAAAAAAATAAAATGTTTGGCAAGTTTTTTGTTTGTAAAATTTAAGGGGTAATATATTTATTCGGGGGGTCAGGGGGGATTTGTGGAAAATAATAAAAATTATGGGAATAAAGGCTGGAATCTGTAGATAACTACAAAATTAAGAATATTTAAAAAAAGTTTAGTTTTGTGGGAGAAAAAAAATAAAATGTTTGGTAAGTTTTTTGTTTGTAAAATTTAAGGGGTAATAAATTTATTCAGGGGGTCAGGGGGGGATTTGTGGAAAATAATAAAAATTATGGGAATAAAGGGTGGAATCTGTAGATAACTACAAAATTAAGAATATTTAAAAAAAGTTTAGTTTTGTGAGAGAAAAAAAATAAAATGTTTGGCAAGTTTTTTGTTTGTAAAATTTAAGGGGTAATATATTTATTCGGGGGGTCAGGGGGGATTTGTGGAAAATAATAAAAATTATGGGAATAAAGGCTGGAATCTGTAGATAACTACAAAATTAAGAATATTTAAAAAAAGTTTAGTTTTGTGGGAGAAAAAAAATAAAATGTTTGGTAAGTTTTTTGTTTGTAAAATTTAAGGGGTAATATATTTATTCGGGGAGTCAGGGGGGATTTGTGGAAAATAATAAAAATTATGGGAATAAAGGGTGGAATCTGTAGATAACTACAAAATTAAGAATATTTCAAAAAAGTTTAGTTTTGTGGGAGAAAAAAAATAAAATGTTTGGCAAGTTTTTTGTTTGTAAAATTTAAGGGGTAATATATTTATTCGGGGGGTCAGAGGGGATTTGTGGAAAATAATAAAAATTATAAGAATAAAGGGTGGAATCTGTAGACAACTACAAAATTAAGAATATTTCAAAAAAGTTTAGTTTTGTGGGAGAAAAGGAATAAAATGTAATTAATTTTTATTTTTTTTTAAGTTTAATTCAATATAAAAAAAAGTAAAAATATTAGGTGAAAGTGGTGTATGAGGAAAAGATGGAGAAAGAAATAAGTGATTTTTGAAGCCATCATACATTAAGTTCCGTTACATACATCGAAAGTTATAGCGATTTCCGTTTTTGAATCAGTCGCAAATCTTCTTCTTCCCCGCCGTGGGCTGGGAAAAAATGTGAAAAATGTGCGCTGCTCAGCGATATCTGGTCGGAGGGCGACGATTCGTGGGGGATATCTTGACTTGGATTAAAACTGTACATTTTTCGGTGTAAAACAGGTGAGGTATCTGGGTGATTATCTCAGGTGAAATGCATGGAACCGTTTTGAATTTTTGGTATATGATGGGGGATTGCGTCTTCTAGTGATATTGTGAAAATGAAAGACATCGTACGAGCTTAAGTATTTTTAAAAAAATCAGCCGTGATTTTTTTCGGTTTGGGAGAGTGAAATTGTTAATAAACAATTTTGCAATAAACAAAACCTGTGGAAACTTTAATACAAGATGAATAATCATTTATTATATCACCCTCTAACGTTTCCATCCAGGCTGACTTTTTTATTCAAAGTTATAAACAAAAAACCTTTTTCACCCTTTTTCACCCTTTTTCACCCCTTCGCAAACACCCCTGAGTGTGGAAAAAAGTAAGAGCTTCATTTCTCACCGTCCCCAACAATATATCCAAAAATTAGCTTCCCATCACAAACTTCCGCTTCAGAGGTTAGATTGACTGGCCTATATTTACGGTGCCACAACTTAAGTTTCTACTGAATTTAGAAGCCGAAGTACATCGGGTGCACGATTGGGTTTTTTCGGAAATTGGTACGACTTACGAGTGTTGTTCATAGTAAATTTGCTCGCTGCGTGGTCGCTTACGGAAAGTCTGTAAGTATGACATTTTTATTATTACTGCTAAGCATGTGTTTCATGGAATCTTCAAATCGGAGTGCAGTCGGACAGGTCAGTTATCCGAAAGTCTTCGAAAGAGTTAGATCATATAAATTTTTTTTCGCCGCAAACGTCTTTCACAGAGAGGGTTTATATGATTTATTCTATTTTCGATTGGAATTTCTTTACAATATAAATATTTGTAGTTAATATCTTATTCTACTTTCTAATGCATTAAAATATCTATATCAAAATTTACCCCACTTAAGTCCTGTTTAAGGGAGAGCACCGTAATTTTTCTTTGAAAAAATCGTAAAAATTATTAGAATTTTCTCTCAGTGTATAAAATGCAATATAAATCTCGGCATCGGCAAACAGCGCTAATATTTAAAATTGTTAACAAACTTTATAAAGAGAATAAAACCCTATATTTTTTTATTTAAAAATTTGAAAGTTTTTGTTATGATGCTCTTCCTTACTGTTAATTTTATTGCAATATTATTTTAATCGAATTTTGTTGTTAAAAGGAAGTTTTACAGTAATAAGTGTAAAATAAGCTTAAGTTTTCATGTAATTATTTTCATGGTTTTTTTGTACTCCATAACTGTAATATTGAGTTTTTACTTGCTTAACATAATGATCTCAAAGTTGCAATGATTAATTAAAAAATAAACATAATATAAGCTTGGGTTTTGCTATGACAAAGAAAAAATACTTTTTAAAACATAAATTTCAAAGTTAAAAAAATATACAGGGTGTCCAGGAAATAGTGCGCCAAAATTAAGGGGATGGTAGCTTGGGTCATGACCTACCAGAATATCAAAATATGACCTTCGTGAAAACTTCACCGTTTTCGAGATATTTGGGTTTTTATGAGAAATTAAATTTGATTTAAAATGAACATGGCAATATCTTGTTATTCATGAATAAAATGGGTGATTCTGAAATCTGCATTAATTAAGCAATTATTTGAATTGCTTTCCCATCACTGCCTAGTACATTTTTGTTCACCAGTTAAGGTCAAAGTAGAGTCAAATAATTTTGAACAGCAAAAACAAATTTGATTATTTTTTTTCGCGACGGTCTTGTGTTAGTAATAAAAAATGACATGCTTACCAGGTCGGGCAACTTATCTAGAATATTTTAGCAAAAAAAAAAAAAAAAAAAAATGAAAACATGTCTTTTTATGTGCACCAACTAGTCAATAATCTGAAATTTAATTTTTCATAAAAACCCAAATATCTCGAAAACGGTGAGGTTTTCACTAAAGTCATATTTTGATATTCTTGTAGGTCATGACCCAAGCTACCATCCCCTTAATTTTGACGCACTATTTCCTGGACACCCTGTATATACTAATATTTGGTATCAGAGTATGATTATACAAATTTACGACACGACGCCGCATACCGCCAGAACGTCCATGAATTTGCTTTGTGAACATTTCCCACAAAAATTGATCAGTCGCTTTGGGAACATCCCGTGGCCACCAAGGTCTCCGAATCTGACCCCCATGGACTTAAAAAGTTTTTAAAATTATATGTTAAAAAGTGAATTTGCACCAATTTCAAAAATAATGCCTCAAATGTAAGGTAGAAAGCTGGGACTTCAATTTTGGGCCTTAGTTTAAAGCATTTTTCAGGACAAGACTTTCTTTTCATTTGAGTTTTGTCTTTTACCCTCCCGGTTAGTTATGTTTTTATTGCACTTTTTATACCTACTTTTAGGAGTCATACTTTAATTAAGTTTCGCTTTCTTTAGACGAATGATTGCGCTCGGGCAACGCCGAGTAACTCAGCTGGTAGTCATCAGTCACAAAAGAAAAGTCTCTTATCAATGATTGATTATAGTTTGAGTTATCCAACTAATAAAGTTATAGTTATTTATATAGTAATAGTTGTTCATTTTGTTACCTTATAACATTTAGTGGATTAATATTATCTAAAAATAAGTGGAAAATAGCTTTTGGGTGGTCTTTTAATTATTAAAAAGAAAGAAATGAGCAATGTAAACAGAATCAAATCTTAAAGGCATCTCACAACTTAAAGTAGTTAACAACCAGCGAATTTCCGCAATGCAAATGCGAATAACTTCAATTTCCCTTCCTAAAAACAATTTCAAAATTACATACTGCTACCAACAATAGCGTTGAAAACACAAAACGTCCCAACTGTAGAAAATGCAACTTTCTGCTGCTCCTTCTGCTGTTTTTGCTGCTTTTGCTTCTGCAGAAAAAGAGCTCAATTCTTTTTGCATCTCGCAACGAAAGAATGAGCAGTAACAATTCGGAAATTTTCTGTTGTGTAATTTTTCATCTTTTCTCCCAGCCCGCCCCTAATAGGCAACATTTCTTAAGGATTACAGTTCCGTGGAGCCTGACAAGGGCGCCTTCAACTAGTTGTTGTTTGCATTTGGCTTTTGTCCTTCTTGAAACATCTTTCCTTGCATTCAAAAAGATTGTAAGGAGATTTGGGGGGCTCCGACCAGGAATGGCGCCTCTTAAGATTTTTCCCTTGTACATAGTAAAAACTCGAAAGTCAATAGTGAAGAGCAATTCGAGGACGCACAATAGCGTTGCCTTCCTTTGGTCGCTGCGCTGCCTCATTTATTAAGCGAAATTAATTGAATACTTTTCAAGTATCAGTAGTCTGTCGGCGCTGCATTTCACCAGTCGGAAATAAATCTGGCCGTAATCCGAGAGATAAATTCATTTTGAGCGATAGGCATACGACTCACGGCAGCTGCTCAAATCTCAAATGTGCCAAGCAAAGGTAGGCCTTATCACCTGAGGTTATCACACGTCATCGCCCCTGCGGCTGCTGAGTTCAGTGTTAAGGCTGTTAAATTTATTTGCCCTGATACGAGCGACGATTGTGTGCCATTGCGCGGCTCCGGAGACTTTTCGACGCGATCGCTATTAAGCAATCATGTCACGAGCGTCATTGAGGCGATGATTTGCCCAATCTTTTGTTTACGAGAAGTTGAAGGGCATGGGGCAATGCAATGTAATCTGCGGTTTCTGGTTTTCGGACGAATTTGCAACTTTTATTTTTATGCGAACGAAACGTACCGCTGATACGAACAAAAGATTTTCATTTTTTAAAAACCACAAGAGTTGAAATTGCTCATAAAAATAAAATGAATTGTCTTCTCGAATGACTCATCGATGCATCAAACCATTGAAACCAACAAATTTGAATGTTTTTTATAATAAATGAATCATCAGCCTAATCAAAGCGTTGTAAATATATACCACAGTTAATCCATTGCTATTCATTATCTCGTCCAGTGACAGTATACGACTGCGATTATAAGCAAAGATTAAAGCTTTTTTATAACACGATCAGCAAACAAACTACACTCAGAAATTAAAGTTGGTCAATTTAAACAAAATAAATCGTTAAAAGACCTCTACAAATATATATTGGTTAAAATCTGGAAATTTTTAAACATGTTCTTTGTTCAATACTAATTACCAAAAGTAGCTAATTTCAATTCTTATTGTTAAGCAGGTCACATTATTGGGATTAGAATGCAGGAACTCCCGTGGGGTGTTCGTATGCAAACAAAATCCGACGAATTTAAACCAGGGACCGTAAATAACTGTTATTTTTATATTTTTAATATAAAAAAAAAGTAGTAAGAGTTGCTTGATTTGCATAAAACTTATACATGATACCCAACATGACGAGTACTTTACGATGACATGGTCACTTTTAAATTTTATACTTTTATTGTAAAAGTGAAACTTAATAATTATTATAGATTTCAATTTCTTTCAATCAAAAATACTAGTTAAAATTAATTGAAAAAGTTTTAGGTCATTAAAGACACTTATTTTTGTTCTTTATTTTCTCAAGCCGTTCAAAATTGTTATGGAAAGACTTTTATTTTTTAAATCAAAAATAACTATTAAAAAAGACTTTTATTTTTTTCTGTCTTGTATAAAAGTCTTTTTAAGATTTTTATTTTTTCAGTTTTTTATAAAAGTCTTTGAAGAATTTTATTTATAAAATATAAAAATAAAAGTCTTTGAAGACTATAAACACACTATAAAAAAAATCATAACATTGTACTTAATTGTTAAACTTAAGTACAATATTATGATTGCTTTTATAGTGTGACTCCCTAATCGCGATGATTTTTTTTGTTTATCTTCTGCAAAAGACTTTTATTTTTATATTTTAAAAATAAAAGTCTTCAAAGACTTTTATTTTTATTTTTATATTTTATAAATAAAATCCTTCAAAGACTTTTATAAAAAACTGAAAAAATAAAAATCTTAAAAAGACTTTTATATAAGACAGAAAAAAATAAAAGTTTTTGTTAACAGTTATTTTTAATTTAAAAAATAAAAGTCCACTGTAAATCATTATTTATACCAAAAGAGAATAAAAATCGTTCATAACAGTTTTAAAAGATTTAAACTAATAGTAGGCGAAGATTATAGTTAAAATTAACTTAAAATATTTTTGGTGAAATATAATTGGTTCATTTTGTCTTAAATCATATAAGTTTCAAAGTAATAATTAATTTCAGAATTTTTATATATAACTTATAACAGTTACGATCCCTGATTTAAACATATTTAAATGGTTTTAAGATTTAGATTTTAACTCCTCACATTGTTGCCGAATCCATCTTTTGGTTAATCTACCATCGAAATTAGTAAAACTTGATCAAAACTTATTATTGTTATATTTCATCAACAATTTTGAGGTCACACTGAGAGAAATAATTTTCTAATATTAACAGTAGTTTCTTACTTCCATGAAAATTCGATATTTCTTTAAACAATAATAATAATTTTCTCTTAAAAGAAGGAAAAATGGCTTAATTTTTAATGAATCTGTTATTTAAAGATCCATGGCAGCGATTAAATCATGAAAATTGATCTCAAAGAAAGATCTAAGTAAGAGACTATCTTCAATACATAATTTTCCTATAATAGTTCTTTATATAAGAACATTTTGCTTAATTCGAAAGATTGAGGATTTTCTTCTTTTAATATACAAACTACAAAGTTCTTAAAGGAATGTTATATTTTCCCTAATTTTAAGAACCTAAATAAGCTTAATTTATTTAAATGTATTTTTCTCTTATTCATTAAGAGAAAGGTAGAATCAAGCAGTTGTTAAAAACTAAAAACAAACCACGTTTTTCTTCATATATAATTAGAATAAGAAAAATTTTCATCATCATCGGTTTATCAATGAAATGGAAAAATGTTTGTCTTGGTCTCCAGAATAACAAAAAAAAGAAAAAAAGAAAGCGAAACAATATCATTTCAACACATACGGACGCTTTATTTCTCAGCATAAGCGTGGTGTTCTTTGCGCAGGGCGGTTACACACAAATTTTGATGAACTATTTTTCTTGCAAAATGTTTTCGAAAAATTGTGAATTGTTAAATATGTATGTCTTAGGGTGCATTTTTTTCGCGAGTATTTTTTTTTTTCACTCCCACCTCGAAATTTTGTGAGAAATACCGAAAAGAAAATTCCCTGAAAATTTGAACCCTTAATATTAATATTAAGTGCTCGACCAAAGCATGCAAAAATTTCCCGTTTAAAATACATGTAAACTTTTATTTTTTTCTTCAAAATTCTACAGCTCAGAGATATTTTGTGGAATAATCTTGGTCAATGATCCGGTTTCTGCAGAATTGATTGCTCTACAAAAGTGTCCATTGCGGCGTAACCCTAACTCCCACCAGCGAGGTAGTACGGGTCACTAACCCAATTTTTTTATGAAATTCTCGTTTTTTTGCCCCTATCTTGAAAATAATAAGAGTTACAGAAAAAATGTACATGACAAACTTGTAGGAAATTCAATTTCCTCCAAAAAGTTTTTGAATACCAAATCGCTAACATCGATATTTCTTGAGATATTGGGCTTTGAATTTGAGGTAGTGTGGAATTTTCATGGATTATTGAGCTAAATTGGAGAAACACTACCTCAACTTCAAAGCCCAATATCTCAAGAAATATCGATGTTAGCGATTTGGTGTTCCACAACTCTTTTGTAGGAAATTGAATTTTCTACAAGTTTGTCGTTTACATTTTTTCTGTAGCTCTTGTTATTTACGAGATAAGGGCAAAAAAATAAGAATTTCATAAAAATTTGGTTTAGTGACCCATACTATCTCGCTGGTGGGAGTTAGGGTTACGCCGCACTGGACACTTTTGTGGGGCATTCAATTCTTAAGAAACCCTATCATTGACCAAGATTATACCATAAAATGCCTGTTAGCTGTAGAATTTTCAAAAAAAAAATCAAAGTTTACATGTATTTTAAACGGGAAATCTTTGCACCTCTTGGTCGAGCACTTAATATTAATATTAAGGGCTCAAATTTCCAGGGAATTTTCTTTTAGGTATTTCCCACAAAATTTCGAGGTGGGAGTGAAAAAAATAGTCGCGAAAAAAAAGCACCCTAGTATGTCTAATTAAAAAGACACATTTTGTAAGAGGATTCACAATGTCATATTTTAATAGGTATATACAATAAATGCTAACTAGGATGAGGTGAATTCTATAGCATACATATATTGAATGCATGAAGAATATTTAAAAAAAAGCAATTGTTTATAATTTCATTATAATTTTTGGTCATCATTAGATTTTTATCCATCAATATATATTTACAAAAAATACCATAGAATTCAGATACTCTAGCATTCACGTCAAGTTTTGCCCTTCAAATTTGCACAATATGCCATCTGACAGAAATTTTTAAGTATAAAAAGAAAAGACAAAACAAAATAAAAATATTCAATACAACAGTAAGTCATTACATTAAAGTACATAATAGTATCAAAAAATTATAGCTATAAATTGAATGCCGATAATGCGCGTTATGAATTTGGATGCTATAGCATTCATGTCCACGAATGTGCTAACAGACGAAGCCGAACAAAATAATTTAAGTGACGTAAAAGCTCTTCTTGTTAACGATGTTGAGAACGTGCTGGAAAATCTACTTATATCATGGGAGTACTATTTATATTTCAAATCAAATACTGCTTCAAATCGAAGCTATAAACATGTGTGTCAAAAATGTTTATTTAATTCCGGAAAAAAACAAATAAAAAAATACGATTATCACGAAGATCATTACAAAGGAATACATTTGTGCTGAGTTGAATAACAACTTTAAATTTAACACTTCCAGAGTCATTACCACTTTTAAAGGACTTCAAGTCCTAAAAGAAAACGTTTAATATGAAAATTTATTTTAAAAATAAAGATTTCCATAAAGAATTCTCCATTCAAAAACGTACTATACGGAAAAATTATGGTAAAAATCTAGTTCCATGAAAATTGCGTTATTCTGAAGACAATATTTCACTTATTTATAGAGTCCCATTCATTTCAAGAAACTTTCAGTCCAAATCCAGGAAGTTTTCAACTTGAAATTCAGGCAGATTTAGGGAAATTTCTTTATCGAAAACTGCGTTATTTATAAAGAATATTCCACTTGTAGTAATTTCCACTCAGTTCAAGAAACTTTCTTTTAAAATCAAATTAGTAAAATGTCGAGAGCTAAATTTTGTGAACCAAGATTGTTTTAGCGAGCGCCTTTTAAATGATTTCAATTTTAAGTATACAGTAATTTTTCTAAAATTCCATATTGAACGCTGTAACTGTTTTTGAGAAAAATGTATCACCACTTTTAATGAGAGTTTAATCATTTCCGTTAAAAATTAATTCTTTTAAACGAAATTTTACTTAATTACTTATAGAAAAACCAATCATAATAACACAAATGCAACATTACAAAAAAAAAAAAAAATCAAGAAAAAATGCTTAGGAGATTTTGGTTAGCAGTTCATATTGTACCATTCTTGTAGAGCGATTAGGCCATGTTGCAGAATAAATATCACAGTCGTAATAATTTTCAACCACTCGGAATATTTTGAGGTCGTCAGAGAGACAGCCGGAATTTTTCTTTGAATTCAATCCATTAACAGGAATAGTAGTGGACCGACTTTAGATCCTTGTAGAACGCCGAAAGACGGAACAAACGCAACGGAGGAACACCCAGAAATCACTAACTTAAGTCTACGGCCAGACATATGCGAGCCATTCACTTTTAATTTTGGACAGGGTATATCGTGACTAACACGATCGAAGGCTTTGCAAAAATTTGTGTAGATGGTATTCGCTGTTTGCCAAAGCTTCTGAAATAAAATGCTGCAACTCGAATAGGTTGCTTGTTGTGCATTTACCCTTAATAAAATCATGTTTAGCCAATATTAAAGGATGAAGAACTCCGGAAAGATAGTTATATATCAACCTTTCAAAAAGCTTTATATATGGTCTTATAAAAATTCTATGCTCGTAGATTTGATGTGATTTAAAGCAAAACAAGGATTTTGTGAAAGATAGAATTAATCAAAATTTTCTTGACGGTCAAGTATAACCCAATAGTGATATCACCTCTTAAAACCACTCGTTCTCCTTTCTCACCTCTGTGTCACTATTTTGACTCAGCACTCAGTCCCCGTACTCCGGATATAGCCGCCTGAGTCAACGCCAATCAGACGTATCATTCTGCGGCAAATATTTACATATTGCTTGTGACACAATTAGTTAAAACAGAACCACCTCGACTTTGGTGGACACTAATCAGCGGTTCCCCGGCAGCCTTCATTACAGCAGAATTTGTGCGCATATCCTCCCATTTCTGTTTGCTGTAATTTCCGCGAAAAACAACGTGTACATTTTCTTTATATTTAATTATAGGCCATCACCGCATATTTTAATTTACGCCATTTCGAGCCTTTATTGCTCGTTTCCGCAGTTGCGCATAAATTTCCAGCCGAGCCCTCCCGAGTTCGTTCGGACATCATAATAATGGGGCTCGGCGACGGCTGCTTAAATGCATTCCATGCGCCCTTTATTGCCAGGGCGATTAATAATCATTTACTCTTGGCCAAATTACAGCCGCGATCTCAATGAATTACCGATGGCACTTTAAGACCCCAAAAGCCCACCAAGACGTCCAACAGCGGCCTGCAGCTGATATATCTTTCTGCGACGCGTCGAGCCACAAGCATCTTGACGAGCCCGCTTGATGAGCGCAGATATCATTTCTGGGGAAATGGAGCAAAAGTGTAATTTTTGGCAAAATATCCATCGAAAAATATTCGACTGTAGGCGGCCCCTCGAAAATTGGGTTAATTTGATGCAGCCAAATTTGGGCAAACAAAATTTGGTTCTTGACGAGCCTTTACAAACTTTTTAATTAGTGGAAACAGATGCGGCGCGGATATGGACGACACAAAAGATCAAACGAGGGCTTGTGTGCTTAAGTGATGCTCCGCACGACAATCTTTTTAGTCCATTCATCGGGAGCAAGGTTGTGGGAGGAATTGAATACATACAGCATTTGAATAAACAGGGTGACTGCAGATTGAACGGTTCAGGTCAGGTATGTTTTCGCGCAAACTAGTTTTTCAAAATGCGCCATTTTGCTCTTTCAAAAGAATTGTCCTTATCACATTATTATCTCTATTTCTTGTCAACTTGTAAAAGAAATTTCTTAAATCTTTAAAACCTTATTATTAAAAATAGGTTATTTAATACATGCCGTGACATAAGACCCTATGAGAAAATTTGAAAGTTACTTAAACCTGAAGTACGTGAAGTTATTGCTAACTATTAATTTTGTAGTACAAGTGCGTGCTTATCGGTTTATTAGGTAACAAATAAGCACGTTTTTGTGATTTAAACAGCTTTTTGGTTTTAGGAAAGATTTTCCTTGTTAAATAATCACTACTAAAGATAATGGAGTAAGCTACTTAAACCCATAATCATAAAGTGAATTTACGGGTTTATTATAACAGAAATTAACGCACATCTCGCTGATATAATTTACTGTCCGAATTTCATTTCAGACATAAAGTTATAGTATCCTAGGTCGAGTCGAGTAGTTTTAAAAGTTATAAAATATCCTAAATAATATATTTTGACTACTTACTTAGGTCATTTACTCTTTCAAACAAGTTTTTTTATAGTTACACTGAACGCAAAACAAAACGATAACGACTGGTGTTTTTAGAGGGTTCCGAAAAAATTGTTTAAAAATTTAATTGGTGTTTTACTTTTTAAAACATTTTAAATAAAAGCTTTCCTTAAAAATTATATTTTTTATATGTAATTTAATTTTCCCTTTGTAGTCTCTAGCTCTGTACGTTTTGAACCAAATATATTTTGCAGATGTTATTACTCGTCAAACCCTTTAATTTTATACGTAATTCAGGGGGGTTGTGAAGAAAAATGTAATACGTTTTCTTGCAACGTCCGCAATATTGGATTTAGAACAATATTAGATATACATACTATATATCAATCTCATGGAATTTATACACATGTGCAACATTTCAAAGCCCTAGCTAAATTAGAACTAGTCGAAACTCTGATTACAAGTTTTGTGAAATAAAAGCTCTTAAAAAAAGAGCTAAATTTCTTCGTGTTAATATGGGAATTCGTTTGTATGTTTTATGAATTGTTTTTAATGAATGATTTTATGAAATATGATGAATTAATTTAAGAAAATTGGCTGGTTTTTATTGTATAACTTGCTTGTTTTAAGCAACTCTTTATTGGAAGTGTTTTTTCCTTCAGTGACGCATTAAAGATTTACTACACTCAAATACAAAATATGCTTAAATTATTAAGGAATTAATTTTTTTTTTAACGCATATCATTTGAATTCTTCAATATCATAGATATCTTTGCTTTGCTATCTAGTACAAAAATTATTGATTTTACTTTTGGATTAATCCTTACTAATATTATAAATACGAAAGTGTGTTTGTCTGCCTGTCTGTCTATTTGTTACCTCTTCACGGCTTAACCACTGAACAGATTGCGGCAAAATAAGGACATAGGCTACTTTTAATCCCGAAAAAATGACCAAAATTCCCGAACGAGAGAATTTTTGAACCGATCTCGATATATTGATGGAATTTTGCAGAGGTTCCTTGAAGACCGAGACACACAACATAACAAATGACTCGACGTGTGACATAACACAAGAGACCACACTTGAAATAATACGTCACATGACACATATCATAACACCGTGTTATATCACGTGTAATGTGTTATGTCGACTGTCGAGTGTATATCATGTATCTACACCACACCTCAGCCGGGAATAAATCACCGGTACGATAAAAAACCCAGCAAACGATTTTACGAGAATTCGTAAATTCGAATAAAAATGAACCTCTTCAAAGAGGGATAGCAACATTGTTACACGGGAAAAAAATGTGAATCGAAGAATTGTTAACTTTTTTCGAAATTTCGTGGACTCTTTACGAATGTATGGGAAATGTTTCCTGGAATATGATGTGCCCTTTGCTTGCTATGAATTAGTTGAATTAGGTAGGCAGAGAGAGAACAGTTCTTCGTTTGTTTTCGTATAAAATGATAAATACATGTGCTTAGTACATGTTTTAAAAGTTCGCAACAGAACCCATTTCGCAGTGGCTTCAGAGGAGTTAAATCTTTTCATCTGCTGAATATATTTTCGGTTTCACCCATTAATGCGCAAAACGAGAATTCTGTGCTCCTTCAGGATCTGGCATTTATTTTGCATAAAAGCTTTAAACATCCTATTATTTTTTGGGTTTTTTAAAAAAGTGCTGATTTTTTTTTCAAATTCGATTATCTTGACGTTGCTGCTATTGAATGATCATATAACCACCAGAAATCGCGGTCCAAATATCTAAACTTTCTCAAACCATTTTTTTGAAAGTTTTGTTTTGCTTTGGATTTTGCAAAATGGCAATTTTGTACAGCAATGTAAAAAAAATTTTGAATTTTTGTACACAAAAAGGATCAACTTTACAAAAAAAAAATTATAGAACAGAAAATGCTTGAAATTAGCCAAAGAACAAGTGTGCATATTTTTCAGAATTTTTTGTACTACATTTGGTTTTTTGGATTTGCCAATTTTTGAAAAATCCATAACGTCCCGAAAAATCCTAAAAGAAATCATACGTGTTCCCTGGATAATTATAAGTACTTTTTGTCCTAAGAATTTCACACACAGTTTCAAAACAATGGTTTGAGAAAATTGAGACATTCGGACCGCGATTTCTGGTGGTTATAAGATCATTCAATAGCAGCAACGTCAAGATAATCGACTTTGAAAAGAAAAAAGACCAAAAAATATCTGCAATTTTTTTTTAAAAAACTAAAAAATAATAGGGTTTTTGAAGCTTTTATGCAAAACAAATGCCAGATTCTGAAAGAGCATCCCCAGAAACCCCTTATATACGATTTTGCAAGAAAATCGCCCCACTTTACTATTTGAATCGTACAATTGAACTTGCGTGCACAAAATTCTCGTTTTGCGCATTCATGGGTTAAGTATCGAATACGAAAAACTTATTGTTTAACTAACAATTAATGTTATTATACTTTAGCATATATTATTTTCACTATATCATATCAAACATTTGAATTAAAGCAATTCTCTAGGAAAAAAAGAGTTCACATTATTAAAAACATCGGAAAAGAATCGAAAATGAATCAGCTGTCTGACTGTTTGGACATTCGTAAGTGAATCATTTTAAACGATTCTTTAATAATGTCGTGAAACTTTCAAGAAAAACGAATGTGAATGGGAGTTAAATTTTCGTATATAAGTAATAGGGTGCTTTTTTTTTGCGACTATTTTTTTTTTTCAGGCCCACCTTGAAATTTTGTGGCAAATACCTAAACAAAATACAAGTTTGTCATATTCACTTTTTCTGTACCTCTTTTTGTTTACGAGATAGGAGCAAAAAGCAAGAATTTCATAGAAAAATTGGGTTAATGACCCGTACTACCTCGCTGGTGGGAGTTACGGTTACACCGCAATGAACACTTTTGTAAAGCATTCAATTCTGAAGAAACCCTACCCTTGACCAAGATTGTACCATAAAATGCCTCTGAGCTGTAGAAGTTTTGAAAACAAATAATTAAAGTTTACGTGTATTTTATATGGGAAATCTTTATACGCCTTGGTCTAGTACTTAATATTGATATTAACGGCTACAATTTACAGGGAATTTTTGTTTAGATATATGCCACAAAATTTCAAGGTGGGACTGAAAAAAAAAAATAGTCGCAAAAAAAAAGCACCCTAATAAGCAATTTACTTACGATTTAGTTTTCGCGAAAGTTTTACGATTTAATAAAGAATCTTTTAAAACTATTCAATAGGGAACAAAAATCAGTAGTATCTCCTTAGATCATAGAAAGAATGCCTCACTCATATACACGGGTCTTAGACCTTATGTCCTATCCTAACATAAGGTGTAAGATAAGACCCGTGTATGTGAGTAAGGCATTTTTTATTTCAAAATAAGCTCTAATGGGGAACATTATTAGAGTAGGCTAGTGATATAAAAACAAAAAAGATTTTCAGTTAATTTTTCGAGTAATGTCAAATCGTGTGAAAAATTTCACATTTGGGGGCTTGTAGGCTTACTTGCTTTGCATTTAGTGCCCCTTTTCTACTTGATGAAAATGTTCGTCTGTTCTGGACGCATAACGACAAAAGAGAAGGCTCCACTACATCACGAAGTTGCTTCAACTAAACTGATTTATGTCGCATCCTATTCTCTATGATTTAAGCGAAAAAATCGAAAATATAATAAATATACGAACAGAAGCAAAATGGAAACGCGACCGTGCTTTTTTACAGCTTTACCGAGCTATTCATATTTTTTACAAGTGACCGTAACCAGTAATATTAAATATGAAATAGGGGAATTGGATTTGAATTTTGGGCCTTTTTGAACATTTGTCAGGACAAGATTCATATCAGTTTCAAAGGGCTCTTTTACACTTGTGGTTAGTTAGAAGAATGATTGCGCCGGGCCTTTGGCGGTAACTCAACTAGTATTAAATAAATACCTAAGCAAAAGCTATTTATACCTGTATTCCTAATAGAATTTATGCAGCATTCCCTGTAGACACTTACAAAAGAACTCCGAGTCCAGGTAGAAGGAACGCGGACGCCTCCTCGGAGGATTCCCGTAGTGCCTTCACTCGTCCAGATCGTGAGCTGGCAATGTTCGAATGCCTTTTGAGGGGCAGGGAGCGGACGCAGAAAAATCTAATAAACAGCACCGCCTTATTAGATGACAGGAATTGCGACCATCACAATTCCTATAACAAAAGTACGATGGCGCCTTTCCCGTCGCGTTCTTTTTCCCATTTTAGAGCCCGTTTAGCTGGCTTCTTCTGATCAGGGGCAATCACAGAAAATCGCATACGTTAGCGTTATGTCATCTCGCGGATGCCTTCTTCATCGCGGGATTCCTTTCGGGCCGTACCTTGAAAACGCCAACCGGAGCTCATTTCCTCAGAAAGGTATTAAAATGTATGTCTGTGGCTCTGTAAGCAGCTGTTCGGAATGCTATTTCGCATCTTCTCAATGTCTTCGCGAGTCGCTGTCCTCGGCGTTGTCGTCTTCAGCGACTTCGCTGTCCTCCGCTGCTGCATCTGATGCGGTGCAATTCTGCGCCGTCTGCACTTCTCAGTGGATATCGTAATTCTTGAAAACTGCACATGATGACAGCAGATGGTTCTAATGCCTCTCAGGCTCCGCTGGAACGTCCTTTCTGATTAATGAGGGGGCTAACTCAGCTCCAGACTTCCGGTTAATTTTATTTTCGTCCGCACACCGATGATTTATTTCGGCTGGGTTGAGTCGAAGAATTTTGCTCCATGGACGATGCTGCGATCACCTAACCCGCTTCAGATACGATCTCAGTCAATAAGCGAATGGAATTCACGAATCCAGGATCAATTGGCGGAGCGGTGAACTCTAAACATTGATCGTTTTATGGTAGTTCAGAAAAGATCGAGCCCTCAGTCCGGCAAATTAATTTTCTCACCGAAACTGCTCCGCTGCGGAGGGTCCGTCGATGTCGTGAAATTTGAGCGAAACCCATAAACTCGCCAACGAAATCGGCTACTGGGGAAGGAAGGAACTGGTCTCTGCATCAAAACCTTAATATTACGCGCTGTTGATTTCTTAAGTCGCCGCGTTTTATGGGATATTTAAGTTACCACCAACGTTGGCGGCGAACTAACAGACGAGGGCACGCATAAGTCCAGCGTTTTAGCGACTTTTAAAATTTTTTATGGACCTCTATTCGCTCCATTGGCCAAAGTGTTTTAAATTTAAGGTTACGATCAGAAGTTCGAAGTTAATAGAAGGCACTATGCTAAAGCGAAGGGTCTGTGACTGTCGCTATAAATTTAGACATCCTCCTTCTTCGTGCACTGAACTAAAACAGAACAGTGTCTGTTATTCTGAATCGAACAGAAACGACTTAAAAACTTAAGTAAACATTTCACAAAATTATAATTTTATTTAAAATTTCGGTTTATTTATTTATTGTTGCCAAGACATAAAAACCATCTTAACGATAGACGAATTAAAAACGCGAGGTCTCACAATAAATTGACCAATTCTTGTTCTTTTTTATGACTTCAGTTCAAAAAAGAATTAAAAGTTTTAAATTCTTAGAAAATTAGACAGTTGATTGACACTTGTGAGAGTTTTAATGGAAACATAAAATTCAAAAGATCGAAAATTACTTAACAACGATTTCTCAATGTCGACCTTTTTTCATTTCGGAGTTATAGGTCTTCAAAATCAAAATTGTTTGCCCACTCTTTACATAAAAATAAAGGACTTTAAATTGGTGCCGAAAGAGTTGAATTTTTTGCAAAAAAGAGAACGTGTTGACAACGCATAAGACAAACAATCATTTTTCACACATTATCATGGTACAAAGTTTAATGAGCTTGATAAAAATGTGTGATTAAAACCAAGTGAAGTATTTCCTTTCCCTTTAAAACGGGCTTTTTAAAATCTCCCTCTGATTTTGATTGATCGTCAATAACTCATAATCTAATGATCGTGCCAAACATCACTGGACAGCTGAAAGTATCCTCTTCAATATGCTTTCACTCGATTTTCTCAAAAATAGTTTTTTTTTGGTATTGGGTCATTCTACAGAAAATCATCAAATGGTCAAAGCCGCACTATTTTTGATTTGGACGAAACTTGGTGGGTATCTTTGTTTAGATGTCAGAAGAGAAAATTCACCATCATTTAATTTTTCTGATGTCTCAGCTTCGGTGCGCGACCGCTAGAGCACTCAAAAAGTGTGATTTTTACGCTCTACTACTATGCGCTGTCAAAATTGTTCTATTAGAGATATTTGAACATTTGTGGTCGCAGTTGAAAGCTAAAATATAGTAGTTTTAGGAAAAAAATATGGAAATAGAAAAATATTTTTATTCGAAGTATACTAGCATCATGAAAATACGATTTTTTTCACATTTTTATATGATTTTCAAATGGCTGTAGTATCTTTCCTGGTAAATAAAAAAAATTTACTTTTTGTGTACATCATGTCCATATATTAAACAAAACAACAGTTCATTATAGACTCGTTCGACAAATGTTTTATATTAAAAAAATAAGCTTGAAATTTGAAAATTTCTGAAAATTGCATATTTCGAGCTTCAAAATGAAAATGTGGGACAGGAGATAGAGAACTGAAATTCTCAGGAAATTTAGGTGTAACCTTGAACTTTAAAGACCCGTTGAGTTTGCTTTGTTTTTTGCATCCCTCTAGTAATTACAGCCATTTCAATACAGCTAGTAATGCAGATTTTCCTTTTTAATTAGTTTCTTTTCTTACTTCACAATACGAGGAAACAATAATGTAGTAATAAAAAAAGAACAATGTGCAGCAGATACTCCGTAAATGCTAGCAAACAAATGAGATCAAGCCACTTTACTTCCTTTTTTAGTGTATCATAAAAAAGATAGTTTGATTTATAAGTTAAAAACATTTTGTGTAATTAGCGACTACTTAACCCATAGTACTGTAGCATTCTATTCATTTCAAAAAGTGTTAATTCAATACATCAAAAGATATTATCCAGAATTTAAAAAAGTTAAATATTTCATCGATGGATCAGCGGCTCAATACAAAAATAAGAAAAATTTTGTTAATCTATGTCATCATAATGATGATTTTGTGTTGGAAGCAGAGTGGTATTTTTTTGCCACTTCTCACGGGAAAAGTCCATGTGATGGTGCAAAGGGAACGATCAAACGAATAGTGCGGAAAGCTAGTTTACAACGAATTGAAGATCGTCATATATTAACTACTAAAGCTATGTTAAATTTTTGTTCCGAACAAATTTCTGGAATCGAATTTTTTTTTTTTTTTTTGTATCCAATGCTGATGTTGAAGCTGCGGATAAATTTGCATGTGATAGATTTAGTAATATTGTTACAATAAAGGGAACAAGAATGTTTCATAGTTTTGTACCCATTTCTCAAAGTAAATTGAAAATTCGTAAATACTCGGCTTCAAATAATTCAGAAATTATAAGTATGTCTAACATTTCAAGCATAATAATATAAAATATTAATAATTCATTGTTGTATTAATAATGATATATATTAATATTAGAGTAACAAAATAAAATTCTGATATTTGAAATCGCACAAAAAGTAAATTTTTTTTATTTACCAGGAAAGATACTACAGCCATTTGAAAATCATATAAAAATGTGAAAAAAATCGTATTTTCATGATGCTAGTATACTTCGAATAAAAATATTTTTCTATTTCCATATTTTTTTCCTAAAACTACTATATTTTAGCTTTCAACTGCGACCACAAATGTTCAAATATCTCTAATAGAACAATTTTGACAGCGCATAGTAGTAGAGCGTAAAAATCACACTTTTTGAGTGCTCTAGCGGTCGCGCACCGAAGCTGAGACATCAGAAAAATTAAATGATGGTGAATTTTCTCTTCTGACATCTAAACAAAGATACCCACCAAGTTTCGTCCAAATCAAAAATAGTGCGGCTTCAATTTTTTTTAATTTTTGATGATTTTGTATGGAATGACCCTATTGTATCTTCAATATTTTGATTATGCTAAAGATTCTATATTTGTAATTTTTTTTGTTTATCAGCCGCCGTTTTGAAAAACTTTCAGCTTCGCATTGATAGCACTACTCACTCAAACATCAAATCTTTAAATGAAAAAGTTATTAAATTCATATTTTGACGCAAAATGGGCATAAATTAATGCCATCTGATATCCTTTTGGCAAAATTAAAAAGTTTTGCTATGAGCAACTATTCAAAAATTTCAGTGTAAAATCCAGATCGAAATCAGAGAGTAAAAGTTTAATAATGAACTCTTAATCATCCAAATCCGTGAATTTTTTGAGAAGATACAGCGGTTTAAAATTTATGAAACTTTTCCTATTTTTTAGGTGATCCTTTAATTTTGAATATATTAAACAATTATCTTGTAGAATAAGGCTTTATTTGAGTTGTAAGACCATCTATAATAGAATGAATAAGTTGCCTTTGAAGGAATACAAAGTTATCATCTAAATGTAATTAAACTCGAATTTTATAATGTCAGTATCAGACCAATAAAAAATAAATAAAATAAAATAAATAAGTTAATTGAATTAAAACTCAAATAAAAGAAAAATGTATAAAATTTGTAACAGAATAAAAATTTTATGTGCTTTCTATTCAAGCTTCATAACAAATAAATTCTGTCAAATTTATTTTTCGCAATCAGTTCTCAAATAATATTTTCATTTATTACGAGAAATATTTTTATGAGAAACACGCGAGTGCGAGGGCAAGGTGTCACAGAGTTTAAGCGACATTGGGCGTGCGATAAATAATTTTAGCTCTGCAACATTTTGAGTTCGATATTTTTGAGCTATCCACACAGGGTGGCGCCGTCGTAGAGAGCAAGCTTGATCTCCGGGTCGAAAACTTTCAATCATTGTCAGATTACACAGTTGAGCCTTGTGAATGGGGCCGATGCTAGAAACGATTAAAATTTACTATGCCACTGCACTGTCGCTGGGCTAGTTCGAAGCCTGGGAGTGCTATTAAAAACCCACAAATCTTGAAAAATGCGATTCTGCTGATTTTTAGGGTCTTTGCACGGCAGGCGCACCAACGGAATATATCAAATTTCATGGATTCAACTATAGACAGTGTGAGGAATGTCGTTTTTTTCCGAGAGGGGGATAGTGCTCCTCTGAACGGGAACCAGTGTCGTTCGTGGGAACGTAGGTCAATGTATCTCCACATGTATCTCATGTATCTCCCTTCAATCTAGCAGCTACCCAGCAGCGCTTTTATCGAATTAGCATTAAGCGAGGGTTCCTTCTCGAGGAGCCGCCAACCAGAAAATGTTGATAATCGCCAGGCAGTGGCTAAGCGATACTCCAATTAGTTCTGCATGATGCGCAGTTTGCGAGCGATTTCACAGCTCAGCAGCACCTTTACTCGGAAGCGGTACACGCGACGGAGGCAGTCGGTGCACCCACTCAACAGTCAGCTCAGTTCTGCTAGTTGTCCATATCACTGGCAAATTCACAGCATCCCAGGTTACACCGGTGGACCAGTGCAAGGTGACCATAAAATTCAATTTCCTCAGCCCAGGGTCGCGCTGGCCAGTGGCAACTGGCATGGCAGCAAGCTCCACTACGGCCAGATAGTTCTGGTGGATTCGGTGAAGACCAGCTTCTTCCTGGAAGAAGAAATTTGCAACGGTGCTGGCGCGGCAATTGCCGCCCATTGAAGCAATATAGTATAGCGAGTTGTGGAGGAAAAAAGCGGACACGCTCATTGCTGGAAATTGGCAGATTCAATTAGCGACCACCGTCCTCGGGCCGGGAAAGCGCCATCAGAACCGGCAACGGGCAGTTGAATGTTTTCATTTCTAATTTCCATCAGAACCGAGCATAGCCGCAGTATTAGGAAGGTTTCCCTTTTAATTTAACGCTACGAGCGTGAAACGAAGAAAAATCACAGAAGGAACCAAACCGGGGAAAATCTCCGAAGGTATCAACCGTACCGAGCCCCTGCTCGTAACAGCACCCGGGTTCGTTATGACTTGGTAATTGTGGCAATTAGGAAGAATTAATTGCGGCCATAATGGCGATGATCGACAGCTAAACGACAGACATTAACATCGCTGCCGCCCCGCCCGTCCGGCCTGTTAACTAAGCGGTGCGGTTCGGTGCGCCAATGATTTCTGTTTTCCACGAATCGCGAAACCAGCATTATTAGGCCTACCGTCGTAAATTTGCGATGACGGCTTCATAATACTCTCAGTTGCACAAATTTATTACTTTTCTTATGAAAAAAGATGAAAACGCCGCCACTCCTGCAAAACAGGTCGATCCCTTATCACGATTCATCTTGAGACGTAACTGCCCACTGAACTAGAACAGCTCCCGTGGGAACTGAATTCGACTAACATTTTCATTTTCAGGTAATTAGATGTGTTGGAGGTATTTCATGCTAAACCAGTGTTCGTTTTGCTTTTCCACTTTTGATTTGACTCGATATTCTGTCTCTTCAGTACTCATTGACACTGAAAAATTTAAGAAAATCTAATAAAATCGGGTGCGAAAATGTTTTGTTCTGAAATCCAATTTCTTTCAAAAATATGTAAAATATTTTTAAGACGATATATACTATGCTTGCATGCGTAGTGAAACCAGGGTTAAACTCGAGTTAGTGTCATGAAAACACGGGTTTTGGTGGTGGAGTTTTAATCCTCCACGAAACCAGTAGAGTTGGGTCGGGTTTCATTGAAAGATTGTTATTTGCTATCATATATTTCTTATCCTCCGTTTTGCAATAAAACTCTCTGATAGCAATTTTTCTTTTTTTTCTTTTATTAGCTACAGAATAAAAATGTTTCGGTTTTTATCAAATTTTCGGCAAAAAACATAAAGTTATATTTTGCATTTACTTCTGTCAGATCAACCTGGTAAATGCTAATGGAAAGAGATTGGGTTGAGTCCTGTCATTGTTAAGTCAACTACGATAAAACTTAGACCTAACTCAATCCAATGCATGGAAACCTGGTAATGGTTGCGATGAAGCAAATATCAAAAATATTTCATATGTAATATCTGCGTACATTTTCAAACTAAATAATAATAATAAGTAGTAAAAGTAACCAATATTGAAATTATCAATATACGAGTATGTTAGTATATATGAGAGGTGCACTTTACCTATAATATAGCACTTTACCTATAATATAGTAGCTTAAGGGTCAACCATAATCGACATAATATAAGTGACGTCAGTTAAGTGGTGCATTCTTAGCTTAGCTTCTGAACGGACCCATAATTGACATAACATAACAGGAGATATTTCATATTTCTGCTAGCACACACTTCACCTTCAATTCTTTTAATAAATTAACAGCTTTATGTAGTTCAAGTCAATGTGTCATTATGGTTTGGTCATGTTAACATTTAACATTCGTTAAGTTTCTTATGTTATGTCGATCATGGTCGATAACCCATACAATCAAAAATAAAATAACCCAAAAACCAAATTAAAGTTGTTGAAAATCATCCTGCTCACGTATCAATAAATAATTATAATTATCTATAAATAATATATAATACATACATAACACTATTCTTGAGATTTTGGCCACCCCAAGCAACAGGAGTTTTGTGGACAATAAGGCCTTTATTTGGCCCTACTATTGGGCATTATTTTTTTGATGAGAAATAGGAAAAAAATTGTATTTGTTCTATAATTTATAATGTATACTTTTTCAATAGTTGCGAAATAATTTTTTTATTTATTTTTCCTCTTCCTACAGGAAAATATCGTTAAATTTAATTTACTTACATAGAGCACAAGCAAGTTTTGTATACATATATGTATGTATATTGTATAAGCATGTAAAATCTCTATCATACTATACGTGCTTATAGTGGCAAATAAACTTAGCTTTGCTGAGGTGTAAGAATTTGTCGTTTGATATTTTTATCTTCCCCTTCTCTCTTAAGTAGTTCCACTCGTTTTTCTTACTCTTCCAAATCTCAAGTCTTCAAAATATCGTGGAAAAATAAATACTCAGAATTTTTTAAATATTTTAAAATTATTAAAAGCAATTATTTTCAGTTCTTTTAAGAATTGTTTATAGAATTCTTTTACTAAAATAGTTACAATCAATTAATAACCGATACAAACAAAATAACACAAACGGAGAAGATAAAAGATAACAAATAGTAGTAAAAGTACGAAAATTGGTATTTTTTTACAGATTTTCGTGGAAGGAGTAAAGTATAGCAAAAATTCCTTATACTAAGTAAGGAAAAATAAATAAAAATATTTAAAAATATTAAAATCCCATACATTATAGATTATAAAAAAAAAAAATATGAATTTCCTTCCATAGTATCCACTAGAGCCAAATATTATAAAGCTACCCCTCATATATATACATGGTATTCTATATTTCATTACTTATATTTTATATCACATTAAATTATTTCGTAAAATAAGAAAAGTCGAATTTGACTAGGATAGCGACTTCCAAGCATGCAGATCTTTTAATCTGCCACTGATTGTTTCGACAATTTTGGGGATTTTGTGGCTATAGAACCTTTTGTTCAGGATCTCTCAAAATTCTGCGAATTTGACCTAAACCTCATCTCATAAATGAAGAGTCTTTTGCGCAGACGGATTCATAACGATTTTAGTTGCATTTATCTTTTCTTACTTTTCATATAAAAAAAACATATGAGAACCGCCGCGCTGCCGCTCTACCAGAGCATGTAAAGCCCTTAACAAATCTTGAGACGCAGCTGCCCACCGATCTGCTTCGGTGGGAAGTGAATCGGAGTAACATTTTCAGGTAATTAGTTGTTTTGAGAAACAGCGATAAATCACTGTCGCCGTTGCGGCAGCAGCGCAGATCTGCACTCAGCCAACACACCGCTAAAAATGTTCTTAAAAAGCCTCTCAAAAAAACATTCACGGCGCTAAAACATCAGAACGGGATTTTTGTAATCCAATTCCTGATTGGCACCTGGATCCACGTAAAATGGCCCCAAAATTTTTGGAATCTTTCAGGCAATTAAGGCGATAATTGAATTTCGTGGTGACCATCAGTTGCAGGTCGTGAAAAGAACACGCAAAGTAAAATTTTGGGTCGACTTACCTTTAGACGCGTTCTCGGCAAGAACCTCAGACGACTCGACCGATGCCGTTGAAGACGACGATGACGACGACGACGACGACGACAACAACGACGGTGGTGATGAGCTCGCAAGATGTCTTCCGGATTCCTCCTGAGATGGTCGCTGATTGCTTTCACCACTGCCAGCCAAATTAATTTCGAGCTGCGGTGCCTTTGTCGATTTGTGCTCAACGCCAAGAATAATTCGCTGCTCAATTGGTTTCGGCTTGACAGGGTCAGAAGTTGGTGGTTGTTGGGATTCACCACCCCTCGGCTCCAGCCGAACCGCTAAATTGGGTTTAGCTGCGGGTTCATGGACTTCTGCAGAGATCTCATCACTTTTTGCCTTCTTCAGCAAATCAAGGTCACTTCCAGGCTTTGGTAGAACTTCAACTACTTTAACTGTGAAGGCGCCAAAACCTTGGGAGCTTGGTAACTTCTGGACAACGAGCCTTGCTAATTTCGGAACTTCCATAATTTCTTCATTATTTAGTATTAGGTCACTTTCATTTTCTCTAGCTGGTTCTGCGTCTTTTTCTCGGACGGAATTTTCATTTTCAACCGATATAGCTGAATTATCTCTTGTATCTTTTTTTAGGTAATTTTCAGATTTCTTCACAAAATCGTTAGATTTTTCCGAGATATTATTTTCTAAACTGTTCCCATTTACAGCAGACGAATTCTGAGTTTGTTCTTCTTTAGCTGGGCTTATTTTAAATGACGTATTTTTCACGTCATTTTCTGTATTTTGTTCCGAAATTTTCTCATTTGGTACAAATCCATTTACTTCACTCTTCACAGCGATAGGAGTTATTTCTGAAGATTTGTCACTTAGGCAAGTTTCGATATTTCCTTGATCCGAAGAGCATTTTAGTTCTTCCGACTTTCTTTCCAGTATTTTATTATTTAATAAAGGCGCTTGTGACCTCTTGTCTTCTACCTCAACTATTGTTTTAATGCTTTTCTCAGTTACATTAGATTCAATATTTTCCAATTTAGAAACGATTTTTAGGTTTTCTGAACTTTCTTCCAACATCCTTTTATCTGGTAGAGACTCTATTTTATCTTCCAGGGTAATAGGCATTATATCAACCGATTTTTGACTTAGGTCAATTTCCATATTTTCGGATTTCGTTACAAGTTTTGTACATTTCTCTTTCTCAATTCGTCGATTCTGTCTCTTTGGGACTTCAGGTGGATTCGCTTTTGAATTTTTCCGGTTTTTCGCTTCGTGAATATCGTTGCCTTTTTTAGACAGCGCTATTTCATTCGATATTAAACTTATTTCAGTTTTTAAGAAATCTTTTGTCGCTTGTATAAAATTTATAGATGGTACACTATTTTCGCCACACATAACTAAATTATTATTTTGCGTTTCTTTTGTATTAGGAGTTGTTTGATTACTACTTTCTTTCACTTCAAGATTTGTGTTTTCTGTTTGGACAAGCACCACTTCTTCTATTGGTTTTTCGTCTATCTGTTGTAATTCCGGTTCTTTTGAAGCTGGTATTTGCTCCGATTTGTCCTTATCCTCGATAATACCAAAATTGGTCCTCTTGCCCTCTGGTATATCCTTGGCATCGCTGCTCCCCACCTCTATTCCGGCATCTTCCTCACTTTCGGTCATTTCCATTGTAACATTTGCCTTAACAGCGTCACTTTGCTCAGACACAGACTGTGAAGTTTCAATGCTTCCCGCCATGGCTTCAGGTATTTTTGCATTTATATCGATTGCTTTTATCTTATCGCAACTATTGCCAGCGGTGGTGCTCGTTTGAATTTCTCCGTCGTTACAGTGATTGTGCGGGGTACCATTGGCGGGTGTAGAGCAGCTAGAAAATTCGACGGGTGCCATTTCGTTGGAATTTCCATTTTCCTGGCTACTGGAATTTGTTTGTGGCATTTTACACGGCTCCGTGTGCTCCTCAGATCCGTAATATTTATCGGAAATAGTTTTGTGGGACATTTTCACTGATTGCTCCTCTGGCTGTTGGGGCTGGCTTAGCTGCTGCGGTTGATGATGATTATGTTGGGGGTGGTGTTGCGTCATATCATTAATGATAACAATCGGCCTGGAAGATTAAACGGAAACAAGGGGTTACTATGACGTCGGAGTGCGGTTTTCTGGGAATGGATATGCCAGTCTGGTGGGCTTTGGTTGATACTATTTTCGGAATTTAACGAGGTAAAATCGACAAACTTCTCAGAATTAATAGGTAAAGTACGCCTACCAGAGAATTTCGCAAATTTATCATAAAACTAAAAATTTTGTATGTTGCTTATTTACCTTAAAATGAATACAATTCATCGAAACTAGTTTCCCTGTAAATACCTTCCTTAATATTTACAATTTGAATAAGATGGTTTTTTTTAGGAAATTGAAGAACAATTGTCTGTTTTATATCAAATAATTTCAATCTTCCTATATATATATGTATAGGGTGATTCGTAACTAAGTGTTCCACCATATACCAATCGATTCTATGAACTGATAAACATTTGCGAAAACAACTGGCTTAAGTGAAGAATCCTGTCACCTTGGGGATTTGAAAGAAACTTTGTAGAAACATTAATTTGGATTCAGAAAAACCGTGGCCAAGATGATTGGAGAAGAAACTTGAAATGTCAGTTTCACTAACAAGGACACCGCCAAGATTGTTCGCTTCCGATTTCAATGATGTTTATATATGTTGTTATAATTGAGTAAGTGAGTAATTACCCAAAAGGAATTCACGCAACGCTCAATAGTTTCAAAGTTGCTTCTACCAAGCAACTTAAATATAAGTTCAGTTTGCATGCGGTTGGAAAGGCGGCGTGTAGCCTAGTGAGTAGTGTGATGTGACTCGCACGTAGACGGTCAGGGTTCGATTCCTGCTAACGTAAATCTTTTTTTTTTATTATTTTACTCGTTTATTTATTTTTGTTTATGAAATTACAAAATTTATTACAAAAAAATTATTGACGTTTTCATTGATATTTTTTTCTTTTTATATTACTTGGAAAATTTTGAAGAAAAGAAAGGTACATAAAAAAATTTAAAATCAGAGTAAATAATTATTTAATCAATTAATTTTTTTTTTTTTATGAAATTAAAAAAAATTATTCACGAATTTTATAAAAGAAGTATATGTTATTTTAATTTACTTAAAATATGAATGTTTTTACTGATATTTTTTTCTGGTTATGTTACTAGGAAAAATTAATTACATTATTTTTGACTTGTATAATAAAAAAAAAATTACGTTAGCAGGAATCAAACCCTGACCGTCTAAGTGCGAGTCACGTCACACTGCCCACTAAACTACGCGCCGCCATGCCAACCGTATGCAAACTGAACTTATATTTAAGTTGCTTGGTAGAAGCACTACTGAGCGTTGCGTGAATTCCTTTTTGGTAATTACTCACTTACTCAAATATAACAACATATATAAAAACCATTGAAATCGGAGCCGGACAATCTTGGCTGTAGCCTTGTAAGACGTTATTGTGATTGTAGATCAGCATTTTAGTTAAAATATCATATTTTTGTAAGATTTTTATATTTTCAGCAGCTTTTGAGGACAAAGATACTTGCAAAAATAAAGTGGCGAAATGGTGCACGTAGTGAGTGAAATTTGTAAAAATTAAAATGAAAAATGCAAAAATTATTTGTCGCCGAAGTGGCATTTTAGAAAATTTAAAACTGAATTTGTTCGGAAGTACGGCCTTGTTTCTACAAATTTTCATTCAAATCTGGGAGGTGACCGGATTCTAGACTTGTTCCAAACAACCCTCTCAAATTAACTCTTCACCCGCAAAATTTCTATTGAGTTTTTTCATGGATATCGCAAAATAATAAAAAAAGGTGCGTTTAAAAGACATTAATACTTTCCAATAATACCTTAAATAAAATTATCCGTTGATAAATGACGGAGTAAAAATTTTATATCTACCATTTAGTTACAAATCACCCGGTATGTATTGTAAGTTTTCGCATTTTATTTCTCCGTTTGGCAAAAATTTATATTTCAAAATTAGATTCTCTTTCGAATGTATATTTAGCAATTTTTTTAAAGAATATATTATAAATCTCAAATTGAGTTATCCAAAACAAAAAGAAATTATGTATCAAACTTAATCTTCACAGCAGTTCTAAGATCTCAATATCTTTTGTGGAGAAATGTCTATCATAATTAATATTCTTCTTCTTCGTATTCCGAGCAACAGCAGAATTTTCTTTTGATTTAGTGTTTATTTAAAAGAAAAGAAGTGGAATTTAAGAGGAGGGTAGGCAAATGTATGAAGTTGTCCTAAACGCTCGAATACTCACCCAGTTTGCTGCTGCTCCAGCGATGAGAACTCTTCTTCAACTTCGCCAATAGTCGGCAACATGTTCGAGTGCCAGTGAAAGTTGAAGTAGGCTTCGGATGGGCCGGGTCCATTGATGACCTCAGGAGGACCCAGTTTTTCCCCGTCCTCGCAGTCGTAACTCTTCTCGTCATCCTCCTCGCTGGAACTGTCCACGTAGTTTTCATTACTCTCCACTTCAATTTTTATGCATTTCCCAACAACGACGGGCTCTGCTGCAGCTTCCAGCGGATTCGGGATAGCATCCGGAGCAGGGCTCTTGGGGACGAGGTGAATCAACCGCGGCAGATTTGTCTGCTCGTTGCCATTCACATCCACCAGAGGAACCTTATCATTTTCCACCTGCTCCCTGTTCAGGTCGTTCAGCCTGTTTTCCTTTTCCGTGCGGCTGCTCTCGTACGTTTGGATCTTAAAGCGGATTTCATCAGATATTTGATCCCGCTTGGGTCTGACTGGAGTTTTTTGGGGAGTTTGTTCGCTGGGAGTTGGGGTGGCGGGCTGCTTCTTGTCCAAAACACTTTTATCTAAAATGGGAGGGGATTGCAGTTTGGGTATGTGAGTTTTCTGAAGCGACTGCACTCGCTCTGGAGGTTTGGGCTTTGGTCCTCTACTTGCTTTCGCTTTTTCCACAATTTCGGCAGTTTTAGGGCTTCCAGAATCGTGTGATATGGACCTTATGAACGAACCTTGTTTAAAAGAATCACCCTTGAAAGTAGTTAAATTCACTTGCTTCAGGTCCTTTTCAATTTCTCCTGAATTAGTCCTATATAAGTCCAGTTTAAGGTCAGTTTCTGATTTCTGTTTTTGCACCATAGTTCTCGGCTTTAAGACAATTGCCTTTTCAGAAATTTTGACCTCGGTTTGTTCAGGCACATTTAGGTTAGATTCCATTTCTAAAGATCGTTTTGGCGAAAGCATTATTGGTATTCGGGATTTAGGAATTTTCTCGGATTTCTTTGGTTCCGAAATATTCTCGGATGAGTTCGCTGCTTCCGTTTGGATGAACAACTCACACTGTTCCTTTAGCTGGTTCATTTCCGGCCCGCTATTAGGCAGTGAACTCGATTTATTATTCATCTTTAGATCACTTTCAGTCTTAGAGCGTTCCATAGGTTTTGCAGGACTGAAAACAGACGCAATCGCTTTAGGAATTTTCGTAATCAGATCTTGCTGTTTATGAAAATGACTTGAAGTTGATTTTTGATCATTCTCATAATTTTCCGCAATTTTTTCATCATTTAGATCTTTTGCTTTTCTAGGCACCGGTACTACAGGAAGTCGCTTTTTAACGTCTCCATTGATGACCTGTCTCGGTTTTGGCGTTGGCGCTGAATTTAATTCGACATTTTCGTAACTGTTTTTCACGACGCCATTTTGAATTTGAACATTTTCATACGCATTGTAGTGCGATTTTGCGCTTTCGTTCGTTATAGAGACCTCCTTTGGGGCCCCAGGGGGTTCAAGTTTTCTCAAACACTCCGCCAGTTGCGCTGAGCTATCCACATGAAACTCCTCTTCCAGAAGAGTGAACGGTTTCAGGACCTTGGCCAGCTCTGTCTTGTTAATAACGGTCACACTGTTACCGTGACCGTTCTGATTGCTCACGTTGATGCAGCACCCCCCGGTGCTGTAACATGACAAATCGGAATCTGAGGAATACGTCGAACTGATTGAGAACTTATCGATTATTGTGGAGATAGAACTGCCCGTGTCGTCTGACTCAGACTCGCCGACGATCGAATTTTCGTCAGAGAAAAGATTTATATAGTATTCAGCGTCTGGCGGAGGAGTAAAGGGCTTGTCTTCTCGTGAAGTGGACCTTTCGGGCTGGTGCCTTCTTCTCGTCAGTTTCCTGGGCGGTACAGGTGGTGGGGGCGGAGGCTGTAGACTTGGCCTTCCATTGCCCTCATCAGTCATTTCAATCTTTTTTCCCTCACCGTTTCGCACCTCTAACTTGATTGCAACATTGCTTTCTTTAAGGCACCGGACGCACTCTATCCTAGTCATTTCCTTGATCGACTGACCGTCGATCGAAAGAATTTCATCGCCCTCCCTGAGGTGACCCCAGCTCGCCTTCACCCTTGAAGCCGGACTGTCCGCAGCACACGACTGTATGAAAAGTCGCTGAACGCGCTCGTTACTTTTTGTCCCACCCTGGAACTTGAGGCCGAACCCAAGTCGCTCACCGGGTAGCCGGTACACCAGCACCGATTCGATGTCTTCGCTTTCGCTCGATCGGTTGCCGTGCGATTTTAGCTGGGACACGCACTCGTTGATCGACAGAACTGTTATAAATGAGGGGTCTTCGTGCGGACTCGCACCGTGGCCGTTGTGCACCGACTGGCTCTGGGTGCTGCGCCCCGCTGGGGCCGCATCGTCGACCGCAACCACTGTGACGTAGTCAGCCATCACGATCAGCTTCACTGGACAGTCCGCATCGGTCGGCTCTGCGGAGAAAGAAAAAGCTTGTTAAGTGTTATACGCAAGCATTATACTGGAACTAGAATATACAGTCTAAGGTGAAATTGAACCAAAGCAAAATAGACAAATATCAGGGCACATATAAAGTCTATTAACAAAATAATGACCCTCCATGTCTCTTAGTTTTAAAATGATACGAATGCTATGGTAGAACTTGTGATTATTTGATTTTTGATTTTTTGCTCTGTAATTAAATGTTATTGCACTTCTTAACCTCAAAATACACGCCCTCAAAGAAGAATACAACGAAATGGACAAATTGAAAAGGTTCACAACTTACTAAAATATGTTGTTTTTGAAAGTGGTATAAGTCCATTGGTTCATGAACTGAGATATTTAAAGGTTTGCGTTAATTAGTTCGGGTAAAATAATAATAAACTTCTTAATGCAAATAAATTACATTTTTAACTAACAATGGACTTTTAGTAATAACAAATTTTGGAAATTATAAATACTAGTAATTTTAAATTCATATTTTAATTAACCCCCCGATTCTACATAAAAGTTAAGAGCTCTTAACCTTTTATATTGTTGTTAAAAATTAATTAACAGAAATTCGTATTCTACTTTAGCATTTAAGAGAAGTCAGTAATCAGCTGATCTCTTATTATTTGTGGAGACTTATGTTAAAAGATTTTCGTATTCTGAAAAAAAGTGTAATAGACTTTTTTAACCTAGAAAAGCTCTTAAGTTAAGAGGACTTCGGCGGGGAGCTGTTATAATATATTGACATTTAATATAAAATGATAGAGGAAGAAATGCTGTTACTGACAATTTTGAACAAGTTACGCGAAAATCAAGAAAGAAATTGAACATGCATATGACTTTATATTTTATAGCAATCAAAAGAATATTTTCCAGCCATTCTCAAAGCATCGTGTGGAGTGTGGAGGAATCTGCGAGATATCGCTAATCCTTTTTGTGTGTCCAGTACTACCTTCATAGGAAATTTTAGAATGCCTCAACGAATTTCTTTTAAACTTATAGATGCTCTTAAACCTTTTGATAACCAGAAATATACGAAAATATATATATTTAGAATGATAAGCACCATTAAATTTTTCCGCAACTGCGTCTTACCAAAATCCTGTTGGCCATAATTGTTCAAAAAAAATAAAGGGTCAATAAAATTTTCGGCCTAAATTTTTTGGCAGGAAGGAATTGAAATTTCTTTGAAATTCTTTTTGGGTTTTTATCTATAATCAATATATTGTCAATTTCAACCAATACGAAACTTCCAAATACCTTCTCCGCTCTCTGCTATCCCCCCAAAGTTATGAAAAAGCAGCTATAAATAGCAATATTTTATTGCACTAACACTCATCTCAGCTAAATCTTTTATTTTAGAAAACAGATAATGCATCTAAACAATCAATCAAACATAAATACCCTCCTCCCCCACCATACCCCTCCCCCACGGTATCCCCTCCTCTGTAATTAATACAAAGTAGAATATTGACAGTTGATATAGATAATGCATCTAGACAACCAATCAAACACAAATACTGTGTGGGAGGGTGTGGGAGAATAAACAAGTATGTTACTAAGGGTAAATTTGTTAAGATAACTACTAATAACAAACTTATTCAAGGTCATTTCTCCTTTACACTTAACATATTGAACTCTTTATGGTGAATAGGATAGGAAGTACGTAAGGTCTTGAGGTTGTGTACAGTGCTAACACAGTAATTTTGCTAAAATTTGTTGCAATTATCATTATTACGAATAGACTTACTCTACTTTCAACAAAAATATTCCTACTACATATAACATTTTACAGTTCAAATTATTTTGATTACTTTAGGAGAATATTGTACACCATTGACGTAATGATTATAAATATAAAAAGAGGATATCTATATCAGACTAAAATTATCATTAACTCATGCTTTCCAAAAATGGACTTATACCACTTTCAAAAACAACTGCTTAAAGATAGCTTTATAAAGTTACTTCTGCTTAGTGCATTTTAGCGGTTCTAATCACTTCACATCGGCTTTTTATTAGTGATGAGCAGAATCGGTCCTGGTTTCGGTCTTGCGGTAGAAAGACCAAGATCAAGACTCGATTTGCAATACCGAGACCAAGGTGAAGATGATGTTTGCGAGACTTGAAGACTGTGGAGATTACCAATTTAGCTCTAAAAAATTTTAGACTGTTAAAATGTTTAAACTGAATAAGCCACAAATATTAAATATATATATTATATGGTCCTGATTTTGATCAAAGAAAAGACCATCTGAGTGGTGTCGTTTCAAAAAGAACTATTATAAGCTTTAAATTGGTTTTACTTTGTCATCCTTTCCTCTGATTTTTTAACCGATGTTTATAATGCAAAATTGAAAAAAAAAACTATATATGAAATAGCACTTACTGATTATATTCGACTAAAATTATTTTGACCATGTTTATTCTGCGATATAAAAGAAACATTATATTAACAATAAAATAACTACTTTTTTCATAGCTCTACGAAATCCTACTTTTGCGTATTTCGACAAGCAGTTGGCCGGTTTTTTTACTTCAAAATTTTTTGATAAGCATTATTCTTCAGTAAAAAAGGGCCTTTGTGTTACTACAATTTATTATACAAAAAGAACACCTTTCTCAATTGGACTGTCAGGCTTAATTAAATCCTGGAATTTTAATCTTTTCACTGTCAAGATTCACAGGGTGTCTAAAAAAAAAGTATAAGATCAACAATTATGAAATATGATAGTTTTGATAAAAGAAATTGGAAAATATATTTCTTTCCATTAGTATTTTTTATTATACTTACAGTCACATTTTGCCTGTTGACGTAGATATTTGTATAAAACAATAATAAAATACTCATAATTTCTTCTTACATTAATATACAAATAACGGTTTGTAGTTAAACTTATTAAGACAGAAGATTTATCACAAAATTAATTCATGATAGGAGAAAAAGCAATATTTGAAAGAAATCATGTTTTAGTTTCTTTTGAACCGATTCGTATGCATTAGAAATTGCGCCAAAAAGGTTTTATTATAGGCCTTAGCTAGAAAAAAATTCTGGGTGGTGCACCAGCAAAGTGAACCTGCAGGAGCCAGTAACCTTTTTAGATCAATCTAAGATTTTCTTTGATATCGCAAATGCATAAGAAATTGAAAGCGCCCGAAACAGGTGAAATTGAGAACTGCTTGCAGCAGCAGCAGCAGCAGCTTTCGAATGCTCCCCTGGGCGTTTTTCCCAATTTAGGCATTGAAAAATCGAAGTGCCTTTTCGAAAAAACCCAATCGTTTTTGAGGAGATAGTCCGATCGATCTCAGTCTGCTTCCGCGCTGGATCGCCTAAGAAAATTTGGAGTATCGCCGCAGCGCACCGCGCGGCGCCAACACCTGGAAATTTCTCTAAAACAAAGCGGGGATTACTTCGCGAACTGGTGAATTGGCGGACTTAACAAGGCGGATCGGAATAGCAAAACAGAACGGCAAATTGCTTACAGGTCGATGATTTTTATCGAGCCGCTGATTCGTCTTGATCCGGTAATTAATTGACCGCCGATGTACATAATTCGGAAATTGCAGGAACCGCTTCAATGGGTTTCAGCTCCTCTGCGGGACGGATGGCGGAGACAGGGCAGGCGGGATTCCCACAACAAATTCATTTGCTCGTTTCCCTCGGACCCCCCCGCGGACGTGGTTTTCTCCGAGTTAATTATACCGTGGGCCGCGGCAGACCCGCTCGAGCAGATGAATTACCTACGCTGGTGTGGGCAAGACAAATTGCGGAATATCTTCAAATAAAAAAATCTGAGGCACTATGACAGGTGCGATTGGATGGATGGTTAGGGCCGCGACGAGACGCGAAGCCAGCAGTTGCCCAGGTGCTCCGCGGTCGAGCGGTTCGCGAAAGACTCACCTTCATCTCCGGGTGCTCCGCCTGCCGACTGATCTCCCGGCCGGCTGACGGCGCGCAGCTAGATAAATTCTTTCTCCTTTGCAAAAGGCTGCTTGAAAGTATGTCAGACGTTCACTTGCTCTAACGCGGTCTGCGGACGGACGTTCTTACCGGTTTTATTTTCATTACATGAGCCCCCCGCGCAAAACGCGCAAAATACACCACTGGACCTAGTCGGATCATCGGCGCAAGGTTAGGCCTGTGTGGCCTGTGTGGTTATGACAACGAAAACTCGCTTAACTGCTGCCCTGTTAATTAGACGCTTTGCAGGTTTCCTTTTAGATCGTGAGACTTTTGGCATTTTTACATTTTGGGGCATATTCGTTGCGGTTTCTCCTTTTTGGGCAATGGCATTTGGGCCAATTCCACAGTTCTTATGGTTCTCCTTATTTTTACAACTATCGGTGACCGCAACTAGTGAGAAATTTATTTTAAAGTTTTATTTTTCACCTTACCCATTGTAAAAGTCCAACTCATCATTGCATATGATGCATATCCCATTTTTTTAATAGTTGTTTGTATTCTTCAAAAGAGAGCATTCTGGCTTATAAAGTCGCAATCAACTAATAACAGATATTACTGTTTTGTTGAAAAATCAAAACAACTTAATTTATCATAGGTGATGCATCTTGATACATATATGGAAGAGCTTATTCTGAGGTGATGCACCGTAGAATACCTGAATTAACTCTTGCGGAAAATGTACGTTAGGTAAGCAAAGCTGATGCACCTCTCTTAGTTGAAACCAAATTAAAACATATCCCTTGGGATGTAAAATAACAACTAACTCTAATGTGGGTGTTTGGGTTGATTGGCTTTAATAATAACAAAATGGTTAGACTATAAAAACGTGACTAACTCAAGTGTTACCGGTGCAAGTGCATGCCCTCAAACAAAAATGTAATAAGTTTAGCAAGCTTGATTCCTCTTAGCTATATTATTGAGGACTAAGTAGGCAATGGAGTTTAAAAAATAAAATGTCTTTTTATTTTAGAAGGATTGCTGGTGTATTGTTCTTTTAGAAAATTCAGTTTCTCACTTCCAAAACTCAAAATTTCTAAAAAAAAATCCAAAAGCAATTTGACAACTGTGAAATCGCTACATGCACAAAACACTACCGCCATCTCACGCTTGATCATAGTACTGAAGCGTTTAATTACAATATTGTTTAGCCTTTTTTAATTAACAAATAAACGTCTAAACGGAAATCTAAACACACCAAAATAATGAACAAAGCACGAGAAATCGTTTAATACGAGAATTTTCTTGAAACACGCATTATAAAGTGAATTTTTAATTTTTTTAATATTTTTAGTCAACTGACAATTTGATGTCTTTGATATGTCACTGAAGAGGCTAAGTTCTCAAGCTGCTATATTATATCCTCGATGATATATCGAACGTTGCTGATAACATAATGTAATCCTTATAGGTCGGAATTTTCTTACATTCAGATAACTCATGTTCAGACCGTGCAAGTGTCCCTTAAAGTGAGTTGTTTACTAGAAATGGTACTGGGACTACTAAGAATAAATTATATTTTTCCTACTAATGAGAGCTTAAATCTTAAGATCACCTTCTTTTCATAATGCATAGCTGCACTGTCATTAGATGACACAAGTACATAACGTCTTTGTGCTTCATGGGTAGCCTACGGGATGGCGATAAGTAAATTATTGGTGAGGCGTTAATAATAATGGACTAATTTTTCCATGATGGGCGTCATTTAGTAAGTTGATTATTCACGTATTGGACTCATTGTATATGAAGATTTGATAAATTCTTTGCTCTTCTTTTTTCATGTAAATGTAGTGAAATAATTCGGTTATTTGCACTCTGAAAACTAAATGTAAATTCAAGTTTGATCTTAAGGGGACATTTAAGGTAGAGTCGCCATATATCGTCCCTTTTTCGTAAAGCAAATCTAAAAAAATAAAAAAAAAATACCACAGTAATAAATGAAACGTCAAACATTAGGTTCAATATTCCTTTATTCTTAAAAATAATCAAAAACGCGTTAACATTGTCAGAAAAAATTTTAAAATAGCTTTAACAAAAATACTCAAATTATGAAAATATATTTTTGGGCTCCTAATTTCGTCCCGGGGACGATATTGAGATCACAATAATCAGTACGTGAACTGGAGTTGTACTTACTCCTTTTCTATTATATAAAATTGAACCTAACTATCATATTAATATCTAATCAGCCCTTTCTTAATTATTTTAATCATTGGTAAGGTATTAAGGTATTAAGTGATATGACCGTTGTGTTCACCACTCACTTCTACACAATGGCCGACTGATGCAACTAGCTGTCGGTTCGGGTCACTGATAATAGATGGCGGTTTTTAAAAGAGTAGATATTGAAGGGGACGAAATTAGGTTTGGGGACGAAATTTGGCGACTGTACCTTACCTTAAAATTATCGAAAAAAACTTTAAAAGCGTTTTTCTCGAAATTACATTTTTCGAACTCGTAAGACAATTTTCTCAGGTTCTAATCATCCGATTTACAAAAACCAAAAAGTATTCGATTCTTTATGCAATATGCTAGGGGTTATACCTCTAAAAACTTATATTTATATAAATCCACCCCTTTTACGAGGGTAATTCACCAAAAAAATTCGTCGATTTTTCAACACTTTTTGAAAATCATATGTAAAATAACGAAAAAAAATGTTTTTCATAATTTTATTGGTATAACCCCTAGGAAAATTTCTCAGGAACATAACCTGTTTTGAATTTTGTCTTAAATTTTTTTAAGAAGCTCAAAAATTGTCCTACCGTCAAAAACGAGCCTTTTGGAATGCGCCCTCTACCGTCACTACGAAGAGTAAAAAATGTTCAAAACAAATTTTTTTATGTAGTTTAATATATATATTTATACAATCAAAAAACAGTTTGTCAATAAATACTATACATTTTTTTTTATAAAAATTTTACGAATGTGATTTTTTTTTCCAATTTAGAAAGTAAATGTCCCCTTAAGAACAATTTTTCCTTTTTTTTTTGTATAAAAATTTGTCACGATCATAAAAGTACATATTTTTAGTATAATTAAGCAAAAAAGTGAAAATTTACACAATTTTAAAGCTCTGGGTGTGATGTTCACTCAACTTTGTAAATGTAATTAAAATAACCTTATTACTACTATTTCCTTCATTTTATCCCATTCCTTAAAGATGACGGCCTCGTTTCCTTAACTATATTGTAAAAATACTATATTCAAAGGAGTATTTAATTCCAACAATTTACATTTGCTATGTGGAATTTTACCTATTTTAAAAAAGTAAACAATATATATTTATTATGCGGACTTCACATTGATTTTCCACATATACTTTTACACAAGAAAGGTGTATTTTTGCACAAGCATTTGTGTAGTTTTTTTAAGTGTAATTTTACTACTATTATGGAAAGTATTCAATTTCTTTCCAAAAAGGGAGCAAAATTACACCAAAATTTGTTGAAGTGTGGTTTTCTAGGCTATGAAACTTGTTTTCTGCGACTATTTGATCTCTTTAATTATATTAGCCGTCAAATCTGTGACAGATGTCTTATTTTTAAATAGTGACATAAGGTGGCTTTCATTTTGTATCACTTCTATTGTTTTTGCCATATTTTCTGCATATTCACTATCTAAGACTTCAAATTAACCAACCAATCAAATAGAGATTTCCCAAAACATTGAATGCTCCTCTTCTGGTTCTGTTCTGGGTGGAGTAATTGCACAAAAGCTCGTTTTTAATTTATAATACTTCTCTGATATGAGTGAGCTGGAGAGCACGTTGTATCCAAAGCAATCTGTTGGGACAAGCGTTCTAATATGTCCGTTCCATTAACTAGTACGACATATTGCCTCCAGTAATATGTGATATCATAGTAGATAATTAAATCTCTATCAGTATATGTGAGACTTTCTGACCCTATTTATTTGGTCTAAATGAATAGCTGTTGTGACGGAAATTGGCTGCCTTTAGCAAATGGCAAAATTAAGCAAGTTGTAAGTATTGTAAGACCATCATACTTATGCTCCCTACTCTACGCCTCTTTGGCTTTGTTGATTCCTTCTCCTCCTCTTTTTTCGAGCTGGGAATATTGAATGATATGTTGTAGAACTGTTATCTTGGTTAGCTTATGTTGGAGGTAGTTCGTTGCCGTCTATTAGTTCTCAATTGTCACTATCTTCCTATGGGTTGCTTGAATCCTCTATCAAGGACAATTTAATATGCAATTTTGTACAACAGCATTAGCAGCGCGTCACTCAGAGAAGCTTATCGATTTCATAATTATCATTATCAGGTTATTGCAAAAGAATATATTATACGTAGGTAACAGAGAATCAATTGAATATTTTCAAAATTGTTCATTTAGCAATGATTCTTACAGAAATAAAACTTAATTTGCTTGCGAAAATTGTAATGCTTTATTCATTAATTAAAACTGAATTGGAAAATATACGATACTCGCGTACATATTTCATCGGAATTCAAAGCTTAATCACAAATGAAAAACTCCACTGTCGAGTCTACATGCAACCGCACTTTAACGACATGTTTTGGAAGAATTTTATGTAATAACCAGATCGACCTGGATTTTAAAATTGCTTTTATAACATTGGAAATATGAGGTAAAAAACTCGGGCGGTATAAAACAGTTTGAATGAGCCAACAAATATGTGTTCCAATTGCTTTTACAAGTTAAACAAGTCTAAAATCTGTAAAACAAATTGAAACGCTTTATAGTTTTTCTGTGTAAACTCTGAAAATCTGCCTTTAATAAAACCTAGATTTATTTTTAACAATAAATAAATGTGTAAATTAAACTTTTCACAGTTAACGACAACGCTCCAAAATGAAATGTCTCTAACTACTTTGCATCTCTATCGTTCCTTCAATATTGAAGTATTTGCCTTCCTTATTTTAGCTAATCGATTCCATTAAGCATAAGAGAAAATTATTACCATTAAAACTATTTTAACAATCAGCAAGGAAAACTGCTTTCTTTACTGTTTAAACACAATAACTACCAGTTTTTTGTAATGAGAAACTATCTTTTTCGCCGGAGATCACAACAGAGTCGAAATCCGTCCATATACCCAGAGGCACTTTTATCCCACCTGTGATTAATTTTCTCTTCAAATCTCCAACTTTGAAATGACGGCTTTTATGCCGCAGGTCAATTGTCTATCTATCGCGCGATAGAGATTTATCGCATTGTTAACGCAAGTCGACATGCTGTCAAATTGCACGTCTTAATGTGCTCGATCGGAATCTGTGGAATCCACTTTCTCAGGGGTTCCCTCCAGGAAGCGGATCGAGCTCGCATTGACCCCAGGATGCATACGGATTGGAATGCTGCGGGGCTGGAGAGAGTGGCTCCGGAGGTCTCCAAACCCTAGCGATGCTCAATTAAGCGGAGGTTGCCATTAGCATACTCCAGCATCTTCAGTCGCGTTTCAAGTGGATCTTCAATTACCCGGAGGCGATGATGCTGCTTTGGCGCGAAATAGTGCCGCTTGCTGGACCAGCTGTGACGCGACACGGTGATTGCCTAGCTCTGGGGGTAACTTGAACCGGCACGAATTGGGAAAAGTCAACGACGACTTTCCTAAAGGAGTGAAATTCAAAGATCTGCAAAACGTAGCAATATCTTTAAGATGCTGGCATCGCTGCAGCAGCCGAGGACATGATTGCAGAGGTACTCTTTCGTGGCTAATATTGTCCAGGCTTTGCAGTAGGGGCACAATGCTTAGTATTTGCAATAAAGAGGCACAAAAGTACTATATACCAGTAATTAAAGAATATTTTAGATAGATAGGGATTTTTGAAGTTGCTGAAAAAAACTAAGCTTAAGACAAATGTAAAAGCAATTAATTAACGAATATATATTGCACGCTTAATTGAATTTTTAGATAAATCAAAATCGATTAAAGAAATACAATCATAATAACACTTGACAATATTAGAAAGCGGCTCATGAAATCCATAATGCGTTCTATGATGGTTAATATATACATATAAAGGTATGACCCCTAGTCACCCGAAGACGGGAATTTATATTGATTCGACTTAAGAGTGAGGAAGAGTCTATATTACCAGATACAAGATCATAGAAAAATAAAACACCAAGTGCCCCCTATGCTTACTTAAATCAATGGTCATATCCAAAATTTTGAGCCTATTCTCATAGGGAGGGAAATGCTATCATTTCAAGGGAGGTCGGATAAAATCAGTCGTAGAAATCCCTCCTGAATAGTTTCTATATACTTGAAATATGATGCGAGGGGTATGGTGACCAAACGATAAATGTATATTTGAATATAGACCGAACAAAAGCACGTAACAAGGTTTCTCACACATAGACCATCGCCTGATAAAACCAAGAGAATAGTTGGTGGGGTTTGAAATTCAATTTACTATAATGCCAAGGTTAGAAATTATATCGCAGCGACACAAGTAAGTTCGCTGGATCATATAGTCAGAAGGGAAATGTAAAATTACGCCAAAAATGTTGCAGATATTTGGACCAAATCTAAGATTTTTCGTGGATCAACATTTATACAACAGTAACGTGAATCCGCAAAAAATCACAAATTTGTTCTAAACATCCTCAATTTAATTTCCTAGTTTTTACACATTCACATACGTATAAAAAAATTAGAATTTAAGTGAATTCGAACTGAAAAGTAGTTAAGCATTGTTGTCAATATATTTCAAATCTTTTCCGCTAGGTCAATTAAAATCTAGTTACAATTTTGTTTTCTATAGATTTTAAGTTAATTTTGAAGGACGTTTTTTGAAGCTTCCTTTCTAGTAAAGATCACTACAAACCTAAAGAAAGTCAGCTCTAGACATTATGTACAATAGTAAAATTTCACCAGAGAAAAGATTAAGAATGCTAGTTGTCACTGTTCTTAAATCTAATACGATGTAATAAACAGTTTTAGATTTATTATATTTCCATAAAACCTTGCACCAGAGAGTTTTCGGGGTCGTTGATTATTTCTATAAACGAAATTTTGAATTTTGAGCATTTTCAATGTTAAAATTATCATATTACCTTGATCTTAGGGTATAATTTGTGCCAAAATCCTTTTTCGACGGAATATTTGTCTGAATAACCATAACAAATTCGAAGATGATAAGATATTTTTAGAATTGTGTACGCATAAAATTCTAAATTTCGTATATAACGAAATTTCCATGAAGAGCGCACTTCGAAGTTTTCTTAATCTTAACAATATCAGTGCGCTCGCGTGACTGCCAACATTTTAACATCACTATTGAAATCGGCAATTTCTAAATTCTCTTAGCGCACTATTTTATTAAATCCCACAATTTATTTAAAATAAATCTCATAATAGACTTTATAATTTTACCATGTGATTCGAAACTTACGTCCTTGAAAATGTTCTAATACCCAGTTTTACGAAAATGTTTAAGAACTTTCATCCGGCTTCATAAATTTTATAATTTTAATACCATACATAAAAGCAACTCCTCCAAAACCGGTTAGATGACTTAGAAATAATACTGATTATTTGGCTAAAATTATCGTACTTTCTTTCGCTAACTTGTGATATGTCATTCTAGACTTTTTTTTCACGTTTCCTAAAAATTGCGAAATCATCTTTCACGTTTTTGCACTTTTAAAAAGCATTACAGGAAAAATTGTTTTTACGGTGGTATCTTATGAATCACTGGAAAATATGCTTTTTTTCAATTTTAAGTTTTTTAAATATACTCAAATAAATATTAAATTTGTCGATATAATTTAATATAAAAACGATTTAGGTATTGGAGAAAGTTCTTTTTTTTTTATTTTTCTCCAGCTACCTTGTGAAAATTGCACACTGTGTGGTGCGGCATTGCTGCAAAGAGGCGATCTGTTCATGCGTGCAATCGAGAACCGGTCCCCTGTCGTCATATTTACCTGTTGCGAGTTGACGCTCAGGTAGTCAGCGCAACTGTTTTTAGGTTGCCGAAGGTGCAACTCACTCCGGCCGCGTCTTTCGAAGCATCGATCGCATCGCCGCGTGCACTGGCCAGCCAGCGAGATGCCTATCTCTGGGTGGGTTTGCTTTCAGTTACGGTACTGTGCGTTTTCTTATTGCCACACGACTTTTATTGTTTTGGATCTTGAAGACGACCAGTCAGACTGCTGGAAAATTTTTGCATAAAGTGAGTCCCCGGGTTTATGTAACTACATCAAGAATCACCCAATTAATTGCACTTTATGCGAGGGACGAATGAGGCCAAATTCTGTCCATTAAGAAATACTAAGTGGCTCCGAAATGAATAAGAAGAGGCCAAGCAAACATAGAACGTAAAAAAGACACGTCGTATTGATCCACAACCGACATTCAACCAATGCGTTATTTTCGTGCGACTTCAACTTGCGTATAAACTGAGGCCTCAGCTTAATCGTGCAACGCTTAAGCGACCTCACATGTTCACCTTCAGTCGGTGAATTTATAAATTCATAAGAATTACCTTGTTAACCCGTTAAGCAGTCTGACCATTTCGCAGAAAATTATTTTTATACACTTACCCTTGACCAAGTAGTATGGCTGGTATAAAATCTTTTTAACAGCTTTAGTCACAGGCGCTTGCTCGAGACGAAGGAGTTGCAGCTAAATCTGCCTTGTGACGCCTATTTCATTTTAGTTTTTGCTAATTTCATGGAAATGCAACGGAAGAGATAGTTGAACTTTTTCTAAGCACTAAAAATAACGAAGGAAAAACATAGAAGACAATTTTTATTTTTTAAAGAGGCGATTCAAATTTCAATTAAATTTTAATGAAAAAACATTTTTCTTAGAATGAGCACCTGTAAATTAATGTGCCCATCACCTTCATATGAATTAAAAGTTAATGGCATTGACCACTCCACTGAAAATGTTAGGATCTGCAATACTATATATTGAATAATATACGAAAGTAAGCTCAAAATGAGTTACTTACAATTTCCTTTACAAAAAGTAGTTACAGTGAGAAGCAAAACTGAACCAATAATTTTGAAAAAGCAAATAAATTGTGAAATTTCAAACCAGAAATCTTTAGTGTGAAGTTAGTTTTAGTTGTTAAAACAAGTAGCAAACTGTGGAAATGCTTTAGAAATGTACAACTACGCAATAAGCATAGACTCAGTATTGCTCCCCGTATACGAATGACCTGATATACATTGCTTCACGCCTCTTTCCTCACGGGCAGCACAGCAGATGTTTTCCTACAAAAGTTCGGAACTTGACCTATTTTCGTACATTTTCCTGGAAGCCAACGACCGAAGGGGTAAAGTGTTAAAGCTTCAAAGCAAGGACGGTTCGGAAACATAAGTATTGCTGTTTACGAAAATATCGGGTTGGCACGAAAGAAATGAGACAGTTTGTTTTTACATTTTAAATTCTAACATTTTTATTTTACTATACATTTAGTCAATCAAAAACTCGCCGTGAACATCTATGACTTCTTGCCAACGTATAGGCAAGGACTGGATGCCTGTTGCCCAGAACTCAGCGGGCCGTAAGTTGAAGAAGGTGGCTACGTAGGTTTCAACTTCATTAAAAGTGTTAAGGGGACTGTCCGATTTTTTTGCTTCAAAAAATGGATTTATTTTTTTTTTCGCTTAATCAATAGTTTATACTTTTAAAAATAACTTGTAAAAATTTGGAACCGATATCTTGAGCGGTTCAAAAGTTACAGGTCATTTAAGAGGCGTGCCTCCCGTCGCGCGGCCGTCTGAGTCGATGAGCCGGAGAGCAGGTGCGAGCTATGAAACGCGTGTGAATAGCGTTCGGATTTGTGGCCTTGAATAGATGAATGAAATATAAGGAGGTAGGTATTTTTGATGTTTCTTTGTTCATCTTTTCGTTAGGAAATACACTTTCTTCGTGAGAAAATACACTTTTTTCTAGCCAAAATGCACTTTAAACTTTGACAGTGAATTTCTCCGTTCGTCGGAATTGATGGCGGTTGCGCTAATTAAAAGAAAACGGCTCATGATTTTATCTTGAAACTTGGCACACTTATTATTATAATATATACGCCCATTGTGATAGAATCACATTTTTTATTTATTTTTTTTTTCAAAGTTATTGCCAAAAAAACTAAAAAAAAAATGACGAAAAAACGACTTTTTTTTTCAAGTGTCCGCCATTTTGTATTTTTTTTTCCACTTTAAAAACTGTCCCTATCACAATGGGCTAAATAGTGTAAATTTTTAATAAATTTATGAATTTTTGATTTTAGTTCACCTGAGGCAAAAAGACTCGCGCAACCAGCGGACGGAACGGCAAACTTTGAAGAGCTGGAGGGGGGGGGGGGGGGGGGGGGGGGGGGGGGGGGTTCCCGGTTCCGTAGTGACTCAACAAAATTCTCTAATGTAGTCGAAGGATTAATAAAATGTTTAAAAAAAAAATCGTTGTCATACCTTCAGTAGTTTTCTTGAAAAAAAATCATTAAAATTACCTATTTTTTGGCTTAAAAAATCGGACAGTCCCCTTAAAGCGTTTATCACGCAAATCATTTTTCATGGCTCTGAATAAATGATAGTCTGAAGGGGCAATGTTTTGGGAATATGGTGGATGAGGTACCGTCTCCCAGCCTAAGCCCTGCAGTTGTTGGCGGGTGGTGGATGCAGTGTGCGGGCGAGCGTTGTCATGAAGTAAAATGACATTGGCTCTTCTTTGTCTTTTTTCTTTGATAGCTGTGGCTAGTTTATCGAGCTGCGCCGCATATGTGTTAGCATTAACTGTTTCATTATGTAATAATTAATAAAACAGCATGCCCTGAGAATCCCAAAAGCAGCACAATAGAACTTTTTCGCCGCGGTTTTGATATTGCTTTGGTTGAGTTGGTGGGTCTTCCTTTCGTGGCAGTCAGAAGGCACGACGCGTATTGTTTTCGTAGAGAACCCACGACTCGTCCCCTGTGACCAAATCCTCCAAAAACTCCTTCCGGCGCGGTCGAAGTAGTAGCGATTGGCAGACGGCGACCCGAGCAGCACGAATGGCGTCTGTGAGGGCATGAGGTGTCCATCGGGATAAAACTCTCCTATATCCGAGCTCGTACAGGTGATGTTCTATAGCGTGATGGCTGCAGTGGAGTTTTGTCGCTAATTCACGAGTGCTTGCATCCGGCTTCTGTTGCAGTTCACGGCGCAAATCATCATTGTCGAAAGCTGGTAGTCGTCCCGAGCGAGGCTGACTTTCGAGGCTTCGGTCTCCTGTACTGAAGCGTTTGAACCAACGAGACACTTTTGCGTGACTTGTAGTATCAGAGCCAAATGCAGTGTTGATGTTGTCTGCCGCAGCTCGCGCACTATGGCCTAACAAATACTCGTAAAGGTATAGAGTTCGAACTTGTCGCTCATCCATTTTTCTTCAAACTGACTGAATTAATCGTGCGTACGCTTTTATATACCCCTAGGACTGAAACACCTAGAATGTTCTATAACATACTAGAATGTTCTATAACATACTACATGTCTCATTACTTTCGTGCCAACCCAATATATTGATTTTGAACTGCCTTGTAAATTCAGGAGCAAAATCATGCATTTTCAGGTTGCCCTAAGCAAGTGGTATCTATAAAGATATTTAGGTGTTTTTGTCCGTCGGCCTATCACCAGCAATTAGTGGGAAAATATGAGTCTTTTCCTTCAAAACGATAAAATGTTCGTTCCAAGCAATAAAATTCTGAGGAAAGAGGTTTCAGTGTTCAATCCCTACCGTTCTGATGTAAAGTGAATCGTACAAAATCAGCCACTTTTGGTAAGCAGGTATATTTCTCTCCCGAAAACGCCCATATTTTTACAAAATACAATCTTACGGCCGTGTTCGCACGGACCGTCTGATTAGATTTTTTCTCCGCAACTCAGGAAAGAATACGATGTGGTCGTGAGCCAATGTGAATCAAACTAGTGGCCATAATTCAAATTTCCAAATATCGTAGATTCAGCTCATACGAAAGAAATAAACTGCACAGTAAGTTTTACTTTTTGTATATTCATCAAAATGAAGAATTTGTTACAAAAAAAATATAAATTGTTCCAGAAGTTTTGTAAAGAAAGAAAAAGATCGAAGCGGGCCGTCCAAAAGTGAAAAATTAATAAAAGGTCTTTGTACAAAATATTTATAAAGTCTGAGGATATTCATAATTTATGAGTTATGTAAGAAATATATACTCTTTTGTTTTATAAGTAAAGCTTTGAATAATAAAGTAAATACTTTTCAAACAAAAATCTCCTTTTAAATTCAATTCAAAGAACAAATGTACACAAAATTTAAACAATGCGCTTTTTGATTCAGTTTTGCTCCTCACTGTATAGCGACAATCCTGACCTTTTGTACATGAGAATATTTTGCAATACTTTTGCTGGTTTGCACAGCTTAAACCAATAATGGTTTTAATTTTTAGAATTTTTCACCAAAAATGGAAAGCGAAACGATCTTTGTTATTTGTCTTTTAAAATACCTTTATTTCTAGCCAGGATTTTACTTCAAAAATCAGTTTAACCTGATCAAGCTACCTTTCAAACCACTAAATATCTTTAAAGCAGCATTTCAGCTTTTCATGTATAAAGTATATTTGTTTAGTTTAAATTGAAACATTATTTTCTCTTCTTGTATCCGATTGATTCGGTTTGATTATGTTTTTCAGCATTTAAATGTTTTATTTTATTAAGTCCTTTTATGCTATTTAAAGTCCTGAAATGTGTATTTAACAATAGGCTCGGACAAATGCTGGACTTCCAACTTTTGTTATGTTTGCTTAACATAGGCGTCTTTTATTACAAGTAGAAATTAATTTGTTTAAGGGCTGTCAGTATGAATAAATCGATCTCTTGAGTGTTTTAATCATTTACCTAGTCAGTTTACTATATCGACCAATGTGATTTATCATTAGTAGGTATTTTACAACGCTCACCTTTACAGTTTCTATTCGAAAATTGTTTTTAGTCAAACTGACCCCATATTAAGTTTGCCAGAGAACTCGAAGGACTATGAAAAGTAAATTTTATCAGAATAACAGTTCGTGTGTTTTTATTTAGAAAAAATTCAATATTAATTTCGAAAATATTGTCTGACATTCCTCCAAAAAACGGATGTTGGCATGCCAGAATGAATCTGAATCTTATTAGGCGGTAGGCTGTTCTGGCTTCACGCAAGTAAGAATTCAAGATCTCGGCACACGACCGTTAGTAATGAAGCCTGAGAAAGTATGCATATTTTGTTAGAGTCAACAGCTTTTTAACGATTTGAACCGGCCCGCGTCTGTTGTAAAAAAGCAGCAGTAAAACGGCCAAGTGCCCAGAATTAGCATACCTAACCCGGCCGGCAGCGGAAATTTAGAACCGGAGCACAACAAATTTAGGAAAAGCTTTCTCAAATCGCCGCGCCGGCCGTCGTTGGCCGAATAACTACTGACCTATAACCGGCGGGCAATGGCGGTAATCGTTCTGGCCGCGCGGACAAGTGTTTACAAACTTAGGAAAAGGCGGCAAAAACCAGCGTCGAGAAAAGCAAATATAAAAACTCGCTGGCCGAAATATGTAGCAAAAGCAGGGTCAAGCCGCCGCCGCCGCGCCGCGGTAAAGGAGGGAGGAGGTCCCTTCCAGTCCAGGCCAGTCCGGTCCGGCAGATCGATGGATAGCAGACACGGCGAACCTCGCTGCTTGAAACTGGACACGCGCACTATTTTCGTTCTTTTCACTACGCGGGCATCATTTTGGAATTCTGGTTTTAGTTTTATGCTTCCCGAAGCGGCCGGTCGGTCGTGGAAACCTGCGCGGACAACCGCTCAGTGAGTGAGGCCTGCCACGATTCAGATCCCAGGGCGGCTACGCTGGTCGGCGAGATTTCGAACATGAAAAGGTTCAACGGAACGATCAGAGGCAATTGTAATTTCAGTACAATCTAGCAAAAGTCCGGCTAAGTCAGATTCTTAGAAATTGGAGCAAAACCCGCGAAAATTGGAGGCGCGATAATTGAAATCTCGCAAACATTTGCATGCCTAATAAGCAGAACCATTTTTATCACTTCAACACCTCGTATAATGTAAAGCGACGCAATTTTCACTTTATAATTTAATTAAGTTTCAATTCGAAAAGAGGTCTTGTTAACTTTAATAGTTCGAATTTTAGTATCTAACAAATATTCCATAACAATAAGATTTGAATTACGAACTAAACAAAGAACGAACTTTTGTCTTATTTTCGAATATTCAATAGGATTTTAAGATTACTTAGGGTCTTTAAAAATCAGCTAGGACTTGTCTTTTCATCGAACGCTTTACTATTTTGAAAGCTCAAACTATCGCATGTCGGTAATTTATTTTGACCTGAGCTCTTCTAAATTTTCTAAGTATTCACAGAAACCAGCAAAACAATAAATATGCGTTATGGCACCCGAATAATTGAAATCATTCCATTTTGTTAGGGAATCCGCCCGCTCGCATTTCGATTTTGTTCAGAAATGCGTCCATTTCATTTCATTTCAAATTCTAATACCTTTCGATTTTACCTATAGCAACGGAATGCTGCAATCTATTCGCAAAGAGCATTGTCATCAAAATATGTATGTTAATTGTAAAATTAACTTTTTATAGGATCCAAAGTATATGGTAGCATATACGTATTTATTATATTACAAAATAAATAAATTGCACATTTACTTACAATAACTTAGAAATAGTTTCGACAATTAAATTCGTGTACAGATAAAAATTCCCATTTGATTGATTCATGTGGTAGAAATTTTAACTTTTAAATTGATAAAATTTTGAATCATACAATTTTCTTCAAGTTGTTTTTAAAAAATAAATTTATTCTTAAGTAAACAAAAAACTTGGCCATAGAGACTGCATTAAAAATATTCCACATAGTAGGTGTATTGCATATTAACTATGTAGAAAGTTTTTACATATAGACCGAGAGCTGACTGCAAAAAACCTAGCCAATAAAGTAACAGGATGAAATGTGTTTTATATGTTAGTACCAACAGTGCTCGTAACAAAATGCATGGTGTGCCTAGGCAGAACTTGTGCACAAATTTGCTATGAGCCTTTTCAGGACGCAAATTTGGGACTGCAATTTTACCTATCGAGTAACAGCTTGAAATTATTTTTAAAATTTTGCATTTACCGAGTTAAACAAAAATATATTGGTGTGCCTCATTAAATCTTGTGCTAATACCTTGGCACACCATTTTTTTTAATTTTTTTTTAGGCACGCTACTGTACCTATCGAGTAACAGCCTCAAACTGCTATCAAATTAAAGTTTAAACATTGTATTATTAGAAAAAAAAAGTTTGCCACGTCTAAGCCTGTGCCAAATATCTGGCACACCACTTTCAATTTTCAGTCTTACAGCCGGCCCATGACGAGAGTACGTCATTTCTTCGCTCAGACCAGCTACCCCACCACATCATTTTCCATCCTGCGCATGAGCAGGACATTCTAAATCGTATGGCTAGTCTTAACGAAGAAAGAACGTACTCTCTTTTTATTTTAATCCGACTATATCTTATGCTATTATTAATACAACCTATTACAGAAGTATTTAGGGATAAAATAATGATTACCCAATAAACAATTATGATTTTAAAAAAATATTCTTTATTCATTTGGATATTTTAAAAATTAAATATCCATAATACTATAAAAAAATTTCTTATACATACTATTATTAAATTAATAAAAACTTACATATGTAGAAACACAACATACAGAGTGATCCCAAAGTATGGAAACGGCTAAATAACTTTCGAGGAATGCATTTTGAAGAAAAAAGTTTTAGACAAAAGTCTTAGGAATTTTCCCTGGCTATTCAATGGTGGCCGTAGATTTGACCTTGACCATGGCCTTGAAGGTAATTTCAAGGTCAAGTTGATTTTTTTAGATTGGAACCCATATTTTCGACAACGGAAATGAAAAGAGCGGACAATTTTACGTCCGACTGTGATCTTAACCATGACCTCGAAGGTCATATCAAGGTCAATATGGCTCTTTAAAAGGGAACCTGCATTGTAGTAGGGGAGCCCGGGATGCTAAATTTGCAGTTACTAGAGCGTTATAGGGACCTATTGGATTGTGAAGATTAGGTTCTAAAACGAAAAAAAGTTTATGTTTAGTTTTCCATTTTAGTGGGGAAAAGAGCGTGTACAAATTTTTAAAAATGTAACAAAAAAAACAGTCACATGGAAATACTCTAGCGCGTCAGACATTCATAGTGTATACCTGCTTTGTCTTTCTGATAACCGATAGATATTAATCTGACGATTAAATAGTGGTGGGTGGCTGTAAAAAGGGATAAAAAAAAAAAACAAAACAAAACAAAGTTATTCGATCACGTCAGATATTGAAAGGGATTAGCAATTGAACTCAAAAAAGTCCCCTATTTCAATAGCTGACGATTTGGACGGGACCAAAACTCACGATTGATTTTTGAAAATGTTAAAAAAAACAGTTACCTTGAAATACTCGAGTGCGTCAGAATTTTATACAAAGGGTTCAGCTCGATGTCTTAGTCGCCCTAAGTGATAATCTGACAATTATATAGAGGCGTATTGGTAATCTGACAATTTAAAAAATTATTAATGTGAGAGTTTTCAAATAAATTTTTTTTTAGTTTCTTTTGTTTATTACGGGATGTAATAAAAAAGATATGTACACACATTTATATATAAGAAATTCAATCATTTATTTATATAAAAGCTTAAAAGTTTTTAAGTGAAAAAGTGCTTTTTTAGACGGAATTAATTAAATAAAATAAAATGTGCTTTAGATAAATGATCGATAAGCATAATATAACTGGAAGAACTCCTTCATCATTCCTATTCATAAAAAGGGTAACAAAAATGAGGTATGTAATTACAGGCCTATTGCGAAACTCTCGTGTATCCCAAAACTTTTTGAATCAATTGTTCACTCTCAATTTTCAACTGTCTGCAAGCGCCTCATTTCAACAAACCAGCACGGTTTTCTGTCGGCGCGCTCTACTTCTACGAATCTCCTTGAACTTGTTACCTTTGTTACTGAAGGCTTTCGAGATGGTTTGCAGACAGATTGCATATATACTGACTTCAGCAAGGCTTTCGATAAGCTTTCTCATTCTGTAATAATCCTCAAATTAGTAAGTCTAGGCTTTCCGCCACTGCTTATTAACTGGATCCGTTCATATTTACTCGACAGGACATATCAAGTTTCTTTTCGTCGCTCCACCTCGAACAAGATATCAGCTACGTCAGGAGTCCCACAGGGTAGTCATTTAGGTCCACTTCTTTTTATTTTATCTATTGATGACATCTCACAACTCCTTCAAACCTGTAAAATCTTAATCTACGCAGACGACATGAAAATATTCTTTCGAACAAGAAATATTAGCGACTGGCACGCGGTTCAAAATGACCTAAATATATTCCATTTGTGGTGTACACACAATAATTTAGAATTAAATATTGGTAAGTGCGAAATCATGACTTTTTGTAGAGGTCGTAATCCCCTGCGTTTTGATTATACCTTATCGAATCATGCTCTACGACGTGTTCAATCTGTCCGTGACTTGGGAGTTATTCTGGATTGCAAATTAGACTTCGTTGAGCATATCAACTGTACGGTGGCTAAAGCCAGCTCTATGCTGGGATTCATCAAAAGATGGTCCCGTGAATTTTCAAATAGAACTGTCTTAAAACAGCTTTACTTTTCTTTTGTTAGGCCAATTCTCGAATACGCAAGTCAAGTTTGGTCGCCCTATTATCAAGTCCATATTGACTGCGTCGAATCTGTGCAAAGAAAATTTGTCAGATTTGCTCTTAAGGATTTACCTTGGAGCAATCCAGTTCTTCTCCCTCCTTATAATGATCGTTTGAGGCTCCTCGATATGCACTCTCTGCTCAAGCGTCGGGAGATCGCAGACATTGTTTTTGTTCACCAATTATTAATTGGTAATATTGATTCAGCCTCCCTTAAAAGCGAATTCACTTTCAGATTGAACGAGCGTAATCTTAGGGTGGTTTCACTTCTGCAAACTAGTTTATGTAAGAATAACTATAGCTTTTTCCAGCCTATTAACCGGATGAGGTTAAATGTGAATAAGAATGCTGATTTGTTTGATGTTCGTGTCAGTAAGCATGCACTAAAGAATAGTCTGTTTGGTGGTTGTGGTCGCATGTCTACTAACATCGGACCAAATGATGAATAATCAGTCATAAGCTACAGATTAATTCTGTTATTTTACAAAGCTTTGACTAAGCTGATGGTCTGTTAAAAAAAAAAAAAAAAAAAAAAAAAAATAATGTGTTTGGTGTGTGGCTGTGGAAAAGGCAGCGTGTAATGTGTTCATAGAAAAGTTTTGTGATAAAAAATTTTGTGAGGTGCACCCTGCAGGAGTGTTCCACTTTTCGCCCCAAATTTTTGTCTTTCTCTCACCTATGCCTTCTTTATTACTACCTATTTCTAGCAGAAATTTCCACTTCGTTCCTGTAACGGTACAAAGGTCGAAAAAAGATAAGGAAAACTTCACGAGTGTCCCCTTTTGTTAATAGATACTCTTTGGTTGTGAGCATCTGTACGCTCAGCCTTTATCGATGGTTTTAGCTACATCGCCCCATGAAAACCGTCAGATTATATGGTTTTCGTGATCCTGATAGAATTTCCTTCAAAATAAAAAAAAAATTCAATCGCGCTCGAGTATTTCGAGGTGACGTTTTTTTTACAACTTTGTGACTCGCCCATTTCTTTATGCCACGGTCAAATTGTCAGATTATTGAAATATACACTTTTCTGGATGTACTTAACTTACCTGTTCTTAATCTGACGGGCTCGAGTTTTTCTGAGGATCGATTTTTTTTTACTAATCTGACGGGCTGCCCTCATCGCACTCCCCTGTATTAAGGGTTCATATATGGTAGGGGTACATTACAGGGTGCAAGGTTTCTCCCCATATGATTTTCTGACGCGCTCGAGTAAGAACCAAAATCCCCGCTTGGGCTCCCATACTATTGTTACTGCGGATTTGGAAAAAGCAGAAGTTTTGCGTCGAAGGTTATGTCAAGGTCAAGATGGTTTTTTGAAGGGCAAACCACGTTTTTGGCCACGGAAATGGAAAGAGCGGAAAATTGTACGTTCCCTTCGAGGTAATGGTCAAGGTCATAATCTTTCCATTTACTTTGCCAAAAATATGTTTTCTCCTTCAAAAAAACACCTTGACCTTGATATGACCTTCGAGGTCATGGTCATGGTCAAGGTTGTTGTCAAGGTCACATTTTGACGCAAAACTTCCGCTCTTTCCAAATACGTATAAGAATGCAGGTTCACTTTTAAAGAGCCATATTGACCTTGATATGACCTTCGAGGTCATGGTTAAGATCACAGTCGGACGTAAAATTGTCCGCTCTTTTCATTTCCGTTGTCGAAAATATGGGTTCCAATCTAAAAAAATCAACTTGACCTTGAAATTACCTTCAAGGCCATGGTCAAGGTCAAATCTACGGCCACCATTGAATAGCCAGGGAAAATTCCTAAGACTTTTGTCTAAAACTTTTTTCTTCAAAATGCATTCCTCGAAAGTTATTTAGCCGTTTCCATACTTTGGGATCACTCTGTATGTTGTGTTTCTACATATGTAAGTTTTTATTAATTTAATAATAGTATGTATAAGAAATTTTTTTATAGTATTATGGATATTTAATTTTTAAAATATCCAAATGAATAAAGAATATTTTTTTAAAATCATAATTGTTTATTGGGTAATCATTATTTTATCCCTAAATACTTCTGTAATAGGTTGTATTAATAATAGCATAAGATATAGTCGGATTAAAATAAAAAGAGAGTACGTTCTTTCTTCGTTAAGACTAGCCATACGATTTAGAATGTCCTGCTCATGCGCAGGATGGAAAATGATGTGGTGGGGTAGCTGGTCTGAGCGAAGAAATGACGTACTCTCGTCATGGGCCGGCTGTAAGACTGAAAATTGAAAGTGGTGTGCCAGATATTTGGCACAGGCTTAGACGTGGCACACTTTTTTTTTCTAATAATACAATGTTTAAACTTTAATTTGATAGCAGTTTGAGGCTGTTACTCGATAGGTACAGTAGCGTGCCTAAAAAAAAATTAAAAAAAAATGGTGTGCCAAGGTATTAGCACAAGATTTAATGAGGCACACCAATATATTTTTGTTTAACTCGGTAAATGCAAAATTTTAAAAATAATTTCAAGCTGTTACTCGATAGGTAAAATTGCAGTCCCAAATTTGCGTCCTGAAAAGGCTCATAGCAAATTTGTGCATAAGTTCTACCTAGGCACACCATGCATTTTGTTACGAGCACTGTTGGTACTAACATATAAAACACATTTCATCCTGTTACTTTATTGGCTAGGTTTTTTGCAGTCAGCTCTCGGTCTAATAGAGTTAAACCTTTTTTCACGACGCTCGATCTGTTGTACGAAAATTCGGCAGTTTCTGCATATCAGAAAATCTAATTTTACTTGACAAGCATATTGCCTTTTTTCGTGAAATAAATGAAGATACAGAGCTATTGTATGAAAATAATAGAAAGAAGTTTTGGCAAAGTCAACTACATATTTTTTGGCATCGAAAATTTTTCTCTTTCTTGTCGGATGTTGTTTTTCAGGGCTGCGAGAATCTGTGGCTTGGCATAATTCAATGACTTTATATAACCCCAAAGAAAGTGATCTGAACTGGTCAGATCAGGTGATCTTGGAGGCCAATGCAAATTGTCAAAATGGAAGATATCACGTCTTGGAATAATGTCCTTCACATATATTCCAAATGTCCCACATTATTGAGTAATATAGCGTTCTATTGTTTATCATCATGTTTTTGGATATAAGATTTCGTATATAAATAACTAGGAAAATATTATAGTCGTCAGATTGCGGAGAAAAACTTTTAATTATAAAAAAGACCCATTTATTACTTTAATAGAATATTCATTAAAAATATAAGCGTATATAGCAAAAATTTCATCGTGTACCCTGTATTAAATATCAATACGTCACGTTGTAATCATATTGCTTTCACAGGATTTCTATTAAAATTAATTCGATGTTCCATAATATTGTATCACATAACTTTAATGTGTAAAAACTTTAATTTAAGTGAAACGGAACTTTGAATGTGTGGCTTTCAATTCAAATTAGTTTGTGATGCCTATAGTTTCAATATGATAACTTCTAAAAGTAAAACAATATCAAATTGATTCAATTCATGTTTTATTCTCACTTTTTATTCCAGATATTTTAGAAAAAAAAATATAAAGGAATAATGTTTAAGTGTCTATTTAGGTTATACAAAACGATCCTAACAATTTTATAATGCGTTAATATGGGAATAATGTTTGGGTAACAGGTAATTATGTAATTTAAAAAAAAAATTAGATCAACCTATAAATGTAATATGCCATAATATTCAATTAATAACTATGTCATGTTTGTTTAAAAGTGGATATAATTGAAATAGGCTTTTACGTTTACTTTTATTTCACTTTAACCTAAAACTTCTTATTAAAAACTAATAAGATTACATAATACGTTAATGTGTAGATTTCATAATTTTTATATGATAACCAACTCATTAACCCCTTAAGTGGAAATGACGAGTCTCGCCCGCAAAGATTTTCTGTGTCAAATCTGACTTTGACGGGACATACCCGCCGCATATTTAAAGATTTAAAAACCAGATAAATTTTTTCTAACTTGTAATAAAACATTATTATGATATTTACTATTCTATGAATTTATAAATCTACACATAGATTTGTGCTAAATTTAATTGTATGCACGCGCACGATTCTTCGAAAGTAAATCGTAAGGCAAAGGGTTAATATAAATATGTGACCTATTACTTATTAAGGGGACATTCCACCTTCAGATTTAAAAAAAAAAAAATTATTTCATTGGGTTATTTTTAATAGAAAAAAAGGAGATATCTTAATGAAACTTTGCATACATGTTTTATTGATCTTTGAGTTTACAAAAAAAAATTTTTTTTTTTTTTTTTTAATTAATATCGTCTGCTATTTTTTTTTAAATCTGAAGGTGGAATGTCCCCTTAATAGGATACATCCTACTGATCAAAATTAATTGGAAAAAGTATTAGTTATTATTAATTTAAACTGATTTTTCAAATACATGGTATGTACCATTTTGGCTCAACTAAAGATTGTAGCTTTTAACAATATATACCTTAAAAAATTAGAAATTCAGGATTACAATTAGCGTCCCTAAATTACAGAACTGGTTCTGCTAATATGGTAAGCCCATCCACAGGTGAACTTTTAAGTCAACTATGCTTTTTGAGTGACGCTACAGGGCTCGAGCTGCAGCAATGATTACGTCGATTAGCATGGCGCTCACCGCCAAGTGTCGTGCCGGCATGCCAATTTGCATTTAACAATTTTTTGCTGTGAAATCCGCGATAATGCGCTGCTTTGCTCGACCCTCGCACTAATCTCGTTCGTGCATAGGCGCGGTTGGTAATTCCCATCCAGAGAGCATTTTTCACAGAGGCCGGGGCGATCCGAATCGATTTAGCGCCTCCTTACCTCCTTTAAACTGTCGCAAGGGGAGGGAATTTGATTCAAGGCCAATATTTTCACCATCCGGACCTCCGGCACAATGGCGAAGGTGCGCACAACACAACACAACACATATAGTATTCATCGCAATTCATCAACCTGACATTTCGCCGTATGCTGGTACCCTGCCGCTAGAATGCAGACCTTCTGCAGCACAAAGTTGTTGGCATTCACTTCGGCAACTCGCAGGTCTTGCAGCCTGCGCCGAGCCGAGCACTAGAAAATGCCAACCAGTTGTAGGCTGAGTTAATAAGCGCGGGGAATTCTGATTGCGGCGCGAGAAGCATAATTTTCAGGAAGTGATACGCTTTCATAAATAAATTGTGCGAAAATAGCACCTTGATCGTATAGGAATTTTGAAAGGTGTTATTGAAGCGGTTTGCAGGTGCTGTATACTTTATTAGATTATTTAGTTAAACCGTAAACGCACTTATGACATACGTGCCTTTCTAAAGATTCAATGTATGCCACTTAAAATCCTAAAAACTCTAATAAAATATGGAACCCATGAGACAAAGTTATAGTACAGTCCAATGCGAATATACGATATTTATTGCATAGTATGTCCTTTTATATTTTAAGTATTTTTAAATAATTTAATCTCGAAAATCCAAATAGTCGACATCTGATTCATGTCTGATTCTTTTTCAACATCGTATATATGGTAGTATAATGATTTGCTAGGAAGATTGAGACATGAATGCTTATTGAATTTTCAAATCTGCTGATATTATACTCAATTAAAACTGATATTGATTTGAAACCTGTAATTCAACTAAGGCCATGGTATATGTAGTAAAGTCCAAACAGTTGGCATACTCGTTGAGAAACCTTAATACAGATTTCCTTGCAAATGCACTTACAAATAAAAAGACAGCATTAACAAAAATAAAAGGAAGCCCAAGCATGGACAATTTACAATGAAGAATTCAATAGTTAATTCTTTCAACCGAATACCAAATCAGTAAATAAAAAAATACAGTCAACTTAATTTCTCTTTTGACGGTTAGAAAACAATAGTCTAAGATTTCCAGTAAGTTAGCTTTGATTGATTTATCTTTGGTAAATCCGTGTTGAAATGAGTTTAAAATCGATTTGGAGTGTAAAACCTTAAGTATTTACTTATTAAAAATCTCCAGAATTTTTGCAAGATGACTCAAATTAACAGCAGGTCTGTTAATTGAAATGAAATTTTTTTCCTTATTACCCAGAGAAAATCTGAGAACACTTCCAATAAATAATACTTCAATAAATAAAAGAGAAGAGATTGAGGATCAGATATGAGATGCATTTCGTCATAAAGTAAAAATGGATAGGATACCTTTAAAGTTGCCAGATTGGTTAGATTAGCATTATCGATTCAGTCTTCATTAAGTGAAAAAATATAGTGAAGATAATTAAATAAAAGAAGAATGAAATACGATAAAGATAATTAAAATATAAAAAAAGCATTTCATTCGGCCTGGCATAACGGGCTTGGTTACAAACTTATTAAAGGGGGTAGCGGGTTAAGAGGGGTCTGGCGGCCCCCACAGGGTTTGATAAAATCGACCCCAAAACCTTAAAGAGGGCCAAAAAAAAAATTTTAAGATTTTTTTCGACCCCCCCCCCCCCCCCCCCCCCCCCCCCCTAAAACCCCATAAACGAAAAAAATGTGTTTTTTTGATATCTGATTTTTTTTCGAGCATGTAAATCAATTTATAAGCGGTTTCAACGCTACTTAAAATTTGTTTGGGGTGCGTAGATGTCCCCTGAATTTTTTCAGATTTTACTCTTATGTTTAATCGAGTGAAACATAGCTTTGAAACCAAAAAAATCGTTAAAAATCGCGTTTTTTTAAAAACAAGCCCATGGGATTTGAGTGTAGACTTGATCAAAAACAACGGCCGAAATAGGGTTGAAAGATACACTCTTCCCCTACAAAATGGCGCCAAGCGAAGCCAATTTGGTTGCGTGTAGCCGCCGACATTTGAACTTGAGTAAAACGCGAATTTTGAAAGTATGAAATTTTGAACTCTAAAATTAGTCGAAGTTTATCTAAACAAAAAAATCACAAAAAATAATGTATATTGGGGGTTTTCAAGGTCGCTGAACAAGAATTTGATGTCAAAATTATGTTTTGACAATTGACAGTTGCCAAAAATGCTGTCAACAAGAAACAAAAGTTTGATTTCTTCAATTTCTTTGATGAATGATAATGAAATGCTTAATCTACGGGATTTTCTGACTCGTTTATTATGAAAAACGTTTATATTAAAAACATGTTTTGGCAGTTGACAGCTGTCAAAAATGTTGTCAAAATAGAAAGAATCATTTTTTAATTTTTTCCAATGCAGGCATAATGGAATCAATCTGGGGTTTTTTTAGATAAATAACAACAAGAATAATAAAATTTAAGTTTTTGAATTTAATGCCACACAAATGAAAACGCTGGAATTGACTCTCAAAATCTGTCCACTGAACCGCCCTCTATCAGTTGTTCTTTCTAACCTTGTAGACCCACGCGGCCCAACTTCTCCATCATGGAACTCTACTTTTCTACTGCGCACCCACACTGCGCACTGACGTGCACAGTACTCCAAGCCACGCGTTAACAATTTCTCTCTTTTTGTAAGTAGCCTCTGTCCTGTGCATACGCTACGTTCGTTATAAAATTAGTTTGCTGTTATTATTGCTTGTTTTAATATTTTTCCTCGGTTCTAACAAATTCAAAAATCGGTGAAAGGTGAGAAAGCAGTTCACTTGGTAAGTATATTGAATACTTGTAAAAAATTGAAATAATTCAATAAATAAACATGTGTAATCACGATAAAAATTGTTTTCACACAACAAATTATTAATAAAACAGTCTCTCGAGTCAAATATGAATTTTTTTAGGTGATTTTTTCACAATACGTCATATTTTTAATTGAAGCAGTCAAAATGACTGCCTCTCGTCGTTCTAGGAGGTAATGTAAAATCTTCTAACGTAATTAACATAATCAATATTTTAACACAGAAATACTTTTTGTGGATCAAAAAAATAAATGTCAAAAAATTTTAAAGTAATCGGACAAAAATTGAAGGCACAGGATAAGTTTTAATTTCTGAAAACGTCCAAATGACTGCCTCCGTCGTTCTAGTGTTATTACACGTGTTTGTTGCCAACATATGTTTTTAACCTCGAAATCATGATTATAGCTACTTTGAAAAAAACCCTAGATTGATTCCATTATGCCTGCATTGGAAAAAATTAAAAAATGATTCTTTTTTTTTTGACAACATTTTTGACAGCTGTCAACTGCCAAAATATGTTTTTAATATAAACGTTTTCCATAATAAACGAGTCAGAAAATCCCGTAGATTAAGCATTTCATTATCATTCATCAAAGAAATTGAAGAAATCAAACTTTTGTTTCTTGTTGACAGCATTTTTGACAACTGTCAATTGTCAAAACATAATTTTGACATCAAATTCTTGTTCAGCGACCTTGAAAACCCCCAATATACATTATTTTTTGTGATTTTTTTGTTTAGATAAACTTCGACTAATTTTAAAGTTCAAAATTTCATACTTTCATTACTCGAAAAAAATCTTAAAAATTTTTTTTTTGGCCCTCTTCAAGGTTTTGGGGTCGATTTTATCAAACCCTGTGGGGGCCGCCAGACCTCTCTTAACCCGCTACCTCCTTTCCCAAATACGTAGTAAAAATTATTCATAGCTTCCTAACAAAAAGGACAGATACTGGAATTTTCACCTCAGAACATAACACGTCGAAAATTTTGAATGATCTACCATATTGCTTCAAATTTAGTCTTCAGATATTGCAATAAGTGGAAAATTCAAATCAACTCCAGTAAGACTTAAGGGGACCTTTACTTTCAAAATCGAAAAAAAATCAATTTTTTTTTTCATAAAAATGCTTCTTAACATCACACAAACATTCTCCTAGAACCGTTTTAAGAAATTCGTAAAAGAAAAGTTATACCTATATTTGTAACGCTACCTCTACGCATTTTATATGCAAAAATTATATAGCAAAAACTTTGAACGTGTTTTTCTGGAAATCAAATTTTTGAAAATGGCTGCATCTGTATCTCAAAAACTATTCAACCGATTTTAACAAACCAAACGCCATTCGATTCGTTATCAAATATACTAGTAACTAAACCTTTAAAAATATTATTTTACTCCCCCCCCCCCACTTTTTTATGCGGAGGGTAGTTATAGTATTTTTTTTAACTTTTTTAGAAAAATGTGTATAAAATGATATATTTATTAAAAATAAAAGGTTTTCTAGGTTTAGGTACTAGTTTTGTGTCTTATGAAAACAATCTACTAAAGATTTTTACTCTATCTATTACAGGAAGTCCTAGAGAAATGGGGCCGTTTTAAAAGTGCATTTTGGATGACGCCATCTGCAGGCCTTAAAATAAACTAAAGTTGCATTTAAAAATTCTCTTTATATTTTTCATAATCTTACCAATAATGTACAAAAGGTTTCAGAATCATAAAAATTCCAAAAAAAGCTTTTAAAAAGTGTGTTTTTTCCCGATTTTGAAAGTAAAGGTCCCCTTAAGTTATTTTTTTCATCCGCCGAAAAAAACAGTGTTTTCTACCTCTGCAGAATATTCAACTAAATTCTTCCTGCATTGAATAATGTGATGATTTCAAATATCTAGGAAATACCTTTGATAAAAATGTATTATTTAATAAACAAATGTTAATATAAGTTAAAAAAGAAAGTAATCTACTAAAAACCCACTATCCTTTCATACATCGAAAATTTGAAGTACCTAAGTGACATAGACAAATTAATAATCTGCAAGGAACCAAGGGAAAATAAAATACTAAAAATGATGTTTATCCTGTCTAGGTTTTTTACCACACGTGAATTACATCAAAAAGCAAACATCACACACATGCTACAGACGAAGCAAGTAAATCACTAAACTGCACTTTAATTTCATAGAAATATGACCATTTTAAAATTGAGAACGCTCGAAATTCTAAATTTCGTTCATAGTCTGCCCAGGGTATAGGTTTTCTCAATACTTTAATTTACAATAGTTCAAATTGAATAGCATTAATAACTTCTCTTTAATATCAAGCTACGGAGTTTGCACACACTCAATATATTTGAATTAATCATATACAGAGAAGTTTAGATGATTAAGGAATAAATTCAATAAAATTGACATCACAAAAGCGACACGACGCACGTTTAAAATGTGTTTTTCAATCTTATGACCTTAAACGACATTCGTCGTTTTCGTTTCGTTCTGCATTGAACTGCGTAGCTTACTGGCTTCAAGTATGTTGAATAACACTGTGAGTAACACTGAAGATGCTAAGGTAATTATGGTTAATTGAAACTTTGTGCATTCTTTATTTGCTTTTCGGAAATCGAATTACTTAGTATGATTATTTAGAATAGATGTAAAAAAAATGCTTATGACTAATGACTGAATCTTCACAGGTATTTTAATGCTAATAGTTTAATATCGGAAAGAAGTGAATCGTAATTACACGTTTTACAATAAATAGCATAAAGCATTTAATTCTCCCAAGTGGCAGCCGATTCAAAATGTTTTTAATAAATTCCTTCAATGGGTGCTATTAACACCGGTAAATTGCATTCTTTGCATAATTACAGACACTGAGCTGCGCTAATAGCCGCGATGCAGATAGGTTTCATTTCACACAGCTTTCGAGATCAATAAAAGTCTCGCGAGCCAGCCAGTCCGTTCCGTCGGACGAGCGCGGAGCAGAGCAGACCGCAGCAACATTCTCATGCTGAAAAATGCAGTCCACCTTCCATTCTGGGCAAGATGAACAAAACGAACTGGGTCTCAAACAAAGAAAACAATTAATAAACAATAAGTCTGTGCCTCACAGCCGCTTTAGTCAAGCGTCTTTAACTGGCTGGTAGTGATTGCTTTCCTTCCCGCGTGCTCCTTGATTCTGTTTATACTTTTGTTGCGAATTATTTTGCTTTTGATTTGTTGTTTTGCTCTTTGCTATTTAACCAGCAAATCCTGCATTTGCACTTGCGCTTATTTAAGGGGTCCGATGGGGCTTGCGTCACCAGTGGGCAGTGCTCGCATTAAAACAGCCTCTACGATGACTCACTGCGTCGATTATTTACGGCCGTAAAATAGCAATTTTATTTTCAAATATTTGAGGACGATATGAGTATGAAATTAAACTCCTACGAGAGCTGTTGGAAAAACTGGTTGCCCATCACAAGACTACCATAAAATCATAAAATGTAACAACATGCGCAATCACTTGAACTCAATGCGCTTAAACTTCAATGATATGCATGATTATTGCATGACTTTTCAATTAGTGGTAAATATCTGTATAATAAGATACTCTAATATGAGTTTCTAAAAGCAATGACTAACACAATTTTTCCGGGGCTATTGAATTCATGTTTTGTGATATGTAAATAATGTGCATACTTATTAAGACTTAAACTTACTTTTAAGACGGATGTGTTTTATTTCTATAAGCCAAAGTCTAAAATTATGGCAATTGTTTTGAGCTGTTTACTACACATACAATACAAATTCAAAATCTAATAAGTGATGTCTGATACTACGATTTTGTGATATACTTGAAAAATCTGCGGTTTAAATAAAGTCATAAAAAATCGGTTTATGAATAAACTTTTAGAAATATGTTTGTTTGTATATAAGTCTACCGATAAAAATTATCTTACAGTCCAGAAAATCAAATTTAGTTTTAGGAACAACTACCACTAAATTTCATGTTTTTCCATTTTCCAAGATGATCGATTTGAAATTTTTTTTTTTTTGACAAGCTAATATCTGCAATGGAAAACTATTTGGTAAAGTACTGGATGCATTTAGATATTGGCTCATTATAGCCATAATTAATTCTATCTTGTTGAGCAAACAGAGCCGTCGCGAGGGGGGGCTACTGGGTTTCTCAGACCCAGGCCCCAGGGTCGCATAGGCCCCCAAATCGCTACATGTCTTACAGACAGCTAAAATACTGCAAACTCGATGGCTTGGGCTTAGAAACCGTCTTTTATAATAATAAAATCTTAATAATAATAATAATAATAATAATAATTTATTGATTTATCTATTCCACATTTTGCAACAATCGCTGCTCTTACATAGGCCCCGAATTCAAAAATGGCCCCAGGCCCCCGTACACAACGCAACGGCTCTGTGAGCAAATAACAGGTTTCGAAATAGGCCTTTCAGGGGCGTAAGTATAAAAAAATTAGCTGTAATAATTCAGGTGATTTGATACTATATGAAGTTATATCTTTTCAAAATGTAGCAAATAACTTTAGGTCGTAATTCAGATATTCGGATAAGCAAACATCTATTTTTATAAGGTGACATATTATAATAATAAAAATTATTAGCAAGCTGGAAAAAAATAGATTCCCTGTAGGCTTATTTCTACAAATGCAAGATTAAAACCAACATAGGCCACACTACTTCTAAACTTCTAAATAGGCCACTAAAATTTAATACAAAAATCATACTCTAGTAAAACGACATAAGATAACTCGGAGTCTACTTAGACAAAACACTGACCTACGCCATATATGTGAATAAAACCATTAAAAAAAAAACAAATAAATTGATGAAAGCACTCTATCCTGTTATAAAGCGCCATTCTCCATTGTAAACTAGCAATAAACTTTTAATTTACAAAGTGGTTTTCCACACCATTCTTAATTATGCATCTCCCATTTAGGGAAACTGCGCTAAATCACACACACACAAAACTACAAATACGACAAAACAACATTTTGAAAGTGACAATGAAATTCCCCTTGTACTATTAAACAAAATTATCACACGAGCGCACAAATACAAAATCAATCGAAGATGTATGCTTTAAAAGCATTAAGAAATACAATAACACCAAGAATTTAGATAAATTAATATCCACCTTTATAATTCGGTATTTTAGATAATTTTTAAATGTTGACAATGAGGTTTCTGAAATTTTCTTCAAATGCATTTTTATTATTTAAGCCCACATAAATATTTTATAGCCACTACCATGTAAGATCAAAGTCAAAAGAAATTCTGTCATATTTCGTTTTCCTTGAATATACAATATTATATAAACTACTACTAAACTATTAGCGAAATATTGAAGTATTATTAAATGAATGAATTGAATTGAATACTATGATACGAAAAATTTATTTTTTATATAAATAGCAACAGTCTAATGTATAATAGATCTAACTAAGGATAAGTAAAGAGTTTTGAGAGTATGAACGTTTCTAAAATTCTCTTAAGGAACCCCAAACATCAGTATGCTTTGGAAGTCGTAAGCTTTATATGTGTAATGCAATTTATCAAGATCACTATATATAGTGGGAGGCAATCAACATTAGAACTAATTTTGAGATATAGTTTAAGGTCACCAGCGAAAATTAAACATTTAGCTCTCATAAATATTGTGACAATCTTATTAAAAACAGCAAGAAGAGTAAAGGTCCTAGGTGATCACCTTGAGGACCTCTGTAATTTTATAATATCGCCATATTTGAAACACACGATCTGTCAGAGAAGAATCCGGAAAAATTGTTTTTATAATGGAGACACCCTGATTATTGGACACAGCATCCTTTAACCCTGCTTTAAATATCGGTGCAATAAAAGAAGCATTCCATTTATTTAGAAAGATATCCTTATTTAAGGACATGTCAAATATAGTTACCAATTGAACCAATGTAATATTTTGATTTTATGTATAGTTTTGATAACATTTTATAATCAGGATTATATAGATTATATAGGTGTATACAACAAATTACGAAAGACAATATTTCCTGTGCAATAATGGATAAGTCCATAACAAACTATTGAAGATGATTTACCTTCTCCACCTCGGAACTACACAAATTAGCAGAAGTTGAACTTATAACCGCGAAAACTAACAATGTAAGTATAAGCTATTTCTTTGAAAAATGTTCTTTTCTGAGAATTCTTTAGTTTTAAAACTGCGTCAGGATGATGGATAGATCGAAACTACATCAAAGTGGATTGCAGTAGTAATAGCAGTAAGTAGTAGTAGTAATAGTAGATGAAAGTATTTTTATTATTACGTGCGAAATCTGACTTCATCTATCCACTTAAATGAAATTGACTAGAGTGCTTAACCCCTACGTATTTTTCAGTATAAGAATTCATTCTTTATCATTTAGTTACTTTATTGTGAAAGCTTTGAAAGTTAATAACAAAATTCAGATTATTTAGCTAGACGCTATCAAAATTGAAAGCAAATTGGAACACTAATGGCCTCATGAATTTCCATATAGCAAATCATCTAACTGTGGATAGCAATTACGTAGAAGAAAAAAGTGGAATTTGATCCAAAGTGCCGAATTTGCATTTAAAATTGCAAAATATTCCATCCATTTTCGGACCAGCAGGTAAATAAAACGTGCCCTGCCCTATTAATAAATAAATCAAAAGCACATGCATGACGAAGAGCACAAACTGCAAAAATTTTCAAAACATCATTTCTAAGCGGTAGAAATAAGCAGAGCAAAAAGAAGCTCGATAGTAAGGTCAAAAAAAAGAATGCCAAGAATAAGATGAATCGCGAAAGAAACCGAAAACCTTTCGCGAAACCAAAAGGGGCACCTATAACCAGTGCCCTCCTCATCGATGCAGACTCGGATAACCGTAAATCCCCATTGACCTGTATTTTTCCCAGCAGTGGCGGCGTGGAGCTCTTTTTGCAATACCTCAACCACCATTTGCAGGTAAAACTCTCGAAGATCCCCCAAGAACGGTGCTGGAGCCAAAGTAAATGATCTGTGCGCGATCATTGATCGTGCGCTGCACGGGAGAGTTCTTTTGCGCATGCGTAAGCCACTTAGTCGGCGCTGCGGATATGTTTTTAATGGCTATCTGCTCTCAACCTACCTTTCACTGTTGATCTGCTCGCGTAGATGTTGCAAAGCTGGAGTCAGGTCCACAGCACGCTACCAGGCGATATCCGGCGATAGTCGACGACGGCTCCTTAACACAAAATCTTAAGATTAATGGCGAATTTTTGTTGAAACACCAAAACTAATTTATGACAGTTTTTTCTTTAAACTTTTTACACTTTTTAAAAATTTTATTTTGTTATGTATTTCTTCCGGATGAATATTATTATATCACTGCTTTCTGCGGCCATTCAGAAAATATTTCTTTAGACAACGTTATTACGCAATCGTTATTTTGCTGAGATTTTCACATTTCTATTAATTGTGCCGGGACAAACAATAAGTTGATTTAAATAATGTTTGAGGACCATTCAATAATTTATCATTGTAAGTGTGACGAATCGATTAAGCTTTGTAAAACGTTTTTTGCTTGTTTTCCAACAGGGAAATAAAATTTAATCTTTTATCTACTTTAGCAAAACATGTTGCATAAGAGAAGGAAAACAAATTAGTAATCTGAACTTTGAAGGCAATATGTGTTTAAGTATTCTAAGTTTTGCGTGGAGTATTTGATGGTGCATATATAATCGCACACCTCCAAAACTACTCGTACCTGACCTACATGAATAATAATTGTAAAATTATAAATTTGTCGATTGTATTAAGGTTCAATTTTTGGAACATGCAAAATTTACAAATTTTTAAAGATTAACTTAATTTAAATATTATTCAAAGAACTATAGTGCAGAACAATAGGAACTACTATCCCAAAAACAAGTTAACATCAAAATTACTAAAATAAGAACTATTCAGAGCCACGGGGTAATGGGACACATTTAGTTCTACTTGTTTCCAAAAGAGTTCGTTCGGGAAAAAATATAAGGGAACGCGGAAGAGATACGACTAGCACGTTTCGTTGGCATTTGATAGTTAAACAGGCCCACGTTGGTATTGAGCTCCATTGTTGTAATTTTTGGTGATTATCGAAGACGAAATGTGAGAGTTCAAAGTTTTTTGCATTTTATCCTTAATGAACTATAGACGTCAATAATTGACACTTACAGCTTTTTTAACCAAGTAACTCACATTAAAAACAAATCTGTTTGGGGTAATTATGGTGGTCTGGCTCCTATATTGACAGTTTGTTTGACGTTTTCTCGTTGAAGACAAAGCATCACTTCATTAAAGCTGCTAAAGAACCAGAAAAATCCAACAAATTATGGTATTGATGCAGGTATTGTGGTAATTGAGCGCACACTGAATGCTCTGGCTGCTATTTAGCAAAATACTATGTATAGGGTTTTTGTTGACTTGGTTGGTTGGTTATATAATAATTGAATTTTCTATGCAATACATTTCTAAAGATTAAAGATGAAAAGGTCATTCCAATAACCTGAACACTTATTTAGCACTTAAGTCAACAATGTTATATACTTAGTATACGAAATTTATGAAACAATGAAGAGCAATTGAAAAACATTTCTAAAGAATTCCTTGTATTTAGGATTTAAAGTATTTACATTATTATTTTGTATAATTTAGTTATAAATAAAATGAACATTTTAGGTTTTTATTGTGATACTTCTCAATAGTTGCCTTTTTTTCAACTATCCGGTTCAGGATCTGGATCAATGATAATGTTTATTGAAATGAATTTTAAACGCAGCTGCTTGTACCTATAATTTTAGATTATCATAAAAACTATGAAATTTCTATGTCATACCCATGCAAACCGTCAAAATTTGAACCAAAAATTTGGCTAAAATCCTAGCTATAAGAAGCCAGTCGCTTTTAAATTCCAATTTTATCCACAAAACCTAGCTATATCTTGATGGTATTCTAGTTCTTATTACCTCATACCCAGCATAATACAGTAATGACTCTTTAATCCGGATTAATTATTGCAAGGGGTGATCCGGATTAGCGAAAAATCCGGACTGGGGGAAGCAGAATTAATACGCAAAATAAATGTGTAGTGAGAGTAAATTGTGAATGGTTGTGAAGCAGTTTACTGAAGTTACACGAAGCAAAAGAGAAAAGTGAGATAAATTTGTATGTATATACTAGGGTGCTTTTTTTCGTGACAATTTTTTTTTTGTCAGTCCCACCTCGAAATTTTGTGACAAATACCTAAACAAAAATTCCCTGAAAATTGGAGCCCTTAATATTAATATTAAGTACTAGACCAAGGCGTATAAAGATTTCCCATATAAAATACACGTAAACTTTGATTATTTTTCTTCAAAACTCTACAGCTCAGAGGCATTTTATGGTATAATCTTGCTTAATGGTAGCATTTCTTCAGAATTGAATGCTCTACTCTTATTGCGGTGTAACCCTAACTCCAACCAGCAAGGTAGTACGGGTCATTAACCCCAATTTTTCCACGAAATTCTCGCTTTTTGCCCCTATCTCGTAAACAACAAGAGGTACAGAAAAAGTGAATATGACAAACTTGTAGGAAATTCAATTTCCTACAAAAAAGTTCTAAACACCAAATTGCAAACATTGATATTTCTTGAGATATTGGGCTTTGAAGTTGAGGTAGTGTTTCTACAATTTAGCTCAATAATCCATGAAATTTCCACACTACCTCAACTTCAAAGCCCAATATCTCAAGAAATATCGATGTTAGCGATTTGGTGTTCAAGAACTTTTTCGAGGAAATTGAATTTGCTACAAGTTTGTAATATTCACTTTTTCTGTACCTCTTGTTGTTTAAGAGATAGGGGCAAAAAGCGAGAATTTCGTGGAAAAATTGGGGTCAATGACCCGTACTACCTGGTGGGAGTTAGGGTTACACCGCAATGGACACTTTTGTAGAGCATTCAATTCTGAAGAGATCCTACCATTGACCAAGATTATACCATAAAATGCCTCTGAGCTGTAGAGTTTTGAAGAGAAATAATCAAAATTTACGTGTATTTTATATGGGAAATCTTTATACGACTTGGTCTAGTACTTAATATTAATATTAAGGGCTCCAATTTTCAGGGAATTTTTATTTAGGTATTTGCCACAAAATTTCGAGGTGGGACTGAAAGAAAAAAAAATAGTCACGAAAAAAAAAGCACCCTAGTATACATATACATACAATGAAATTTGGGAAGGAAAAAGGGAAAATGAAAGTTTTGCCTAGGCATGATCTAACCAGTAGAATAATAAATACATAATTGTTTTATTTGTTCTGAAATTTTAGGAAATCCGGATTACAGAAAACACTTTCAAAAAGTGATCCGGACTGTAGAAAACATAATGATACAAATTTGCTGGTCCGGATTAGCGTGATATCCGGATTAAAGGTGGTCCGAATTAGCGAGTCATTACTGTACTTTCCAAATCTAAAAAATCGTTCATCAAATATGAATAAAATAAAACCATTGGAATTTTCTCATGTAGTAATTTGTCCCAATAATAGCTAATTTTAATTTAGAATAACTATTTAATTTGAAATTATTAAATATTTTACTACATATGTGTGCAATACTCCATTTTAGCTTGCTCTGTATAATTTAAAGTAGCATTTAAAAAGCCTACTAAAAAATAAAATTTAACATTTCTTATAATAACAAAATTATAAAACTAGTAACTGAATGAACCCACACCTCAAGAAGTGTTGTCAATGCCATATCCCAAATCTAGAATGTCTCACAGATTCCGCTCAAGATTACCTCATATTAAATTTACGCTGCTTCTACCTCAGGTTATTGAAAATATTACCTAAACTCTTAAATATTCGGTTCATCACCAAAACGATGACTCAAAGCTTTTCGAAAAAATGCAAAGTGTGACAACATGTTAAATGCCATCGATCAAGATATTTCTCAAGCAAACAAACGTCTGTGTTCGCCGTGTACTGTCTCGAATTTCATTAAAAATATTTTCAACTAATCATTGTGACACTTTTAGCAGGTAAACTCATTTGTCGAGTTAAAGGTTCACCGCAGACATTTCCCAATCTCACGATCATTCAACTGCATCACATTTTTTTTTTTTTTTTAAATAAAATCGACAGACAGATCGACAGGGAGCACAAATTTGCGCAATAAAAACTGGTTCTTCACGGTTAATTTAGTAGAAAGTGTGAAAAATCTCAGCATTAGTATTTAACAAATTTTTTGTTTATAATTTTTTTAAACAAAACTTCATTATCAAAAGTGCACTATACGCATAACGTGCACTGTTCTCGAGTATCACTTAATTACAAAAACTAACCACTTTCCGGTATATAACCACCAGAAATTGCTCAAGTCGCCACACCACAAGCAGGCTGAATATTTCTCAATGCGGCTGGGATCTAACATCGATCGTAAGTGATCATGAACCCGTGCTGATTGTTTGGGAAAGGTATCTTTGCATAGTCAAAATAAAACGATTTTCTAAACAAAACGAGAACACGGCTTTTTCTTTTCACTGAACGAAAATAGCCGATGACATCAAGAAAATTGCAGAATCGGACACTTGATAACGACCGGACCGATCACACACTCGGTGTTCTTAATGTCATCAAACTCGTTTGGTTTATCTCGTATAAACCAAAAATCAAAAAAACCAATGAACTTTTACACTTTGGCGTCCCTTGAGAACAAAACTTTTGGGAATTCGTTTCGTTTATTTTCTTTTCGATTCCGATGCCACGGAATAAATAGATGACTCGAATTGAGGCGATCTTGATAGTAAAAAGATTGACACGATCGCACTATTTCCACAACGCAACAAGTGATCGCGCTACGTTCCTCTCGTAATCTGACTAAAACTAACTTCGGTACGCTTAGCAAGCAGAATCTGTTCACCTCGCAGATATACTCAGATAGAGTTGAGAGTATGCTGCGCTGCTGGCCAAGACCGGTATAGAAAGAAACAGTCAAGCGAGGCAGGTCGGCGAGGTAAGCAGCCCGCTGCAGCGGCAGCAACAGAGTTTAAGTCGAGCCGGCCATCTCTGCGCACACTAAGCCGAGCCGCCGAGCCACCGAGCGCTCTCGAACGAAAAGATACAATTTTTAGCTTTGGTGCTGCGGTGCGGTGTCGTGTGTGAGAAATTCCACAGGTTCGGTGTATACCTTCGCTTCAACTCTTTCGTTTTTCGTATTTCTAGTTTTTTATTACTATTTTTTTCTTAGCTTTTCCTTGCAGCGGCATTCGTACCGGTCTTGCAATCAATTACTAACCTCTGGATGACCAGACGGCGATCACAGTGGATAACAATTTTCGCCATGAGTAGAAATTATAATTTCCAAAATCGTATATTATTCAGGTATCGTCTAGACCGGACGAGTCCCGAATAATAATTATTTCGCGAAAGTTTACACATTTTCGGAGAGAATGGGATGTTTTGCATTGAGAACTGTTTAGGAACAAAGTTATTCACTTTTGTGATAACAAATACTCGAATGAAAGTGAAACGTAACGTGAGGTTTATTATTTTCATTATTATTTATTAGGGTTGAGCCTTATAGTGGGCACAGCAATCGAAAGGTCTTTTTTGCTGAAACCCCTTTAAAGTAAAAGACAAACTGCTACCCTAAGGAATGCTAACAAATTTTTTAACAGAAAAGTAACGAGCGTCAGTCGAGTTCAAAAATTCCAGACTGAAGATCTTTCTTCTTAATCGTGCTAAAGCAGGACAAGCACAGAAAAGCTGGGTTTTTTTTAACGATCTGTATAGATCTCCCCATACAAAGTGAAGATCCATCTTTTGATCTGAATCTCTATCTAGATTAAGGGAAATTTCAGAAATTGCCCACATGCCAAAATGTTACGAATTTCACAGCTGATAAGATTTCATTTAAGACACTGCTCGGGTTCCTACAGCAACATTTTTTCTTGCGACAGAGAAAGAATGAAATGTGGACCATTCCAGTCGAAGCATTTTATATAGGGCGAGCCAAGTGATCCATTATAATATACGATAGTGATCAGATAGGTAGCCTATCAACTATCTAAGATCAGCTTTCCTCAAAACGTTGATTTCAGAGTAGGCATAAGATGTGACAAGCTCTTTAGCTTGACGGATCCCAAGGAAATTTTCCCAATACATGTGTAAACTGTTTACTTCTTATCTATTCTGCCACAGATTTGGTCGAATGCTAGTATAATGCTTTTGTTTTTCTAAAGGTGCATAATTTACCAACCCAGTTAACAAAATAAGCATTGTTTTAAAAAAAATATGTTTTTGATGACTATAAATGGACGTAAGTCACTTTTAAAATTAATGAAATAACTTTTTTAATTCTTAAAAATGCAAGTCCATAGAAAATAAAGGAATTTCCAATTAGAATATTAAAACATTTCCAACTTTCCAATTGATTATTAAAAAAATGTTACATTAAAGTTAATAATATTTTGCAATTAATTATTCATTCTACTCCCATTTCCGTATGTGGTAAGGCTTTAAAATAATTATGGTGTTCAGTGTGGTATATAGTGTAATAAATCCTTTAATAGTTTTATTTTAGAGTTGTGATTGGTCTTGTTATTTATATAGGGGTAAGTAAATATTTTTGAAGAAAAGCAAAATTTTTAAAAATGATGTATCAAATGCAAAAAACTGTATAACATATATAAATGGCACTTATGGGTTGATATTTGACGACACAAACACAACTATAACATTTAAAACAATTTTAATGTAGCATTTTTTGATTTTTGTTTTAAACATTTTATTAAAAAAAGAGCAGTTAAAAAAGTAATGCGTCCCCTTATTTGCTTCAAAATAAAAAGATAATGTAGACATGTAAATATTAAAATAGCTAGCTTGATTTATTTGGAAAATGGACTTGTACCACTTCCAAAATAAACGGCTCAAATCTGGTATAACATATATTATATTTTGTAAAACCGAATTTGATTTTTTTCAGATATTTTTCTTGTTGAGAAATAAATTGCATCAACATGCTGTTGGGTTTTAGGAGAGGCTTCCACATGTTAAAACTACTTACGTTTTTTATGAAAACAAAACAACTCTCTTTTTCGGCTACAAAACTAGTGAAGCGATGAAATGCGAAATAGAACTGACAAAGTTCGAAACTTAAGGGTCACAAAGTAGGTGAAATACTTTTCAAATTAAAACGCCCAAATATTTATACATAACCTAGAACATTTTGTATGTCAATGTTGTTCGAAAATGCATAAGCATGCAAATCTTGATTATAATTCCAGGTATAGCTGCATTGTCATTCTCCAGGTACTTGGACCGATTTTATATGAATAAGGTAAACTAGTTGCTAAAGTTAGTCGCATTTTTCTTTCCTGCTGGCCGTTGGGTCTCGATTTCCATTCGTTTTGCCTCTCTCGGGTAGGCAAACATCTAAGGTAGATTTCATCGACTTTCATCGCAGTAAAAAGACCAACATTGCATACCCCTGTCCGGATACTATCGTCGTGAAAAGCTTCAACCTGTCCGGATTGCACCGGGATTAAATAAATGTCTACCTATGATTACGCGAAGAATCGATTGGTGAACAGTAATCAGCGGAATTTAATGGGCACCGCAGAAAAGCGATAAAAAACGTTGAAAATTGTAAAAGTTGAAAAGTTAAAATACCATCCAGTCGTGCACTATGAAAACGCAATGCAGCCAATTACACATTCCTACAGAAAATTTGTTTATAATTTTCAACAGACAAACGACTCGCAACAGTCCTACTTCCCTAGGAAACGGAACAAAATTTCGCTCGTTTACAACTTTTCAAATCATTTCCTACACCATGTTTTGTTAGTGGTTACGATCACGATATCGAAAAATATCAGTCCTCCGCCGCGAGCCGATTTTGCCGAGACCACGATGCAATTTACTCCACCTTCAGGTTAACTAGTGGCACACATGCACAATCGGACCTGTGGGCAACTCGACCTCTTTCAGGCGAGCTGGCCTGCGCGCGCAACTTAAATTCGTAGCATGCAGAATTGATTTGTTCAATTCACTTCATGGCCAGCGATCAGACGGAGCAAAGTGGTCTCCAATTGTTGGCTTAGCCGTTAAAGATGCTTTCATTTCGATGATTGATGATGACCTACAGCGGGAAACTGAGCTCCTTTTCTCACAGCTACACTTTATGAGGAAAAATCTTGAGTGAGGTCCGGAGCTAATTTCAGTAGCATTGTCAATGCCTTGGCTACTCTCTGGCAGAAAATGTCTCATCGAAAAGTAGGTAAAATGTACATTTATTTTAAATTTGTTTTGATATTTATTAAAAAATATCTTTCAAATCTATTATGTATTTACAAAACCCTTAAACGGAAACAAATAAAAGGTCGTGTTGTGTCAATTTCGAAAAACAAATTATAAGAGCATACGCAGGAGAAAAATTTCACAATTTTCTTTTCAAAACTTATAATTAAAACTTTTCCTTAAAGAAAATATTAGCATAAGTTCAAATAAAAACGCTTAAACTAGTAGAAGAGCGCAATGAAGCAATGTTCAGTCTGAAATGTTTATTAACATTTTATTATTTTATTTACGATGTACAATGAAATTTTCATCAAAAAAAATCGAAAAAGTGTGGTGTATAAGTCTTCCCTGAAAGCCCTCTTTTGGTATCTTAACACTTTTTCGACCGCAAGCTTATTAATAGATTCAAAACATAATTTAAGAGATACTTAGAGCAGAAAATGCAATTGGTATGAGAGAATTTCTCTTAAACAAAATTGCGTTCGGTAATGTCTTAAATTAAAAACCAAAATACTTAAACTAGATAGAAATAGACACTTTTTGACGTAGCCAATTTTAAAAAAATTTCGTTTTTCGAAAAATGTCAACTATTTTAATAGAGAGGTATAATTTTCTACTGCAAAAATTTACCTTTGTTTATTTACTGAAAAAAAATATAATGTTTACAAAAAAAAATTATAACTACTACATAATAATATAAAGAAAATTTGTGAAAAGTGTGAAGTCAGTTGTATTATTAGTTCTCGAGATATTATGGTTACTTAATTAAAACATTAGTCTACTTTTAGTAAAAGGACATTCGAAGAGTTTTCTGCATTATTGGGTTGAAAATCTTGTTTGTTTAACGCTTTTTGATAGGTTAAGATCATAAAAATATATATAGTATATATCCTGTCAAAAATTTAAGTCGAAGTCATAAAACTCCACCAAATCATAAATTACAAACGCATTTTTTCCCAGGAATACGTTTTTGAAGCTGACGAAAGTCCTGCCCGATATTCGATTATAATCAATAAAGGCTCCAAATGTGCAGAAGGCTTGTCACCATTCCATAGACTAGACTACTAACAAAATATTTAAAATTATGTTTCTGATAAAAAAACAATTTAAGGAAGTTTTTGCGATAAACATATTGGAAAATTACCAATTATTCTTTGAATAAGAAGGTAGAAAATGAGATTTATTAAAATCAAAATTATAAATTTTAGTATTTTAAATAAGATAAGAGGTATAGTGAATAAACATATATGTATGATGAATAAATAATTAAAACATGATTTTCTAGCTTTGAAAAGTCCGTGAGACAAACAAAATAATTTTCGAAATGAAACGTTCGAAGTGAATGTAATTTATTTTTCAATAATTAATTTATATTGATAAATATTCCTACATATAAACTCATCATCACATTTTAAACGTTTCATCGTGTATACTTTTGATTGTGCCATTCCTTGCTTTTTCACAATCGCATGATCGATTTTTTAACGTCCAAATTATTCTTTTTCTTTCACTTTATGGCAACCAAAAACGAAATTGTTCACTTTATTTTTTTTTAACTTTGATTTTTGACTATTAAACTTTTATTCGTTATAAACTTCGAAAAAGAGCTTGAATATACTCAATCAATTACCACGCGTCAAGCATGATTAGTTATCCGAATTATTTTACTCTCTCAACATTTCAGCTTGAACTCAATATTTAAATATATATTATGTATATCATAACTCAATAATAATAATATTTTATATCATATCAAATCATTCAAACTTTATTAAAAAAAATAGAAAACAATCGAGTTTCGGTGGGATAGGGGCTCCTGGAGAGTGGAAGCCTATAAGTACCTGCTTGTTGTTTGTTTTTGTGTTTTTCGGTTAATCCGCAACTGCCAACAAAGTGGTAATCCGAACAAAGCAGTAAACAAAGAAATTGTTGCAAAAATTTCATTGGATTTTCAAAATCAGAACATTACCTTAGTTACCCGAAACTCAATTCAAATACCCTTTTTTTCAGAAAATCCCTTTGTCAGGAACGTCAACATAAAAAGGAAAAATGCACAGCAAAACCAGTACATTGCACGCTTTGTTAGTGCATCAATTCGACAAATCGCTAAATATTTAAATCCGCCAAAACACCCCGATAGATTGCAGTCGAGCAGCACCAACAATGCATACTATACATGTATGTACCTAGGCATTTGCAGCTGTATATGGAATTCTGGTGCATCCAATTTTCGCCTCCGGCGTGAATGAATGGGATCGTGGAAAAAATATAATATGAAGCGTTAGATAACGACGGCGCTATACGTGCAGCAATTCCTTTGTTTCAATGCCAGCCTCCAGTAAATTATGCACATGCATAAGAGCGCCGGGCGGCTGCCGAGAGTGTCAAGATCGGGATGATGTTCGATTTAGAAATTGATGGAACTATACAGCTCGGCGCGGCTCAGGTGCATGGGCAGCTCGACCTGGTTTCGCCCGACCCAGACTGATTGAGTTTGTTAACTCCATTTGCAATTGAAATGCTACAGCATCCGCTGCAACACTTCGCATTGCGCAGGAATTTCGGATGGTTCGGTGATAAATGCCCATAAATGGGAGATTTTCAGTATTCGAAGATTATAAGATCTTTAAAAGTTCCTCACCGACGCCGATGCAATTAGCTAAGACCCCCGTCGCTGCCGGCAATATACGCCTATACAACGACGCCCCAAAGAGGCCAAGTAAAAAGCCGTCTGGTTTGAGCCATGGAAACCGTTGCTGATTTTATTTTCGCATATTAACCCGGATACACCGTGCAAAAAGAGCAAACCGCAATATTTTCATCGAAATCAAATAAACATCCATAAAAACATCGTAATCGCCTGCAAGAACGAGTTTCTGGCCTGCATTCGCACTCGGCGCGATCGCGTTTAAGTCTTTCGTTTTGACGGCCTTCCTCAGTGTGGCTCTTTCCCGCTGCACCGCTTCTCGAGGCGATCGCAAGCTCGCACTACGTAAACCTTTTTCCAAAAACAGATCCGTCGAATGCACTACAAATATATTTCGTTATTCCGATCACAGTGGAGGTGATTTTTCAACGCGGCGTCGGCGAGCGTTATGCAACAGCAACATGGTCGGTCGGCTGCGCGCAAGCATGGAAGAGAGTGAAAATGCAATTTGGTGAAATGGTCGAAGGAATTGCGAATTTCTTGCGCGTTTTAGCCTCGAAAAAAAAAAATGGTTGCAACCCATTGAAGTAATTCTTGTTTCCTACAAGGCATTCCGCAATTGCTGCGAGCTATTTTTGTGCCTAGCGATGACGACATGGCCACATGCCCCAGTGCATTATGGGCTAAGTTATCACATGACACGCACATGACCATCAAGTGTTCTTCCAAGGCTGAGATGAGGTGGAGACAATTAAAAGAATATTAATGTCTAAAGAGCCCCAATAACATATTTGCTTCAGCTCCCAACTTCCCAAATTAAGAGTAAATACATCACAAATTTTGATATCATGCGTGTTGAACTGTTTAAGATTTTGTAGATAAATACAAATGAACCAACATTGATCCGAAATTTCCATGCTTCTTTCCATTTTAGATCTGACAAGGAGAAGGCACCTACTCGTCATCACCGATTTCGCTCAAATGTATAGCACATGTAGGGCTTTGCTACAAATAAAAGTACCCCAAGGGGAAACTCCAGATCGCCAAGCGTTTAGATATAATAATAGTATATAATAGTATAATAAAATGTTCACGCGGCTCTAAATCCCATTCATTGTAGCACTTTCCCAACGCGGCGGCTAGTGTAGTGGTTAACACTTGGGTTTGTGATTCAGTGGTCACGGGTTCGAATCCCTGCGTGCGGAGGCTTTTTTTATCGGATCTTTCCCAATTTTTATAAGATTCGGGTCCGCAATTAAGCGAAGTGATAAATTTTTTATTTTTCTTATTTATTTATACGCAAAAGGCACAGATAAGGAAAAAAAATGGGATTGCAGACTTTTCAGCAAAGGACTGTAATTAAAGTGCATACCAAAAGACTTTGTACATTAAAATTCAAACGTTTATACTTTTGCATTCGATGATTTACATTTGTCAGAGTAATATTCATCATAGAAGCATGGGAAACAGTAATTATTTCTGCATCTAGTACAGGTTATAAACGCCGCATTTTTACAATCACAACGTTGTTTCAACGTCTCTTGGGGAATTTATTATCAACATTTATTTGTCAGTTCTACACGGTTAAAAATTTTGGAGTAAAATTTAATCTTTTGCTTGTATTACAGCCATTTTTCAATCCACTTCGAATTAAAAGTTAATATTCATAGAATATTACTCAAAAATGCAATAATTTTTGTATTAAAAAGTAATCCAAAATATATGTTAAAATACTCTGTAATCTTTTTGGACTAATTTTCAATATTAATTGAATTAAAATTAGATTAAAAGTTATTACTTCAATCCAAGTAGATTGAATTTTAAGTTTTTTGTTCCACAATGTGTCACGTTGGTCATGCTGCGTTGGTAATGGCTTGAGAGAACCATTTCATTCACAGTTTTAGAAAAAGATGCAGTGCGAGTGGAAAGTGAAATTTATGCGAGTAGAGGTCACTGATTTACATTTGGCCAAATTTCACTAATATATTTCAGTTGTAAATGTTTATACTTCAGTTTAACAAAGTACTTGACACACGGTTTTACTCGGATTTTAAATAGTTTTAAAGTAAGTAAAACTTCAAATTCATTCCTTGTCAAATACAACTCCTTGACAAACAAACATGAATTAAATTAGTTAAAATGTTTGAATATTTCCTTATTTTATCTATGAAAAAAAAATTAATAATTTTTTTTGGAAAAATAATGAACATCATAAAACCTAAATATTCCCTGAAATCCAAAAAAAATCCTGGTCACTGTATCAATGGATTAATGCAATACAATTTGTATTAACTTATTAAAACCATGGGAGGTTCGAGGTGAAGTATCTTTAATATTATTTTTTAACCTCAATAAAAGACTACTATTCAATATTTTTTTATTAAAACAATACATCAGTATTAACTTCTTAAAACCCTAGTGGATTAGAAGTAAAGTCTAGGTAATATTACATTTTAATACAACAAGTATTGATTTTTAATGTTCTAGTATTAAAGGTCATTTAATACTGAAGAGATTTGATTTTAATACCTGCTAATATTACATTTTCATTTTAATCCTTTCAAAATATTAAAATCTAATACTTTTTTGGTGTGGACTTATATCCAATCCAGAAAATATTGGTTTTTAATCCAAAATTTTTTACCGTGTATGTATACAAATATATAAAACTGCAAGAATTTTTATGAAACTTGGCACAGTTTTAGCTTAACATTTAGGATATATTTTGAAAGTTCGATTTGGATATTTTTGAAATATATTTTAAGCTATTTTATTAACCTATTAAGGGGAGGTTCCTCTGATCGACTCTGAAAAGTTCGTCACTTTTATGAATTTTTTTGAGGTATAAAGAAATGTGATATGAACAAACGGTTTTTTGTACAATGTTTATTGATAAAAAGAGTCCCTAAATTTATTTTTCCCCCCTCTTTCAATTCAAAATGGCGGCTCCAGCTATATCTCCGCGAGGCCTTGCGCGCCATACATGCGTCTGCGCTGGACGTTCCCGAGGGTCGTAGGGGTCACTGAAACATGAACATTTTTTAAGTTAGTTAAATAAACATATGTAGCGGCCCTTCAACCAAAAATTTCGAAATTTTGATAAAAAAAACAGAGAAAGTTATCCACTTGAAAATTAAGGTCGTGTTTTGGGGTGTGTTTTAGTTGTTTAAGACAGGCGTAAACATTGTTTATTATTAGAATATATTGTTAATAATGGATCAAGGGCTCCCAGATTGAATTTTACACATGACTTTAAAATTTCAAGTGGATCCGATCAGTGGTTCTCGAGATACACTGTCCCGCGCACTGAAAATATCAACTTTCGGGAAAACGCGTTTGAAGTTTTAGAACCATTTCGTCTTGTTCGCTAGTTGTGCCGCGTGGACAGTTGCCCGCTTCTCTTTGAAGCGCTGTAACTTTCTAAAAACTGCATAAAACGCAAAACGGTTTTAGGATCATGTTTTTAACATATTATAGATTGATAATATGTAAAAAAAAAAATCGATTTTTTCATCGCCGATCAAAGGAACCTCCCCTTAAAAAAAAAACATTGAGCTCCACGTAAACAAAATACAACTAGTTCTAAATATTACTTACAACTGTGATTTTTCAAGCTATCCATCACAACTAAATTTTCCGTTTTCAGTTTAATCGTTTAAGCGTCTTTCAAAAAAAAAAAAAAAAACAAAAGTAGAAACTAGAGAGCTATCAAATTATACAAAACACGGCAAAACCTCATTAGTGTCACAAATCGTCTTCAAATGCGAAAGAAGCGAAGGATTCTTGCAAGCATAAGCATCTTGGTGGAGCATCTGTTAAGTTTTTTTAAATTACATGTTATTTTGACACAAACAGCACCAAAGAGCTCAAAAAATTTACAGAAACACGATATTATATCTTCACGGTACAAAACTAATAGATTTATGCTTGAAATATGTTGAAAAATATATATTGAATACGTATTTCCCAACTAAGTACTTTGTTGCCGAAACAGTGCATTTGTGAAATAGGGTCCTAAACTATCAAAAATGTGCTGAAAATCGGATTGGCAGGATGAGCTACTGCGAATCCAGCCGAGGTAGTCATTTAAATGAAGTCATATTCTATAACTCATGGGAAGGTTTACTCTTTTCAGTAAATCAACAACCTTTGAAAATGTTTAGCGTTTCTAGAAAGAAACCAGCTGATGGCCCACCCTATAAATCATCTTTCCACAGAGCATTAATCTCTGTTGAACACTGCACACATGTCTACAATTCACTTATATATACTTACCCCCAGATCTTTGTGTCTGATCCGCTTCAATAACTTCCCCTTCACTCGCCTCAGCTGAGATGTATATTTCTTAAAGGGTTCTAAAAGAGATATTTTTAAGGTCTTCCTAAGGTCAATTCCCACACTTCCCATGTCCGTAGTTCAACGAACAATGGCTGCACAAAAAATATGCTAATTGCCTAAGATCTTGATATTATGCGCTGGCCGCAAGAAAAATGGGTTCACAGGTGTAAACGGGCAAATAATACTTAGCATGACAAAGCGCTTCGGTCTGGAACAGGGCAAGGTAAGAGAAGGTAAATTCATAAAATCTGGTCAACATATGATCGGACCAGATAAGATCCGAGGAACGATAAATTTAAGAATATTGACTTTTATCTGACCAGTGGTGCTCCAAAATAAAAAAAAAATACTTTCGAATCAGCGCGGCGGCGTATCGTACTTCAAAACAGTTACCTGGAGTCTGTGTTGACTCCACTACTGACCTCAAATTGTGTTCATACCTCATTATCTCCGCCTGATAGCATTCCGTGGCTCATTTACTGGTTTCTGGGCCTCATCGTAGCCTACCTCCAGAATCACGGTGTCGCCGCTGCACGAAGTCACCTATCCATCCACCTATCCATTGACTGAGTTCCAGTTTCCAGCGCCATTCTCAGCGCCGCTGCCGCCGCAGCATTCCTTCTCATAATATTTATTAAAAATTCTGCAGCTCAGCCAACTCAGCCGCAGAATATTCTTCACGCGGAATGGAATTTTGCTGATTTCTTCGATGTTACTGCTGGCGGGAAAAAAAAAGCGGAACGCGGAGGGAAAGGTATCACATGGCATAATTCCCCTCTGTCACCTGTGTCACGTTCGCCAAATGATCGCCACGGAGACCGGAGGGACGTGAAAGACACTGAGGACGGAAGTGATCAGGTTATGCTCACCGATTATCCCATTACCATCATCATCATCATCATCATCACTGTGATCACGGCCAGCCGCAGCCTCTGGACCATTTTCCAGCCCAGGTGAGGCTAGAACATCTCATCGCAGGCCGTGCTGCTGACCGTTATGCCAAGATTGGGCTCGGTGTTTCGATTTGAATTTCAGATTTTTCCTCGCGATAGCAGTAAAAACGTTTGCAGGCATATGATTTATATTTGGTGGTTATGTTGCTTACCACCAAGCAGGATACCAGGTAACGTTTTAATTGCTCACTGCAATGGCGTAAGTATGCGCATACATATATATAATGTGCTACGTACGTAAATCTTAGCAAATTTATAGCAAGGGATACACTTCTACTATATAATCTAGAGACATTCTCGCCATATTGTAGAATTAAATTACAAAGAAAATGCCTGAAAATTGAACTGAAGCCTTACAGTACTTGAAATTCTTATTGTTGAAGTTATTTGAGACCTTCTTAACACATTCAAGCCGGCGTGTGGTGGTCGGTGGTCCACACCTAGTTTTCTTTACAAATAGAGTGGTATGTGCACCTACTAATAATTTCACGAAACTAATCAGACAGTTATACCTAATTTGGGTATTCAATTCTTGTGATAAATTAAACGCAAGCCACTGGCAACGTAAACAAGCAGTGAATCAAACAAGTGCCGCCAGAATAATAAGCAACTTATAATCTCGTACTCTCGCCCATCATGTAGACTTCGAAAAAGTGCGCCGGGTTGAATCTACCCGAATTTTTTATTAGCTTTATCAAACAACGGATAACTTTACTTATAATCATACTGAAATAGTTACATCACTCCAAAAAATTTTTTTTATTTGCTATTATTTTGGCATAAACTGATCAAGTTAATTTTGCCTTTTCTTTGCATATTTCACTAAAACTAACAATAATAAATATAACTCACAGAAGTTTCGCCACGAAATCTGACTATGAAACTTCATTATAATAATTTAAAAAACCCACAGTCAGTAAGCACAATAAAATCCGTTCGGGCATTTGGTCATTCAAAAAATACTAAACTATCTCTCTAAACTATATTTAAACATATTTTAAATATTTTAAGCTTTACAGCCATTTAAAGGAAGAGATTTTTATGGATAGAAAAAGGCTTGCACCGTAAATTAACTAGTAATCATCATGTTTATTTCAATACTTGGCTGTTTACATAAAACAAGCAAAACTAAACTTTCTATGGTCCTTCCATTTGATCATTATTAGTATTATTATTATTTCATTTTATTTCAAGTTCAAAACATTCATGTATACAATAAAAAAAATCATTTTAGTGCTAGAAGATATAAACTTCATTCAGTTAACTAATTTCTTTTATTAAGATAACGTAGCCTAGCGAAAAATAAATGTGTTATATATAATTAATTTTTATTTTGGAAAAATTACCATTGAATTCATTAATACTTACCTAATTCTACTTATTCTAAATCTTACAGGTAACTATCGACAAATTGTCTATTTAAGGGGTTATTTAATGATTCGCAAACTTCGAAAAGCTTAGTAGCTAAGGTATCATTAAGGGGGTATCCCACTCTAGAACGATCAGAAAATGAATTTTTTTTTTGTTAGTTTTGAAAAATTCTGTGTTCTTTCCTGAATCGTTTAAGCTATCTCTTGCCTCGAAATTTGAAAAGCTCGCGCTGCTACAGGCGATTCCGTGCGCAGCTGCGCGCTCTCCACCACTCTTAACTTTAACTTAAATGCAGGGACCGAAAATAACAATTATTTTCAATTTTTCCAACCAAAAAATCATGTAGACAAATTTGTGGGAAAATTGGTTTGAATGTAGCATTATGATTCTTATGGCCTGAGCTTTAAGAATTTTATGTGCTTTTTAAATTTGTGATTTTTTTGAAAAAGATCAAAAGAAAAAAATTATTTTCGCATTTTTATTTTTAAAATCAAAAATAAAAATCAGAAAATGATTTTTATTTTTAAAATCAGAAATAAAAATCAGAAAATGATTTTTATTATAAAAATCAGAAATAAAAATCAGAACATGATTTTTATTTTAAAAAATCAGAAATAAAAATCAGAAATTGATTTTTATTTTAAAAAATCAGAAATAAAAATCGGAAAGTGATTTTTATTTTTAAAATCAAAAATAAAAATCAGAAAGTGATTTTTATTTTTAAAATCAAGAATAAAAATCAGAATATGATTTTTATTTCTAAAATCAAAAATAAAAATTAAAAAATGATTTTTATTATAAAAATCAAATATACAAATCAGAATATGATTTTTATTACAAAAATCAAAAATAAAAATCAGAATATGATTTTTATTTTTAAAATCTAAAATAAAAATCAGAAAATGTTTTCCAGAGGTGTCCGGCATGATCAATGTTTAGTATTGGGTGCATTGCTATCACATTCAACAGATATCGCTCCCATTGCCGTAAAATATTTAGCTTAGCGTGTGTTGTTTTTACGTCCGCTGTCGCAGTTTAAAAAAAATGTCAAAGCAATTTCAAAGAACTTTCGGAGATTTAAGATTTTAAACAAACGAACATTTACATTTATATATGTTTTAAAAATAAAAGCCATTTTTTTTTTTTTTTTTTTTTTTTTTTTTTTTTTAATAAAAATCATTTTGTGATTTTTATTTCTGATTTTTAAAATAAAACTCATTTTCTGATTTTAAAAATAAAAATGATTTTCTGATTTTTATTTTTGTTTTTAAAAATAAAAATCACTCCGATTTTTATTTCTGATTATAAAAATAAAAATCAATTTCTGATTTTTTAAAATAAAAATCATATACTGATTTTTATTTCTGATTTTTTAAAATAAAAATCATATTCTGATTTTTATTTCTGATTTTTATAATAAAAATCACTTTCTGATTTTTATTTTTGATTTTAAAAATAAAAATCACTTTCCGATTTTTATTTCTGATTTTTTAAAATAAAAATCAATTTCTGATTTTTATTTCTGATTTTAAAAATAAAAATCATAGTCTGATTTTTATTTCTGATTTTTATAATAAAAATCATTTTCTGATTTTTATTTCTGATTTTAAAAATAAAAATCATTTTCTAATTTTTATTTCTGATTTTAAAAATAAAAATCAAAACATAATTTTTATTGTTGTCCAGAAAAATAACAGTCAGGAAATAATTTTTTAGATCTGATTTTTACCGAAAATATCATAACGGTTACGGTCCCTGCTTAAATGCCGTTTTTCTCAAAACACCGTCTTGATGAATGGTGTGCAGCATTCTAAGAAAACCATTCATCCGAAAAATTTCAGATTTTGGTACAAGCTGTGTTAGCTTTGTCTCTATGACCTAAGTGGAAGAAATCAGGCATTTTTACATTTACATAGCTTGTATCCCATATTTTAACAGTAAAAAATCAACTAGAAAATAAAACTTATAGTAGAAAAAATTAAATAATGACTAAACATTTTTTTTTTCAAAATGTGCCACACTCATGCCATAACCACATATATAAAGAGTACTAATGTGCAATCTTATAATTTTCAGATTATTTGTTTGGCTGTTATCGTGCACACCGTTCCTAAGGTATGAGTCCCAGTAGCAGGCCTGCCCTGACCCAACCATTCAATAAAAAAAAAAAAGAATTTCTCAAAATATTCATTAAAGATCATATAATAAGAGGATTATTATGTTTAACTCTAAATGTTTTGTATTTTCTTGTTCAACTCCTTGAAAAAGACGTTCAATTCAAGGGCTTCTAGAGTGGGATACCCCTTAATTCATTCATGTCGGATAATCTATTTATCTCTGAAATTGAGCAATGCCAAGACTGGTTAAACATTTATTTTTAAAATTTTGTTTTGGACGGTCTGTAATTTGATCAGGTGAATACGAGTACACTGTAAAGAAAATGGAGCAGCATAGAGCATTATAGCTCGAAATATAACATTATTAGCTTATTTTCGATACTTAGGGAGGAATACCTATTAATAAATGGATACGAAATTATAATTAGTAAGCCAGTTTTATTAACTGTTGACATTATGTGTTTATCAGAAGTCAGTTTTTTGTCCCGGATAATTCCTAGATATTTAGCTTGATCACTTGAAGTAACCCCATACCCATTTAGTAATAAGTTAGTGCTAGGTAGAAAACGGGAACTTCTCCTGCGGGTAAAACATATGTACAACTTGGAATTTATTTGCATTAATATTAATTTTCCATCTATGAAAATAATTAGTAAGAATATCAAGACCCATACGTAGGTTTGTACAATCTTCATGTGAGCTGTATATGGCTGTGTCATCCGCATAAATGGAAGACGAGCAGTTATAGATGTCATAGGAAATTCGGCTGTATAAATATTGTAAAGAACTGGTCCTAAAACCCAATCTTGAGGTACACCTGTAGTGTTTTGTAGTGATAATGAATGTACTGAACCTAGATGCACTCTAAACGTCCTTTCATTTAGAAAATCTCGGGTTAATCCTTTAAGCCTTGTAGGGTATCCGAATTTGATCATTTCATGTATAAGGGCATCGTGCCATACCGAGTCAAAGCAGCTTGGATATCAAGAAGAACAAAACCAGCAAAAATTTTTTGTGCAAAAATATTTTTAACATGCTGACAAATGCTTAGCAATGGATGAGTCGTATTATTCCGAAATCTAAATCCAAACTGCTCATAGTCAATAGACATTTTGTATACAGGAAATCTTCAATCTATAGGCATTTTGTAAATGAAAAATCATCGGATTTGAAAAGAAAGAGCATTTTGTATATTTTTATCAATATCTCGAAAACTATACTCCTCCTGCCGCAAAATGTTTTTGAAACCGTTCTCAAATTGGAAAACTACGGAAATGATAGAACGAGCAGTCAAGATCTAATAATTTAAAAGTAATATTGTGGACAGTCTACAAACGAAATTTAGATTTTTATGCATACACAATTATAGAAATATTTTATCATATTTAAATTTCTTATGAAAATTCGGACGAATTATCAGCCAAACAGAAATGTTGATACAAATTACTATTTAATTTCAAGGTAATATGATAATTTTGAAATTGAGAACGCACGAAATGCTAAATTCCGTTCATAGTCTGTGCATTTTACTTTGTTCACGAAAATTGGAACTAAAACGAAATTTGAACTGAATTCACCACCAATAAAACTCACCATTTTGCTTGGATTATTTCAGGCACCATCACGAAGTAGCACGGCACGTGCTCAGTGCGGCGAATTCGTGGCTGCGGCAAATACAACTGACATTTCAGTAAGCTCATTGCTGACAGTCATTCGATAAATTGAGGTGTAGTTTTGCTCGTGCTGCTTTCTTGATTTTCAAATTATTATTTACCCTTTTATCGTGTGCTTCTTTAAATCTTACATCCGAGAATTAAGTGCGAAAAACACAGTGCTAAATTAGAATGCGTGAAAACACCCCGCCACACCAGCCAGTCTACAACCTGGAGGAGGAGATCCAAGAAGCTGACGATGGCGAGCTGATCTACTTCGACGACGATCCCATGGTCGAGGAGGAGAGCGACGAATTAGAGGAGATCCTCGAATGTAACTCCCGTGAATCTACACCCTCGCGCGAATCTAACCTTTGTCACTTTTTCCAGTTGATGACTACGACAAGAACGATGCTGAAGAACGCGTCCCCGAGAGGGACGATGCCCTGATCACATTCCGCAAGCACACAGCCCCCGTCTTCTGCTGCTCACTTCACCCTTCGAAAGACCTAGCTGCGACCGGCGGAGAGGATGACTGCGCTTACGTTTGGAACTCAAAAACTGGCGAAGTGGTCCACGAAATCCGCAGTCACAAGGATACGGTGATCGCAGCCTGCTTCAGTCACGACGGAACCTACCTGGCGACGGGGGACATGGCTGGCGAAATTCAGGTCTTTAAAGTCCAAGACAACTACAAAAAAGTCTGGGAATTCTCCATGGGCGACATGAGCTGGGTTAAATGGCACACAGCCACCAGCGTCCTCCTCGCAGGCAGCGAGACTGGGGAGATCTACGTCTGGCGTATTCCTTCCGGGGACTGTAAACTAATGTCGGGGAACGGACACAAGTGCGAGACTGCAGAGGTAATGAGCTGAATAATCATTGTTTTCACTTTATTTCAACTCATTCCTCACAGCTGACTTCGGATGGTAAAAAACTATTTGCTGGATACGGTGATGGCTCTTCAAAATTGTGGGATATAAAAAACTGCAGCACACTGGTGGAAGTTGCCTCAGACAGTCCCATGGGCCACAAGGAGTGTGTGGCTAGCGTTTCGACAGATCCAGACAAATCACTGTACATGTCCGGTGGGGAAGACGGTAAGATAATTATATTATATTATATATATATATATTGATTACAACATTTCTTTTGATTTTAGGAAAAATTCTTTTAATTAGCAATTCAGGACCTGTCGGCGTCCTAGAACCCGCAGCTGGACCTATCGAATCAGTTGCTTTTTGCCCAGACTCAGAACTAAAAATTGCTGCAAGCGGAACTTTGCATGGGCAAATTGCTATTTGGGACGTAGCCAAGCAATCGATAAGAACTGTTTGTGAGCACACAGAAATTGACGATGGAATCACCACGTAAGTAGCCTGAATACTGAAGCCTGCGTCAGTCGATAGCCCTTAAGAGGAACATGTATTTGCTATTAGTCCACAGTCTACATCTTAATTTTAACAACATATTGGAAATCAGCATTCCCGAAGTCACAAGAAATGAAATGGATGAACATTTTCATGAAACTTCTACCGTTAAAGTCTAAAATTTTCGAGCGTGATGAAGAACACTGAAATTCGAATTTTCTTCATGGCTCCATAAAATTTGTGGTTTCATTCAGCGTAAAACTGAGCCTTTCAGCAATATCCAAATGAAAATTCCACTCAATTTAGATTAGAATGTTTTACTTTTTCGTTATATGTTAGCTCAGTAAAGAATATCGTGACAAACTATCATCATCCACCGAATATGAAATACATTAGTAATAGACTAGAACAATAGTATTAAGATATTGCCATACCCGTACAACCTTTGTTACTCGCTATATTAATAAGTTTTCTTCTTTAAAAAAAAAAAAATTAATGTTTGAGCGTCAATTCACTATTAGAATAAGCTCAATTAAAGTTACTTTTATTACTATTACTATAATCAGTTAATTTACTTAATAACTTGCAGACTTAAATGGATCCCTGGACCAACTCTAATTTGTGGAACAATTCAAGGAAACATATTTGCATTCGATGGACGTAGTGGGAGTAGAAAATTTGATTTGCAAGGTCATGTAGCTGAGGTGTACGATATGTGTTTCGATAGGCGAGAAAAAATCTTGCTTACAGCCTCTGAGGATTCGACTGCTAAGATATTTAAAATAGACCTTTAGTTTTGCCCATGCATTGTTAATTCTTTTGTACATTGTCAAATAAAATGTAAATTGATTTTGTAACGTGGGTTTTGTCAACAGATGTCAACCGTTTTTCCATATTATAACATAAATTTTAAGAACTTCGCATAGCAATTTGAAATTATCCTGAGGCCATTTAAGATTCTTTCGCTCATAGTTCTTAAATCCAATTTGGACTTATGAACTTACGAAAATAATAAAACATGCTGAAAGAAATTGAAGAAGGACAATTTTTCAACTCATTACATTTGGTGCAAAAAGTAAGTTACCTTTTAAGTTTATTAAAAGTAATGCTAAGTTTTGGTTAACGATCTGTAAAAGCAACATTCAAACAATTATTTAAGCTTTATAACGAAACATGCGGAAAAAAAATTTAGTATTTACTAATTAATAATTTAACTAAGGTACGAATCGCGTTCAAATTCCCTAATAAGGAAGAATATTTGTTATAAAATTATATTGTACACTATTCAGAATCATCAGGGTTTTATTACTATAATCCTAATGTCTCAAAATACCAGGAAATTGTATAATTTGCACTTTTCGATTTCAATATTTTTAAACAAAACAATCTGAAGTTTAAACTATGGTTTGATAACAAGCAAAAAAACACGACAAGGACATGACGCTGTTAGGTAAGGCCATGCAAAAATTCCCCAAAAAATAGGATATGTATTTTATCTGCCCGGCACCCTAAAACTCTGACGTAACAATTTAAAATCTGAATTGATGTTTATTCTGTCCAAATAGCCATAAAATGGTTTTATCACATGGCAGACTACCAGACAGTATCTACTATCTAGTCACGTTTACTGGGAACTGTACGGAAATATATTAGGCCTTTACTTTAGTGAACAAAGGGAGTTTTCATTTAAAAAAGGCGTTAATTTTAAATAAAATACAGCCTATATCCTTTTATTTAAACCTTAATTCATACTAAGTGCTATGAGAAACCTTTCACGAACGATCGCAATCGCCGGTAGTCCCTCCAGGTTATTTTGCATCTTAAGATTTGAACTCGTCAAACGTATGCCATATCTTGACTTCCGCACTCCCATAAGTAGACATTGGTCAACATGTCGAGTACTTGTGATTATAAGCCCCGTGGTACTTAAGCGCGAAAGAAAAACATAATCTCTAGTTAGTTTGGTGTTCAGCTCCGTAGGTACCGCAGTCGTCTGGCGATTTTCTATAAAGTAGTACGCGGCCGCAAGTTTTCTCAAGAAGATCACCGCGTCGCGCAGACGAAGAAGTCCGCTGATCGTGGAATAAAGTTCAGAGTGATAAAGGCGTAATTTGCGCTAATCGTGCTTTAATTAAAGTGGAAGGAAATTAGGTTTTAGTTGTCCCCTCAACATGAAGCCGTCGACGATCTGTTGGATGCTGTTTTGTGCAATTCTTGGATTTCTCCTAGAAAGTGCACCCTGCGACGCATCCAAAAAATACAACCGGTATCTGGCCCATATCTTCAACAAGTACGGCAGTGGTGGTACTATGTCTTTTGAGGTATGTGTTCACTCCAATCATCGAATTAGTGGCATGCGTACTTTTCGCAGAATAGCCCATTAAGCTACATAAGTGATGCGGTTGTTGCACAGATTAATCTCAATTTTCGCTCGACACAAAGCGCGCCTCCCTCGCCGCTGTGTCTTAGTGGATGTTCAGGTATTTCTTTCACTTGCGACCGATTTTAACCGCCTTCGCTTTCTACTTCTATCGTAAAAGTTTATGTTAGAGCAACAACCTTCTGTAACCTTTACAAGCTTTGACAAACAACCGAACAATATCTTTTCATCTCAGCAATTATTTGTTTATTTAAATTTTACGTAAACCGCTGAATCAGTCGTCCACCGCTAATTAGAACCGGAAGAGCAATTAAGGTGACCAACGAAGTGATATAATACTTTCGTTAGATTGTTATGGGTCAATAGATCTACATTTATAACTTGGCAAATAAAATTGAGAAAATGCACATAAAGTCAATTATGTTTTTTAAAAGTTGCACGTTTACAGACAGCATTGAATTTTTTTTGTGCAGAATTTATACACTCTGCGGAATCACGTTCCAATGTTTTTGCTTTACAAGAAAGCATTGAGAGAAAATTTTAAATATTTTCACGATAAGTCGTGACGTAAGATGAAAGACACCTGGAATTATTATCAAAACATTGGAAGCTTTTCTCAGTGTTTTCTTACAATGAAACAGAGGCGCTATGTTTTCTCTCCATTCTCCTACTTTTATTTGGTATTATTAAATATGAATTTTTGCAGTATAGTAGACGTTTCTATTTAATAATTTCATCCTTTCTAAGGCGATAGAAAAATGAGTTCTGTGAGAATATTACCTCTTTAAAGTTGAATATTTATTTAGAATAGATTTAGAACCGATAAAAAAAATCAAAAACCCATTGAATTTTCTCTAAACACACATAGATTGCGACTATCTTTAAAATTAAAAACATTTGAACAGTATATATTAAGATATAAATAATCTAACGATAGTAGATAACAATTAATTCTGGTAATTTTGGAATGATAAGAATGTTGTTATAAATAAATTTCTACAAGTAAAAAAAATCCTATATATGTAAATATATTTATTTACATGGAAACAATAAAATTAAACTTATCGCCCTCACCGACTGCAATTCAATTTTACCTATTATGAAAGGGTTTGAGGTCTTTTTAAGGATTTTTATGAAACGTTAGTAAAAATTCAGAGAGGTCGTTTTAAAGTATAAATTAATCCAGGTCTAATTGTAAGACATAATCTTTATTTGCGTGCAGATATGAAAAAGTATAGCTCAACACTTAAATAATATATAGTACATCATATATTTTAAACTATCACGATTATGTAAAATCTCCAAACAAGAAAAAATTTGTTTCAACTCTATGTAGATAAATATAAACAAATGTTAGTTCGGAAAATCCGGCTTCAGGTTGTTGCTCCTTTACATATTTGTATTACAATATTTTGAACAAATTTTCCAAAAACTTAATTGACCTCATAGGCTATCTTTTACAGAATCTCTTCGTCATAAAATCCTAAATTCTTAACGAGTCTATTTACACCAAAGGGAGAAATTCATTGTACTTTACTTGGGAACGATGTTAACAAACAGCAAACAAATCAACTTTTGACTTTATCAGCTGAAAATTTATACGATTTTCTTCGAATCTTTGTCTCCAAGCAAATTCTTAACAAAAATATTATTTCTCTTCAAAGAATTTCAACAGTGGTAAACTTAAAGTGACACATTTACGTTGTGCTAACTACAAAATCAGAGGAGCACACAGTAAATGGGTGTTAAATATTTGCACAATATATAAAATTGCAGGCAGATAAAAAAAATATTTTTCCGGCTCTATATGCGCCTTATAATTTCAATTATTGCTTGAACGTTTTAAACGATGGTTATTAATTAACGCGACATTTTTTTAAAAGCGTTCGAAAAAGTTAACGTGTTCTTTTTAGTTAAAATTCATCAAATATGAATTCAAACTAACCCTTTTACACCTTTTACAGCGATCCTTCTTACCTGTCAAAAAAAAAAAAAATTTGGTGTAATAAATTATTATTATTAAAGAATTATTTAATTCAGATATTACACGAGGTAACTACTCTGCTTCAATTTTATTTATCTTAAATATGTAAAAATAATAAAGCCTACACTTTTTCATAATGCTTAATCTATGGGAATAATCTTGGAATATTCTAGAGATATAAAAGATCACTAATCTTCTTGGGCAACATGTTTTTCGTAAAGCTTCGCCAGGTGAAATCATCGTTCACTATCTATTGTATGAAATAATCAATTCATAGAAAACATTATTTTCAACGGAATGTTTCGAAAAATTTTAAAGTCTTTCATATATTTATGTAATATATTATAGCTCAAGGTTCAAACCTTCATTTGAGCAACGCTGCAAGTTCCTATGATGATCCATTATTTTATAATGATTTTTCTTTAACTTTATTTTTCTCGAAAGCGTAGCCTAATTGAACATTTTCGTTTTCGAATTCATAATCTACGAAAAAAAAATCCTATTCAATTAAACAATACTTATTCGGCACCGGAAAAACATATAAAATTTGTTAGACAGGAAATAATTTCTAAACTTAAGTCTTAAAGGAAATATTATAAGAAGTTTTAAAAAACGCTACACATCAAATGGAAGAATCTACTAAATTTCTTTTGGCATATCTTAATACTGTTTACATGTGTAGTATAAACACGATCTAACATTGTGGATATAAGACAAACTTATAATTACATTATAAAATTATTTAGTTCAATAAGAATAATCATTGTGCTAATTTTCATTCAAATCCATTGTAATCAACATATTTTAGTAACCATGTTAGTTCCGCCATCTTGGATTTGGAAATTTTGATAATATTCAAAATCAGTGACCCAAAAACAATCATTGTACTAATTTTCATTAAAAGCAGTTGGAATTGAGAAATCTTGGTCGCCATATTGCGTTCTCCATCTTGGATTTGTAAATTTTGGTAATATTCAAAATCAGTGCCCTCAAAATTATCACTGTACTTATTTTCATTAAAATCCATTGAAATCTAGAAATCTTGGTCACCATATTGAGTCCGTCATCTTGGATTTGTATATTTTCATAATACTCAAAATCAGTGACCTCAAAACAATAATTATACTAATTTTTATTAAAATCCGTTGAAATCGAGAACGCGCGGAACTGTCATACTCGCGAAGTTAAAATAGTTGTTAAGTTTTCTGAAATTATCCAATTTTCTGCGTAATTTTCTTAACTTTTCTTTCCGTAAGAACCTTCTGCAAAGTATTAGAAAACTTAAAAAAAAAAGTGAATGAAATCGGTAAAGTCGTTCTCAAGTTATGGCGTGACCAACGAAAACAGGGATTCATTTTCATATATATATAGATGGATTAATTAATTATAATTCACTACGGATGAAACGCTATATTTATTGACTAAAATGGCTGATTTTCCATTTTGAAGGAACATTTAAAATTTTTATAAATTACTAATTTAGTCCTATTATTGCGAGAGAGATACTTTATGTATTTTCAAATACTTTATATCCATTAATAACTTTATAATCACGGGTATCAGTAATTCAAATTTTTAATTTGGATTTATAAACATTGATACTTCATAAACACTTGATTTTCATTTTTTCCGAAGTATCTAACATGTGTTTACATGAAAAGTAGTATTGCTTATAAAACATGCCTTTTGGCGAAACGAATCACATATAATAGCATTCCTTTTTATATGTAAAAAGAGTTATAAGAGCGGAAAATAATTGTTAGTTTATATATTGTTCTTTTTCGTTCGTTCAATTCATTTTATAATTATATTTGTAAGAGTTTCGCTCTCGAATGGTGGGAAGGATAAGTATATATGAATAAGTAGTAGTTGTCACACGCAATCATATTCGTTATCACAACTATAGTATGTACGAACCAGGCTATTTGCGCAAAGCTTGTGAAATTGTTGTAATAAACGTGTCTTTTAAACAGAAATTTAGTAGGAAAATTTGTTAACCGAAAATCTATTTTTCCACTATTTTGACGAGGATACTCACTTAATTGACAGATGATAAAGTACAGTGCTACTAAATTAAATTTGTTCATTTTTAATCACAACACTTGATTTAAGAAATTTGAATTGTTGACTTCTAAAATTCTTCGATTACTATATACTCGAATCTGTAATATAATATAAATATATATGTGATCTATAGGCTAAATAAATAAATAATGTCTGTTTCTCCTAATTTATTATTACTTTTTCAGGGATTGGAGCACCTCATGCACAGCCTAGGGCTCGGGGCTTTAGAATTCAGTCCCACCCACACGATAGAGGAACATAGGCCGGATGGGTACAAGATGCCGGACCTGACGCTAGACGATGACCTGTCCGGCGACAATGACCTCACCAACACGAAATACGCCAGCGACGCAATGGAGGTCAGAGAGCTGACGCCGAGCGCGTCCGAGGATAACAAGAAAGCAGGGCAAAATCTGAATGAATTAAGTGATCTAAATGACGAGAACCTTCTGACCGTTGACGGCAATAAGCTCAACTTCAAGGAAATGCACGACCCGAAGCATCGCCACCCGCGCCACCACGGTGAGTGAAGTGATCCATGTCACTGCAGCCTCAATGCAGAACAGCCTGCTTCAGATAATGGCACGCAGTAATTGGGGCAATTACCTGGAATTTATGACTTAATTGGGGTATTAACACGCTTTGGGCCGCTTAAGATTTGATAATCGCCGAGCCACTTGCCACTGTATGCCTAATGTCTACTTCTACGCTCGAAGATAAATTATGAGCACCGCACGAATTTTCACTTTTTAATTCGTTATTTTCCTCCTCTTTATTTTGCTAGACATATTAATTTGTACAACGAATGCACTCATAATCTGTTTAACGAAGTAATTGCAATTTTTAATTTCTTTTTGTCAAATTAACGTAAATCTTTTTTTTATTACAACTTCCGCTCGTAGGACTGGACAAACATACCGCTAAATTTGTAGGACAAGGTTGTCATTTAATTTAAAATACATTCATTAAGCGATACCAAAAAATTCAGGTGGTTAGTAGTCAGTTTGGACTACTCTTCATTTCGACATGTTGAGGGTGGGGGACTACCGCCGTCAAACCATCGGTTTTGTAGGACAAACGTTTTGTCGTGTTTGTTAACACATTATCTCTAGATTCAACTATAAAAATAACTGTTAGTATTAAAATTTTTACATTCACCAGATCGACATGTTTGACGCCTCCGCAATTTGTTAGCTACCACTTTCGAGAATTTTCGCAGATAGAAAAGTTGGGCGTCTCGGCGAAAGGAAGCTGCTCACGAAAATTTAGCCTGTTAGTAATCAACACAAAAAAAGGGCGATGGACTGCGGACTATTAGTTAGTCTTGTTTTTAGTATTGGTTTTATTATCTTTATAGCTTGGTAGCTAGTCTTAACTTTTTACGAGTTCTTCGTACAAATAAACCATTGAATTTGTATTTTTATAAGATTTGTAATTTTCAGTACTTTGTCAAATAAATATTATTAATTAAGCTACCGAGATCCCATATTTTTTTCTAAAGTTTGCGAGAACGAAAGCCCCTAACGGCCAGAGATCTTCGGCTTTAAGTTTTTCATTCTTTCAAGCCGACTAAAAGATGATCCTAAGAAATAAAAAATAAAATATTAACGCTCCAGCGCGTTGCAGTCATTATAATAGTCTTCCCACCAAATCTCGTCTTTTTTATTATAATGAATGAATATATTTTCAGTAAAATCAACAAAGATTTATGTACCAATTATGTACCATTCAAATGAATTTCTTTCAAATACTCGCAAATGCCGGTCAATGAAAATTCATTTGATTGCTACGCGCTCTTTAAAAAGTACTGAGCGCATGTGAAGTATGCACAGCAAGACCATTCTGTTATGTAAATTTTCTGGGACTAGAATACTTCCTAGAAAGTGAGTAGAATCAACGATTTCGCATACAACACAATGCTAAGTTATGAAAAAAAAAAACACTGCGCGTGTTCATTTTTTTTATTAACAGTTAAGTACAATTATTTATGTATTTTACGGCAGCTGCTAAATGAAAGGATTTAAAGACAATTTAAAAAAAAAAAAATTAGGTAAATTATATTGGTTTAAAGAAAACTGCAACATATATTTTACAGTACTCGCTAGCAGCTACCAATAGAATAGAATAATTAGACTACTCCGTTACTTCGTATGTTCAATATGGTATTATTATTATCACAAATTCATACTTTTAATTTTTATGATTTCTTTATGAAAAGATATCTTTGATCAATAAATTACTTTTACAATAACGATTGGCGCCACTTTGAGGCTTTCTCAAAGGATTTTTATGTGGTATTTTTTTGAAGTCGGTATTTTTGGTTAAAACGTTAGTTTGGAATTTTTTCAAAACAGTTCCCACTATCGCAACATGTCCGCCCAGAGTAATCCCTTGGCTGATACGAAGTCCCCAGTGTTTACATTGAGCTTTGTGAAAACTACTCATCTTATCATCTTTACAAGCAGACTTATCACTTAATACGTAGCATCTGTTGTAAACTTTATCATATTTAACTAAACTAAGATTCAACACTATTTAATTAACAATCCAACCTCGTCATGGAGCTCAATGATTTTCTGGTAGGAAGTACGACTATACACAGAATGCATCTAATAGACTATCTTAACTGCAATGATTTTTCCATAATAATCTAAAGCCTTCAAAAAGGGAAACGAAAATATTTCCTGAAATCATTTTTTTGAGACAACTACATAATTAAATCCGTACTTTTGAGAAGTTGTTGAAAACTGATAGGTTTGGGAGAAACTCTTAAGCCAAATTCAAGCTTAAGCTTTAATTTAAATTTAAGTGGAAACCCTAGTACGATTTTTTGGTTAAGTTTAAAATTCAATAATTTTGGTGGTAATCAAGTGATAGATTTCCATTGGATTTATTTTAGATAACGTTTCTGGAAAATTGAATTTGCCTGCTTATTTTTAATTTGTTATTATTTGTATTTTATATATATATCGTTGATGTAGTTCTTTCAAAAGAAAGAGGTTGGAATACAGACAAACGATATGAAAGATTTGTACAGGGTGATTCGTAACGATTGTTATCAGTTTTTAAACTTTGACAATTTGAAACTCGTGATGGGAAGTGATTGTAAACTCATTGAAAGGAAGAAGGAGTTCTTTATCAATTGATAAAAAGGTATAAATTTAAACGTTTTAAAGAAAACATTCGTATGAAAGAAAATTGTAGAGTGGTGAATGAAAAAAATAACCCTAAAAATATAAAACTACCCGTAGCTCTTAAACGATGCATTTTAGAGAAGGTCTCGGAACAAACGTTAATCAGGAGATTCTATAGAATCGATTGTCATATGTTGTTTACGTGATTTGAGCTTTCTGACAACTCAAAATATTATTATATAATTTTATTCTAATCTTGAAACTATTTACAATTTGTACTTATGAAATAATAAGTCCCAATGACTAAAACTGCATTTTTCTTCAACAGCCGACCCGTTGCCCGGAAATAGGTGCCTATCCCCAAAGTCCATAATGAAACTAGTCGTCGATCCAGATGAGATTCAAGATGGACAAACGTTGAACTACAAAATAACTTCACACGATGCCAGAACAAAACGACACGCCGCCGGCTCACCTTCTACTCACGATGAGGAGGAAAACTATACCGAGTTTCTAAGCTCCTTGAAAATAACTCCGATAGCTTTCATGAAGATGTGCCCAGCTCTCCTCGCTCAAATCGATCAAGATGCATGCGCTAAGATGATTGTACCTGACCACGAGATCAACCCAACCAGATACGCTTATGGTAAAACTTTGTCTATTAAACTTATAAAATTGTCGTGCCCATAATAATTACCATTACCATTACTACAAAAGTAATTTTAATGCTGAAGTTGATACAGCTCATCAAAACTAATTAATAATGAAACTTCCATTGCCATTACTCATTGAAATTGAAATTAGTTAAAACAATATTTTTTGTTTTTCTGAGGCATTTCATTAAAACGAAACGTTTATTTTTAAATATAAAATTATACAATTAATTCAAGAAAGACAAATTATTTTGGCCTGTACAGCCACTCAAAGAAAATACACATTTTTAAAAAGAGAACAAGGAACGTTTGAACATTCTGGTTGTTCTCTGTTGTTAAATCCACATACAATACTATTATCGTTCTACTGCAGTTCTCTTTTGCCGGTCCAACCAACACGACTTTGTGAAGGCAGGTCAACTATGACTCAAGGTGTACTCATTCAGTCATATCTTACGAATCGCTCCTTCAAGGTTACATTTTCGTCTACCTATTTTGCTCCTATTTGTTCTGCCTAGAGTTCCACAGGGCAACTACCATTACTTTTCATTTATCCAAGATTTGTTTCCCTTATTCTGTGATAGGTTTTTATCTTGGGTTGCTGATTACTTATAAATTTGATAAATTTGGACGCCATATTGATAATATAATTAATCGAGTCAGTCCAATGTTAGGGTTTATTAAGCATTAATCCATTCATTGAACCCCACATTTTAAAAATTTTATTTGGTGCTTTTGTTTGCCCTATTTTAAAATGTGCTTTCATAGTGTGAAGGTTCTCTACCTCTACCTCTGTATAAACACAAATTACAACGGTTAGATTTGCCGTCTCCTTCAAAACGTATGGACGTTTCAGGTGTTATGTTCATACATAATATCGTAACTGACGCTGTAAACTATCCTAATCTTTTAAAATCTTGTGAATATTAACTCACGCCCCCAATTGACTAGAGGACAACATTTTATTTATGTAGCTAATGACAGAATCAATTATGGTTCTCTTGAAAAGATATTCTATGCAAAAATACTTAACGTTTAATTTTTCACCGAACAAGTTATAATTATTTCCATAGAATTTTTTCCGTAGATTACAAATTCGTAAACGAAAGTTTTCCATCACGTCACGTTTTTGATTCATTTCCAAAAATTCAAAACGTGAAAAGAGCTCATAATATGTTTCAAATGAAATCCTGAATCCTTATCTAAATATTACTTTAAAACCTTTTTTTTGTTAAATAACTCGTTTTTATTAATATAGTGCAATATAAGAGTTAATTTTCATCGAAGCCAAATCTAGCGAAAACTACAATAATCATTGCAATTGCAGTTGCTTTAATACAATTTCAATTATTAAGAATGGTAATAAAAGCTTCACTAGTAATGATAGTAAAAAAAAATTTCAATTACTCGCAGTGGGAGTTTTAGCGTTAATCATTATCCAAGAATTTAATTATTTTACAAGTCTACTACCTGCGTTATCTTATTTCTAACTTTTTCAATTCTAGCCTGGATATACGCATCGATAGCCATTCTCATCATTTCCTGCTGCGGCCTGCTTGGAGTGGCGATAGTGCCTCTAGCCAAGTCAGTGGCATATCACGAAATCTTGAAGTTCCTAGTGGCTGTAGCCATTGGCACCCTGTGCGGTGATGCACTGATGCACCTTCTACCCCATGCCCTTGGTGGAGGTCATGGCAAAGTGTCAGAATCTCTCGAAGACGGTCACGACAAGGAGCCAGTTTATCTCTGTGGGTGCGCCTTCCTTACAGCCCTCTTCATGTACTCGTTAGAAACACTGCTTCCCTTGATAAGAGGAAACACCGACCATCACGAGCATGGCCATTCCCACAGCATAAAGAGCCGATCCTCGCGGAAGACAAGCACTGCTACAAACATCGACATGGAAATTCCCACGAAGGAGCAGGTTTCGTCTGCGGGTGCTAAGGAGCTCAATGTGATGCTGGACGAAAACAAAATCGACAAGAAGGGAATATCCCTCAGTCCAGTTGCTTTCATGGTGGTCCTGGGGGATGGACTCCACAACATCACCGATGGACTTGCCATCGGGGCAGCGTTCGCCGGGGATCCAGTAACAGGGATGGCCACAGCGCTAGCAGTACTATGTCATGAACTGCCCCATGAACTGGGCGACTTTGCCCTACTCCTCCAGACGGGAGTGAACATAAAGAGGGCCATGTTCCTCAACATAGTGTCGTCTGTTCTCAGTTTTATGGGGATGGCCGCAGGGCTCCTGCTCGCTGGCATGCACAGCGATATGGTTAAGTGGATCTATGCGAGCACTGCGGGCTCCTTTTTGTATATCGCCCTGTCGGATTTGATCCCAGAAATGAACAGGGAAGGGAAGCATGACGTGAAGAATTGCCTGATTCAGATCTTTGGCATCTTCCTGGGAGGGGCGATTATGCTGGCGATTGCTCTAAGTGAAGATAATCTTAAAGCTCTGTTTCAATAACTTCCAGAATGAGTGACTGATGGTGCTGTGAGTGCAGCTGTGACATTGTTGAGTATTGTATTTTATTATATGTATTAGTTAAAACGAAATATACTATAATTTTGTTTAAGTACTTCAAAACTTTTTACTGATACCCTGTTTTAAATGGTTTTATTTATTTCACAGCTGTTTAACAATCAAATCTTGTAATCGAATTTTTAATAGGAATAATAGAAGGAATATTCGAATTCATTAAATAAAAATACAGTTTGTAAATGTAAATAAAAGAAAACGTAAATGAGCACGAATATATGAGTATTTTGCATTATCGTCCAGCATCATTATTAAATCCATTCCAAAATTGTTCGAAGGCTTAGTTTGTAATTATCTATCAACTCTTTGCAAAAATATTTTAGTCGAAGAGCAGCACCGAAAAGCGGACCAGAAAAAACAACAACAAAAAATATTGCGATTTTTAAAAATAACATTTTTAAAGCGTTAGTCATACGATTTTGTGGTCGAAAGTGAGACACTTTCGCGTTTCGGGCGTTATGTACTAGCTCATGCCTTATGGACTGATTTCAAGTGACAAACGTTCGTGGAATGCTTTCTAAAACATACCTTGCCTCATCAGGAGTCCTATAAGGTTCCTATCTTGGACTCTTGCTTTTCAACTTTTTTATTAATGACTTGCCAAGTGGGAAAAGAAGAGCACATGACGTCCACAGAAGTAAGCACTTTCTTTGAGCTCCTTGGGAAGTACTTTTTTGAAGTGCATATATCATGAAATATTGATGGAACGCTTCGAATCTGCTTCAAATAGCTTCTTGAGAAGCACTTTTTCGAAGCATATCATGAAATATGGTTGAAGCGCTTTGAATCTGCTTTTTTTGAAACCACTTCGAATTTTCCCACTGGGTAGTATCTCCAATTAAGCATTGTAAATTGCTGATGGTAAAAGAATCAACGCCCTGAGTGATGCTTCAGGACGTTCTTTATGCAGTTAATTACTGATGTACAAAAATCAAACTTGACCTAAATGTAAATAAAAGAAAAAGTTTTAAAAACTGTAACCCGACCATGAAAAAAAAATATAATTAAAGGAAAAATGGTCCAAAAAATTTTAAGCCGACTAGAGATACATAAATAAAATAAACTAAAAAATAAGAAATAAGTTCTTTCTGGCAGTTTCAAATTAGTAACGTTATAATTAAATCAAATGTTATGGTCGTGCGTATTTTCTATCATTGATTGACGGCATCTCCATTTGTTTTATTTATTTATAAAATTAGAATGTTTGCTTTTTGTAGTTGACAATGCACGACCACGGCATTTGAGTTATTAATTTGAAAACTACCAGAAAGAACTTATTTCATATTTTTTAGTATATTTTATTTATGTATCTCTAGTCGGATTAAAGATTTTGGAACTTTTTTTCCCTTAATTATATTTATTTTTTTCCGTAGTCGGGTTACAGTTTTTTAAACTTTTTTTTTAATTTTAAACTTTTCCATATTTTAATATTGTACTATATTTATATTTTTGAACTCAGAATTTTCTTCTCTTTCATTTGATATTCCAAAAAAAATTCAGAGGTTCCCAATTTTTGGATGTAACATCCGTCATATTAACTTAGTTCACATAAAATGTATCTTATGTCACCCGGACCATAATAACGAATCGATCGATACCTCATTTATCAAAATCGGCTCAGAAGTTTAGGCGCTACGGAGGAACATACGTAAATACAAAAATACATACATATATAGATTGCTAAAGCCATAACCCTTCCTTTTGGGTTTGTCGTAGTCGGGTAAAAAATGCAAAAACTATGAGATTTTCTCGCATGCGGCACCATTGAAGTATCAATATATTTTAAACAACACTGTATCCGTATCTGAAGTTGATTTTTTGACTTCTTGCTCAGTTTTTATAAGCACATTGATAGCATATCGTCATTACCAGAAGTTGTAGTAACTTTTCGATCGATACCTATAGTTATATATATCCTTGGTATATACCTATAGTTATATATATCCTTGGTTCGGCCACACTTGAAATACGCCGCAGTGGTTTGATCTCCACATACATTTGCAGAGCGATATAAAGTCGAGAAAGTCCAACATAGAATTTTTCGACAATGAGCCTATGCACCATTTTTATCATGACTATACCTACTAGCAAGCTAGAGACAATATATATATGCTTATTTAATTTTTTGTTTAAAACTATATATAGAGTAACTGAATCTTTGGAATGCCGCAGCATACTGACACCTTGCCCCTTGAAGATCAGTAATAAGTAGGACCAATATAACTTTCAGTGCGTGAACCTCCAGAACGTCTTCGGGCGAGCTTTTATCTGGCTTTCCGCAGTGATTAGATTTTTTTGGACTATCAGGATCACTCAAGGAGTATCTTATACTAATGTTTTATTACTTGTTTTGTATCCATAATTTTGATGTTACTGACTTAATTTGTATGGTTTGATCAAATAGTAGTTTAGTACTTCGTTCACAGTTCTACTTTAAATGGATTTAATTGCATTTGCTTTTAGAGATAATGAACCATACGTTTTATAACTTCTAGAGTAATAGGCCCTATTCACACAGGAATTTATCCTTATACTGTATATGATAAGTACGAACAAGGCAACAAAAATTTGAAAACAAAACAAGAAACTAAAAGATTTTGAACGTTTCGCTATATTTAAAGTACTAACAAAAATTTGGGAATACCCCCTCCAGGGTTATTGGTTTTTCAAGATTACTACCATCAGCAGTTGTCTGCTTTGATAACAAATTGTAATTTAAAACTTCCTCTGCAATTGGAAACAGTAGCATTAAACCCTTTTTTTTTATTTCTAAATATCTTCAAAATCACAACTCATAAATAATTGTAGACATATCCATAAAAATAATCAGTAAAAATTGTCTGTCATATAACAGTATTGATAACACCAATATCAGTCTTCTAATTTGTGCAATAAATCAATTCGGAAATGTTAATAACTCAGATTTGGCACATTGTTGTAAAAGTACCTCTAATTTGATAAGGTAATTAGTAAAAATTTATTTATTTATTGCGTACTCTTAAGCACAGTTTATATGCGAATTTTTGAACAGAAGAATATCTTGACCTTAAATTTCAATTAGCTTAGGGAGATAAAACTGCATCAGCTTATAATTTTAGATGGTTTTTTTGCTAGCAACATTACAGCTAAGAACCCTGAGTTTTCGCATACTGTTTTCAATAATTATCTTCCTATATCCAACTGCGATTGCTTTTGTTAAGCTGAATTAAGAAGCAACTGCAGGCAAAGTGTTAAAAAGATAAGTGAACTGAGTAGAGGACTTTCCAAGTGAACAAATTTTATAACTTCATTTTTAGCGAAAAGCTGCAGCTTGGATCTAAATTTTCACACAATATTGAAGATGAGGAGAAGAAGTTTCTCGTGGTAATTTATTATAATTTTTTTTTAATTTATACGCGATGATTGCATATTTATTTAAAGAGTTAAAGAGATAAGCTGAAAATAAATAAGAATAGCAATAAAACCAACATATTCATCTCGTACTTAAAATGTATTTAAATTAAAAGAACAGTATGAATAACAGAACAGTATAAATGTTGATTTGAATTTCGAATAGTTTACAGTCTAGTGAGCCATATATTTCATAAAACAACTTAAGCTCCTAGTACTACAAATCGCATGAAAAAGTCATGAATAATTTGGTAAATATATCTACATTTATTTCACTGTACAACTTGTTATATATGCCACTTTAACCATAGTTCATGGGAGCACATAAACGTTAATTAAATGCTTATAACTATATGTATCAATCTTTAGTGTACTTCTAAAAAGCTCTAAAAATCAAATTCAACATAAAACCTTGGGAAAAGAAGCATAACTTTATGCATGAACTTTTTAGAATTATGTATGTAAAAACCATTTCAAGAAATTACAGGCACAAGGTTTGGAAATACATAGGAAAATTTTCTTTCATTCTTATCAGTAATAAATATTCACGACTAAAAATCCTATCTGAAGAGCATTTCAACCCATTTAAAATTTAAAGAGATGAAGATAACTGCTACTAGTACAATTACATTAAAACGATTGCCCCAGGTTAATGGAAAAAGTAGCACATAGAAAATAAACATAACTTAATTCGCCTCTCTTTCTTAATAAATAGCGCTTAAATTGACAAGTTGTTGCAATGGAATCCTTGACTTTAACTTTAATTACTACTTATACTTCGCATCCATACAAATTCATCCCTGACAGTCGTCTCGTTCACGTTAAAATTAAATACTTCCTTCGCACGCAATCAGAAAACTTAAACGGTAGGAAGAAGTCTTGTCATTCGAACTTGTCTTGGTTGGGCATGCAGATGAAGAATTTCGAGCACCACAAGTTTATTGCCTGTGATGCTCGCGTCAGCCACCCGATCGGTCGGTAGATCGTTGCGTAGTACATTGGGATGCCGGAGAGGATGATGGCGGTCCCAACACCCACTTCCAACGGGGAGACGTAAAATGATGAGATCACAAGGAAGCTGCACGTAAGGAGGTATATCAAGGGAAGAGCTAAGTTGACCTGTAACGAAATTCAATTTTTAGTATATAAAAAAGTTCACCTTTTGTTTAAACTAGAGCTATAATTATCAATCTTTAAAAACACATAGCAACTTATTATATTACTAGGTAAGTTATCCGGCGTTGCCCGGTCGTAATCATTCTTTATAGAAACCAAAGCTTAACTTAAATGTAACATAGTGTTTCAAAACTCAAATAAACGGAAAGTCTTGTTCTGTCAAAATTCAAGTCCAATTTCCCTATCTTACATTTAATATTACTAGTCACGTGTAACATATCGGATGTTCTTCCATATCTTGTGTCATGTCATATGTCATATGATAAGTAAACAAAAGGGCCCTCCGAAGCAAAACCAATATAATCTTTCTATCATCAAGAAGTAATGTAAATTAGTGTAAGTATGTTCTCTGTGTTAACTTGTAGCTCATACCTACCGACAAACATAAAATTACCTTTTACAAGCACTATCTATTTATATATTAGTGTTTCATGTCATGTCATATGTAATATGTTTCTAAAGGCATTAATTTAACCCATTAATGCGCAAAACGCGAATTTTGTGTGTGCAAGTTCAATTGTACGATTCGAATAGAAAATTGGGGCGATTTTCTTCCAAAATTGTATATGGGGGTTTTTGGAGGTGCTCGTTCAGAATCTGGCATTGGTTTTGCAGAAAAGCTTCAAAAACCCTATTATTTCTCGGAGTTCCTAAACAAAGTGCTGAATTTTTTTTGGTCTTTTTTCTTTTTAAAGTCGATTATCTATTGAATGATCATATAACCGCCAGAAATCGCGGTCCGAATGTCTAAACTTTCTCAAACAATAGTTTTGAACGTTTTTTTTTTTAGTTGTTTTTTTGCAAAAGGACCATTTTGTACTGCAATGTAATAAAAAACTTCGCGATATTTTTACACGAAAAGGATTTACAAAAAAATTTATAAAACTGAAAATGCTTAGAATTAGCCAAAGAATACGCGGGAATTTTTTCGACTATTTTTGGTTTTTAGGATTTGGCCAATTTTTGTAAAATCCAACAATGTCGCACGTGTTCTCTGGCTAATTATAAGCACTTTTTGTCCTATACAGTTTTAGTAAAATTGATCCTTTTTGATTAAAAGTATCGCCAAGTTTTTTATGATGATAATTATAAATAATGACCATTTTGCAAAAAACAAAGCAAACAAGAAATTTCAAAACTATGGTTTGGGAAAGTTCAGAGATTCGGACCGCGATTTCTGGTGTTTATATGATCATTCAATAGAAGCAACGTCAATATAATCAACTTGGAAAAGAAAAAATACCCAAAAAAATCAGCACTTTTTTAAAAAACCCAAAAAATAATAGGGGTTTTTAAGCTTTTCTGCAAAACAAATGCCAAATTCTGAAAGAGCACCCCCAAAAACCCCCTATATACGATTTTGGAAGAAAATCGGCCCAATTTTCTATTCGAGTCATACAATTGAACGTGCGTGTACAAAATTCGCGTTTTGCGCATTAATGGGTTAGTCTACCCTCACATCTCCTTAATTTACAATTTTTGCCCATCTTTGGACACTTGGCTCTTTACTAATTTATTTAATTCATAGTATAAAAGCTGGTGATGTATTTTGCCTCCAGAAATTTATTATAATGTAAGTAAGCCGGAAAAAGAAGAGTGTCACTTTCCTAATCAAATTGGCCTTTATGAACGCAGCCGTGAGCACAATCAATTCTTAATATATTTTAAAATAAGTAATAATTAATAAAATAACAGCAAAATAAAACTGGTTCAAGCCTGCGCTCTATGTTAACATCTCACACCACAAATAAAATGTTTTTTTTAAATGGCTAAACTATGTGTGAGTACCATACTCAGCAAGAAATGGTTGTACCAATTTGTTTTTTTAATATATATTATATCAGTAATATAGTATCAGTGGTATAGTCTATTTTCAAAATAGACTTACATTTTTCTCAATTTTCAGGTCGATTTTGTTAGGAAAATGACACCCCTCCATTAATTCTAGTATTACTATTTTTTATTATGAAATGTTTACACAATTTAGTTTTGACTATACAGGTTTTTTAGATGGGTATTTTAATAAAAATAAAAATCAGAGTATTGCAAAACATTTTTTTCAGTTTCGCAAGTAAGTTGTAAGTACCTGCAGTGGCAGGAGATAGATCAAAATTGTTGATATGTTTGGAAAGGACATCGGACATTGAGTAGATCAAAAGGTATTAATAAAAGAATAATGGGCATACCATGAAAATTGCAAATTTATGAATCACTCTGTAACTCCTAAACGGTTGAGATTGCCCCTATCCATACCATAAAATTTTATGTTTGTTAGAGATCTTTCACCCCACTTATTTTGACATGCGCTATAGGAAACACCTTGTATTCTTACAGTTCTCTAGTATTTAACACCAAAACATAACGTAAAAATTACCTTAATTGGTCTTTCAGTCTTTGGTTGTATTCTGCGCAACCACAACAGGCCAGAAATTGACATCAGTGTAAAGAGAGCTTCAACAAAGCTCACATAATTGATTAAGGCGTACACGTCTCGAATGAATAGCAGAACGAGCGTCAAAAGGCACTAAAAAGAAATAGCATAAATAATAAAGAAGAAATTTTTGTATTAAAAGGACTTACCAAAAATATCAGTGAAGGCACAGGCGTAAGGCAATGGATATTGATCAACGAAATGGCAGCTGGCAAATGTCCATTTCGTGCACCGACAAAGAAAAGTCTTGACGACGCGAATATGGCACCGTTCAAGGAGCCAAAGGTTGAGCAAGCCACAAAAAAGGGCATCAACCACGACATGTAGCCCAGCATCCTTTGGCCGAATGTCACAGCCACAGCCTCAGATGCCAACATCTCCTCTGTTGAGAGAACAGAGAAATATGCGATATTGGTCACCACATAAATAATAGTTACCAATGGCATCGATATGCAGATCGCTTTGGGAAGGTTTCTGTTGGAAGTTTCAAATAGTTTTACTTATTTTTGGGATTCACAGTTAGTTCACGTATGTCTAATTCAAACCATAATCACATGTCAAGTTTCGTTTTTGGTTTCATTTTCTTTTACTAAAAGCTTTATTCAGTAGGTATGTCGTTTTCACATTAATTATTCAATGTCTAACGACACAACTAATTTGTATATACAGTGCTGCGTAAAAGTTTAGGACCACCGAAGAATTTGTAGGAAACTCATATTTCCAAAACCTTTTATTCAAATGTTCCTTAACATGGATCTAAAATTCATCATTATAATAAAATTAGGTACTCTTTAATTTATAAAAAACAACTTTATTTGGTTCGCAGTTGTAAACAATACCAGAAATAGACAATTTCTCAATTTAATACCTGCGTAAAAACATAGGACCAAAAATTTTTTTCTTGAAATTTACAAAATTCTGCTATGGCAACACAGTTTCCAAGTCCGTTATGTTAATTAATTTTTTGAGAAACATTGCAAATATGTTTATTACAAGTAGTGCATTGTCATAGAAGAAGCAGTTCCAAAGTTTTCTGTATATTATTGAAACTTCCTATATCTATGCTAAAATGGTAAAACAATCATTTGATTTCAGAAAATTATGTGAGGTAAGTTAGACAAATTACGTTAAAAATGAAAATTATAGTGATCCCGATTAAAATTAGGTAATTGGGCTATACAAATCCGGCAAACCCGAAAGGCTAATATGCGACCTGATTGGGTTAAGTAAGAGCTGTTTTCGTCATGCTATACAAACATATCGGGAAACTGGGTCCATTGCGCACAAAAAACTGTAGGGGCGAAGCAAAAAAGCAACTCCGAGGATTAGAAGAAGACTTCTTAAGATAAAAAAAAATGAGGCCGCGAGTAGTGCTGAAATTTCTCATCAGCTGATGTAAACTAGTGGTATTGAAATTTAGCCGGGACATTTTCAAAGAATATTGTGCGAGAAAAATATGAGGAAAAGATCTACGACAAAAAAAAACCACTCCTTACGAAGAGTCATGCAAAAGCAAGACTTGAATGGTGTATGGCTCGACGATATTGGACCGTTGATAATTCGAAGAAGGTCCTTTTTTTAGACGAAAGGTCTTTCCAACTTATGCCAAACAAAAGGCTAACAGTTCGCTGACTACCAAATAAGCAGTTCCTTCCTTCCTGTATCAATTCTCAGAAACAATATTGGGGTGAAAAGGTCAGAGTGTGGGCGGAATATCATGGAATGGGTATACTGATTTGGAATTGGTCACAGGATCTATAAATCAATACACATACACCCAGCGACAATGAAATGTTCGAGTCATCGAAAAATCCAAATAAGTGGGAAAACCCGTCATTTCTGGCTCTCCCTAAGTAGTAAAAAGTCATTAATTGCTACCTGGGTGTAGTACAAATACTTTAGTTACAGTTAGCGTTGTCCTCACTAGTCTTCATTGTCTCAAGGTGTAAATTCATAAATTAATCTTGTAAAAGTTCTTTCAAAATGCCTCGTACGAAGAAATTGTCGGTTCAAGAAAAAGTGAAAATACTTACTCTAAAGGAACAAAAACTTAATAATTGTGATATAGCCAGACGGGTAGGATGTTCTGAGACTAGAGTGCGAAACGTTATAAAAAAATTTAGTGGAACTGAGAATTTAGAGAGGAAAAAGGGGAGCGGAAAAGTTAAAAAAACGAAACCAGCAGATGAACGGTTTTTAAAGTTCCTAAGTTTGCAAAACCGATTCGCATCAGCATCACAGCTTAGAGAGCAACTTCAGCAATCAACAGGAGTGCAAATTTCGACCAGGACAACACAGAGAAGGCTAAACGACTTGGGACTTCAAGCTCGGAAACCAGCCAAGAAACCTCTTTTGACGAAACGTATGAGGGAAAAAAGGCTACAGTGGGCCAAAGAACATCGAAATTGGACTTCAAATGACTGGGAGAGGGTCATATTTTCTGACGAATCGAAGTTCAACTTTATTGGACCTGATGGGCGGCAGACAATAAGGCGAAGAAAAGGAGAAGGATATAGCGACGAATGCATTGCGTCAACAGTGAAACATTCTCCTTATGTGATGTTATGGGGGGCTATTACGTCGAGGGGTGTTGGACGATTACTTATTGTCGAAGAGACGGTTAATACTGTGGCATACAAAAAAATACTTGATAACGGCGTAATACCCACATCTGAAGAATTGTCTGCAGAAATCCCAAATCCTGTGTTTCAAGACGATTTCGCCCTATGTCACAGAGCCCATTCTGTAAATATTGGAGCTTTCAATAGCCGTATGAGTCATATTTTTAGTTAATACAATTATTCTTTTATTTTAGATCACAGCTTACAAGGAACAACTTGGACTGGTTTCACTGTAATGGCCCGGAAACAGTCCAAACCTGAACCCCATAGAAAATCTATGGTCGTTTATGGGGACAAAAATACAAGAGTCCAGGCCTTCTACACTATAGCAGCTAAAGGCAGCAGTAGAGGACATCTGGTATAACAATATTGACGCTGACTACATTAAAAAATTGTACGAGTCCATGCCTCGGCGAGTTCAAAACGTCAGTAAGGCCAAAGGAGGCAGCACAAGTTATTAAGTTAATATTTTTAAGAAACGTCATATCAAATGACAATAAAAACTATATGATAAAAAAGAAAACATGTCCTCTTACTTAAATTAACAAGAATTTTTTTCAAAAGATTCATAAAAAAATAAAAAATAAATAAATCAGATCGACGACATGTTATAAGTGAACATTACGTTTTTTGTACTTTTCCTTTAGGTCGAACTACAACACTTTTATTTTGGAATGGAGAAAGTTCAAATGTATAAATAATTAACAACAAACCTTTAGAGAACAGATACTTTCAACTTCCAAAAAATTCAGTTCGAATTTGAGGAAGAAAAACTCATCAAACTTAAAAAAGTAATTTTTTTCGCAACTCGAACATTTCATTGTCGCTGGGTGTATGTGAGCATCCTGAGAAATAAACTTATTCCATTTATTGAATGGGATATGCCCTTAACTATTCCAACAGGATAATGCCCGTCCTCATGTCGCTGCGATCACTTTAAATTGGTTTAATGATCACAACATAACCATATTACCATGGCCAGCTTGCAGTCCAGATCTGAATATAATCGAAAATGTCTGGAAAGTCCTAGGCAAAAGAGTTTCAAAGAGAAGATCGAAGAGAAGACAGTAGAAGAATTGAAGAGTCTACTACTTGAAGAATGGGGAAATTTATCAAACTTATTATTAATTTATTTGAATCTTTGCCTCGCAGAATTGCTGCTTGTATGCGACCTAAAGGATATTAATTTTAAGTTTAAATTAATATCTTGAAGAAAAATCTTTTTGTGGTCCTATGTTTTTACGCAGGTATTAAATTGAGAAATTGTCCATTTCTGGTCATGTTTACACCTGAGAACCAAATAAAGTTGTTTTTTATAAATTAAAGAGTACCTAATTTTATTATAATGATGAATTTTAGATCCATATTAAGGAACATTTGAATAAAAGGTTTTGGAAATATGAGTTTACTACAAATTCTTTGGTGGTCCTAAACTTTTACGCAGCACTGTATATTCGAATTCAAGAATATAAACGATAAATAACTTGTTTTTTTGGTTCGATGTCAACTTGCGTAAACTGATCTTCTAGGGCAAATGCATACCTGTAAGGATCCTTAAGCTCCTCTGTGACAAAATTCAAATAGTTCCATCCCGAATAGGAAAACAAACCATTGTAGAAGGCCAAAGCTATGAATCCTGGGGACAGATTCGATCCCTGAATGGGATTGGACCACTGTTCTGTGTGACCAGAGCAAAGGTACCATATGCCAGCACCAACTATAACTAATAAGGCTAAAATTTTTGTCCCTGTAAAGATGTCTGTTACACGTGTTACCCATTTCACATTGTAGCAGTTGATCACAGTTAAAAGACCTGTGGGGTAATAAGATGTTATTGATTAAAATATATATACTTAATATACATATAGTATATCATTATAAACAATAGAAATAACTTACATGTTATTACAGCGGCCAGAAGTTGAACAGCTTCGTAGGGTGCGTCACAAGAGGGCCAAAATGGCTGCAGTAAATACTGCGCAAATGTAAGGGCAGTTATAGCGTTTCCTGTAGGCACTAAAATCAGCAGCGCTACCCAGAGATATAAAAAGGCTGGAAGTGGTCCAAAAGCAACCCCTATGTACGCATAATCGCCTCCTGATTTCGGTATCATTGTACCTGTAATCGGGAAAAGAAACGCAATTTAGCAAAATCTCTAAAGTAGGGTTCCGTAGTCATTACATATATTAATTGAGACCTAGATTTTATTTTCTTTATTAGCGTATCTACAAATATTTATGTTTATTTCACTAAAATATCTAATTAGTGTTTTATTAAAAAGTAATTTTTATATACCGGCTGAAGCTAAGCTAGTGTTCCATAATTTGCGCAGACATTGGCGTGATCACTCAACTTGTCCATTGAGCGCGGACCACTTGTCCCACGGCGGCAACAATAGACCCATTTTACTCAATTACTACTACTCCAAGCAGTGTGCAATAACGCACTCAAGGAATTCTACGCTATCGCCAATCTGAGTTAATTCGATTAAGAGGTGACTCTCGACCAGTTCCTTTCAGCGCTCATGAGCATTCGCCCTCCGCCATTCTTCTTCTATCAAGATGGGCAATTTCTGGGTTTCGAATCGAATTTGTTTGTTGTGCTAGCCGCTGAATGTAACTCGATTGACGCAATTTGAAAGGGAATCTTTAAAAGTCAGACTCATTTAGATTCTCGTTCAAATTTTGATGTTCATAACATAGATATTTTTCTTTATATATGCTTTGAGATCGAAATCCATCCCAATATTGATTTTATAGACAAATAATAGATTTAATTCGTTTATAATTATAAAAATATCTGTGAACTTATCTAGATTATACATGCATATAAAGGGTGGACCAACTTTTGATTTCTTTTAAAATTACATGTTATTTGGACACATGCACCTCATTCGGGCTCAAAAAATTAACAAAAACACAATATCATATCTCCACGGTACGAAGTGAATGATTTATACTTGAAAAACGGTGGAAAATCTTGAAAATTAATTTCCTAAGTGAGTGCTCTGTTGCTGAAACAGCGCGAATTTTGAAAAGATCATGTAAGCTGCCATTTGACGCAGTTGGACTTTTTTGTGTGATTAGAAATTAAAGATCAATCTTATGCTAACAATCCAGAAACGATTCTGGCACTTAAATACAATATTTGACTAAGCTATTCAAGGGATAAGGCCCTAAACCATCGAAAATGTGCTGCAAAGTTGGATTGACAGGATGGGATGGATGTCAAACTAACCAAGGCAGCCATTTAAATAAAATTCCATAACTACTCGGAAGGTTTAGTCTTTTCAGTAAATCAATAAACTTTGTAAAATATTGAACAGTGTTCATTTTATAGCATTTCTAACAAGAAACCAGCTAATTGCGCCTCTTATACGTTTAAAATAGTTTTATTTACTTTTTCTTGTGTCCAAATTCGCAGTGTTTTATAAATCTTCGATTTGACACTATGTTTCAATTGGATTTGTTACACTACAGTGATTTATTCTCAAGTCATTCGAAGAAAATCCAGATTTGGTATTATATAAAACCGTACTACAAAATTGTCAGATAATAGCAATTCTATTAAGCAAGTTTACAAAGTTTATTTAAATATACTGGAATTATAGCTATTTACACTGCCTAATTGATCTCGCTCATACCTGATAATTGTAGTTTATAATGACATTAAATGTCCGCTACGCTAATTTAATACTTAAACTAGGTTTTTTTCTCTCACTCACCCACACTGTTATTTCTTGCTTTTTTAATTTTAAATAGTTTTTTTTTTTTTTTTTTGATTATCGTAAACAAATGTTAATTTTGTTTTGAAATAAAGCGATTGATTGTAAATGCTGTTTATATGTATTAGTAACACTCAAGTTCGTAATGTTCTCAAAAACAAAAACGTAAAATTATTTAATTATATGTATGTAATCGATATGATAATATTTGCATACCTACTAGCCGTCTTGAAAGTATTATCGTTTATTTTTAAATCTCAATGAATTTCTGATTTTTTTTTGCGCTGGTATATTTACCTCAGCAATTACATTTTTTGTCGTCTACTGAAAAGTTTCACAAGTCCCAAGCAATTATGAGAAGTAAAGTCTGCATTAGGCTGTAGAAGGCTGATTATATCCTCAACCATTCGCTACGAGCTATGTTCTGTGATAAAGACCGATAGATTCAATCAACCAAGCGAAGTAGGTTGGTGCGTTAACAACTTCATGCACCTGTCTCACCTTGGGCAAGGAATGCTAATGCTATCTGCTTTGGCATTGGATTGCAATCAATAAGAAACGTGAAAGTCTCAAAGGTAGCCGTACCAGCCACTTCAGGCAGTAGCATAATTGCAATTAAACCGATTGGAAAATTGAAGTGAAAAGGTGCCATTATTAGTCAGAGATGTTTTCATTAAAAATTTCTTTGCTCCCAAATACACTCAATTCGTGCGTTTAATATAGCCGGGCACCTACACATCTTGATTTGAGGTAGGCTTGGAAATGACTTTTCAACAATTTCTTCAGTCTGCAGATTAAGCTAAGAAAAGAGCTTTCTTAATGTAGTCGTAGCGTAAGAGACTTAGGCAATTTCTCTTTTCTGAAAGACGCCGCGCCGGTACCATCCTCTCTTGTGCTGTTGGACTGAGATAAAGACGTGCTGAACTCACTCACCTTTTCCAGGTGTGCCGACTTGCTCTTAGATCCTATTGAGTTTCCACGTTGCTAACTTTTTCTGCAGCGCCAGCGTCTTCTAGCTTCGGCCAAATACCTTCCCTGTCTGATTATTTCGGGTTTGGAAACATGTGCTCGGAGTTGCGTCATACTTTAAAGGTATCGGCTCGTTTCACATAACAAAAGTGTGAGAATTTGCTTTTATAGCTCAATATGACCAAACGGTAGCATCTTGGACTTTGGTCCCTCCAATGATATCCAAATCTTTTAAAATATGATAATAATATGATGCAAACCGAAAACAACATTTTTGTCTTGTCGCTGATTGAACAAGTTTTTTATTTAATGCAAAAGAAATATTGAGACAATTGCTAAATGTTATGCGCTAGTAGGCGTCTATAATGTATTTATTGTCTACCACATGTCGTGACGCCCGGAATAATTTTATCAATATACTCAACGGGTGGTGGGTTGCCTCGTGGGCATAAAAATGGCATGTAATTGACTCGTAGTGCAGAAAGAATGCCTCACTGTCTAGAATTGATTTTCTATTAAAGAAAACATATTTGCCTGCTGCCGGAACAGTTCCCCTCATCAGAAAAATATTACAATCTTTTTATTCGATTATGTCCAGGTGCATAAGCAGAAAAAAGTGTTTTGCATGATAATTAGCAAACGAGTTAAATTCTTGAACTAAACAAAATGAATAAATTCCTGTGTAAAAAGGAACGGTGGTTGCACCTCAGCTGAAGCAAGGTCTCATGGTTTCTAAACGGTGATACAAAGGCTGCACACGGTCCATAGTGTTTATGAAAAATATGAAACGACCGCACCACAGCCGCACAGTAGGAATAATTTGTGAATAATTTTTAATAGCCACACCCTTGGTCGTATGAGAGCCGAACTAATGTATAAACAACAACGGCCGCACCCCGGCTGCACCACGGTCAATTCAGTTTATATGTATGTATACCCTACTCAGTCCCGAAACATATTTTTTTAAATAATTTTTAGAAACAAAAGTAAGTATAGATATGACTTACATTTGTAACCTGCACATAAACAAAAGCGGTGGCAACAACTAAAACTCCCAAGTGATCTGTAGTACCATCTATTAAAATATAGAATTATCACTGCTATGATTAATTGAATTTTGTCGCAGTTTTCCTAGAGAGCGTCGTATGTCCCCGGAGACGTTAGGACCGAGGAGGATACTCAATTTAATCGGAACCGTGTAAAAGGAGACGCCGTATACATATAAAAAGCTTCAATTGCGTAATTCGAATAAAAAAATAAAAAAAAATTCTTAGATACATTATAATAAACGTGTAAAGTGAGAAAAAGATTTTATGACAAAATGCAAATGAACTCTACAGAAGTTAAAGCTTTAGTGTTCATACAAAATATTCAAAGATACACATTTTTTGAAAAATAAAAACAAATAAACATGAGTAAGAAATGTTCATAACAAACAAAAAACAATATAAATAAAAATATGTACATATAATATGCGCCATAAAAATATAGACAGTAAATTGTTTGTTTTATTTCTTTTTGTTTAAAATTTTGGGCTATAATATGTATGTAATAAAATGTTATCAAACGAAATTTCAAAAACATAAAACTATTCTTTTTGTTATTTATTTACACATCTTTTCATTCTCTATAACGTCTGCGGGTAATATACAAGTAAGAAGGTGCGGTACCTTCAATAATGCGCCCGTGGTAGCCTTAATGAAGCCGCTGTGCGGCCGAGAGTGCGACCGAAGTTGCGGCCGTGGTAGCTTTGATGAAGCCGCCAGCCGTGCGGCCGAGGATGCGGCCGTGGTAGCCTTTAAGTGGCGGAGTACTGTTCCCATTTTTGATATATTTTACAGTACGGCTGTCGTGCCGGATAGACGGACAAACGGACATGATTTTCTCAGAAACGATGCGTCGTAGAAACTTGAAATTTAGCCTAGTAATACATCTTATTAGCCTATATATTTTGCACTAGTTAAAACTTTAAAATATCTATCTATATTGAAGAGGGGACAAATTAGGTGCTAGATGAGGTTGTATTTAAACGAGGTTATTATGTGGAATACAAACATAATTTCTTCACACTTTTAAATAGCATATTGCGACTACCCGCGTCATATAATAACTTATCGCTATGCTTTATAAAGTTAAAACTTTGTTACATATTGGCATTTGTTTATGTCATTTTAAATGTAAAGACGATTTCACTTACCAGCTGAATTAAGGATAAAATTTAAGGACTCATTTCTGCTTAATATGCAAAGAAAATTTAGGCCTTACGCATTTTTAAGTTTTGCGCCATCGACTGCAGGTAAACAAAGCTTTATCTTGATGTAAGCAGGCGCGGATCTAGAATTTTTTTCCGGAGGGGGTCACGGGATAGAAAAAAATCAAAAATAACAAAAATAACCAAATAAACAATGTCAATCCGGCTATTAATACACTGCTTACTGTTACTGGAGCCACTGCAGAAAGGAGTTTTTCAACTCTCCGTCGCCTCAAAACTTGGCTGAGATCAACTATGGCAGAAGACAGACTCACCGGGCTTGCATTTCTACACATCCATCGAGACATTGAATTGGACATCGATGCGATCATTAACAGATTTGCGAAACAAAATAGAAGATTGGATTTTGTTCTATAAATGAAGCTTTTATAGTTGGAACTTGTAAACAGATTGTAAACAGTATATGAAATAGATAGTAAGTATATGAAGTATAGCTAAAATCCAAATATAGAAAAAATAATAAAAAAGTCAGTCTTGTTTAAGAAAATTAGTCAATTTTGTTGATTTAGTCATTTTTTGATTCCAATTTTTCAGAGTGCAAAAAAGTAAGGTCGTTGGTCGTTTGGTTAGTTTCAGGTTTTTAAGTTTGCAAAACCTAGTTTTGTTCGTTCGTTTTTTTTTGTTTTTCGGTTTGCAAAATATTGTTTCAGCTCTATTTTTTGAAATTCGGGCTGTTTTGGGGGGGGGGGGGGGGGGTCATGACCCCCCGTGATTACATGTTAAATGTTACACTCTGAAACTGTAGAAAATATGTGTTTGAAAGTGATGTGCTTTATGGAAAACGAACGTTTTTCTTGCGTGTTCAGTCTCGATTTTGTCCCACCAACCTTAGTCATATGAATTATAAAATACAAACTTATATAAATTATCCAACTTCTCCAAACATTTCAAATTATTCAACCTCCGAGTTCTAGTGTACGTACGAGTATATATCAAAATCTTCTATCTATTTAAATGCCACATAAAAGCGTGCTATTAAAATTAAAAGTACAACAAGAAACATATTTTTAAATTTAAAAGTCTTCTTGTTACGAACACTAAATAATAAAAAAATGTCCTTATTATGAACTTTGTTGCAAATAATCTAAAAGTTGAATTTGATTTCTTGTGTAAAAAGAAAATGTAAAAGAATAAAAGAAGATTAGATCTTTTACTATCATGTAATAAATATTTTTTTATATTTATTATAACCTCAAACTACTATCTACATGAACGTTCTCGTTGGGACCTCCAGTGAAGAATAATCTGGCGTATGCGAACAAAATTCATTAAATTCGTTCTAGTCGTTGTCGAGTAATTGATATTAAAAACATAAAAGTCGTAATGATAACCTCATGTATTTTTAAGATGTTTAAAAATTGACCGCAGTTCTGACGACAACAATACGTTTATTGGAGTCAAAAAGAGCAACACAAATCTTATAATTCTGTTTTATTACCAAAATGTAACAAAAAGTATTTTATCTTCTAAGATTTTATTACAACTTAGAATTTAAAGATAATTTCATTAAAAAAAGAGCAATAAATAACTTAATTTAACTTTTCTTATGAGAACTGTTTTCATTGCAGAAATGCTAAAATAACTGTGAAAACTGATCTAATCGAATATCACACCGAATGCTTTTTTAATATATCAGTTAATTCATGGTGAAAGATTGATTTTACAAATATGATATACCGTATTTGATGCATTCCGAGTATTGTTTACACCACGACATTCCAAATTCAGTGTGAAATCAATCAATTTCATTGGATGGTTTTCTAATTTTTGAAATATTGACATTTTCTCGGAATTTCTGTTCGATACTAATCCATCGGATAATTGATCGGTTTGGAAAAAACGCTTGATCTTAAGTGTATTTCAATTAGTTCGTAATTAATTTTCCATTTGTATCCCAAGCACAATTAATGATCAACCGATAAGACTTAAACGAGGACAACTCGAGATACTGATAGTGCCATTTTATTTAGAAAAGGGAAATAAAACTATAAATATCAACGTTATACTATGGCCCACTTCTTCGTAAATGCCTGATTCACGTACCTAATTTCATCGCTCATAATCGCTCTAACCCAAAAATAGTTAACTGAGAAACTTAAGAGATAAGTCTGTTACCCGGCTGATAATTAATCAATTGTGAAGGAAAGCGATAAGAATGTCCAAAACTAGGACGTGCGCTATTTTCATACGCATTAACACTCAAATGTGTTTATATTGCGTCTAACTACTATCAGCATCCGTTTATAAAACAAAAATGCAATGAGACAGTTTATTTATTAGTCGATCTACAGATAAGAGAAAGACTTCACAATTCAACAGATGTGCTTGATTTTGTTAATAGATAGAGGTAATTTCTTGCTCACGGTTCTAAACTAGAAATATTACAGTCACTATGATTTTTTTTTTGCTAAAAAATCAAAAATTTAGTAATACATAACTCTTAAATAAGTAGAGAAAATAACGAAGTGAAGCTGTCCTCCCAGAATAAAGTTTAATTTTAGATAATGTGTATTGTATAGGTCTTTTAGGTAATCAACAGAGAAGTAAAATTAGGCAAAATCTAGTAGTATTTACCAATCTACAAAAGACCTACCGGAACTGTTGGAGCAACTGGGTATTCGAGCGACATATAACAAATTAATTGAGAATTATTTATCATCAAGATCAGCAAAAACAAAGCTTAATAATTATTAATTAATTACTGATTATAATCAATAAAGCAAAGAGCAGATACAAAAGTGTAGCGTTCCACAAGGATCAATATTGAGGCCTCTCTTCTATCTGATCTACATAAATAACACCCTGAATATAAACTTAAGAGATAAGAAATATGATATACAGATATAATATACTCCGATGATACTGCTTTACTGTAGAGCTAAAGCGGAACACGTATTACAAGAGAAGGTAAAGGTAGATTTAGTAGACCTCAACACAAAATTACAAATAAACTCACGTTAAATATTGAAAAAACTAAATATATTATTTTTAAAGTAAAGAACAAAGTTCGATGTGGATCCCAGAATTTCTGGAAAATGATGTGCCCCTTGAATATTATGAATTAGTTAGACAGAAAGAGTAATAATGCGTTTTGATTTGTTTTCATGTACAGTGTAAGCCGGTGGCACTTGCTTCAAGGGTGTGAAAAAGAACTCATTTTACTATCAAATGTGAAAAATTTATATTTAATTAATCATTAATGGTAATTTAGCATATCTTATTTTCGCTATATTCTATATTTATTACAATTCTACAAGAAAGAACCGAAAAAAAGGAAGTTCACATTATTAAAAACATCGGAAAAAACTCGAAAATGAATCAGCTGCTAGACCATTTAGACTTTCTTAAGTGAATCGTTTTAAACTATTCTTTACTAATTGTAAATCGTACCATGGCCGGCCGGTTTCCAAATGGTGATACGACAGCCGCACGTGGTCCGTAGTATTTTTGAAAAGTGTGAAACGGCCGCAAGCGGTTCGTACTGTTTTTGAAAAATAGGAGACGGCCGCGCAACCTCTAAGCTACACGCTTAAGCCCTGTGAGGATCGAACTAAAATACAAACGACAACGGCCCCAGCCGAGGTGCCACGTCCGAACCAATTTGTAAGTAATAGATATATACATATATATATATATAGATATATATTTATAATTTGGTTCAGTCAATGGTGCGGCCATGGTAGCCTTTATGTGTTGGAGCGGAGATGCTGCCTTACTTGTACTAGTCACATTTTTTACATTGTATTTATCAAACGGACCTCATGCCGGTCTTCTTAAAAATGTTAAATATTTTTACTTGGGCTTTCCCGCCAATTGACTGATTGCGATAAAACAGCAAAAAGCCGCTTTAGCCCTGATCAAGAATGGCAGTTGGTTGACCGCAAGAAAGTGATACGACGCTGCTTATCGCTTACGTTCATGATTATCTCTAATTTGCCGATGACATGGGCCGTCCATAACGCTAGTAAAATGTTTGAAAAGCTGCGCATTTACACGCGACATAAATCAAAATCGTTGTGTACACCGACAAAAGGCGAATACGCTAATTATGCAGTTTAATTTACAATGAATTGCAGTTGGGGCTGGGGCTGAATACTGAACACTGAACACTGATTCTACTCGACTTACCCAACTCGGCGTAACAGAGGGCCCCGACCATACTGAGCACTCCCGACATGATCCAAACGATCAGCGCTTGCCCGATCGATCCGGAGTAGATGAGCACCCCCTTGGGGCTGACGAAGATGCCCGCTCCCACGATGACGCCGACAATTATCGCCACCCCGTCGAGCAGGCTGATTTCCTTCTTCAACTTGACACCCTCCGAAGACGACGAGTCAGATGACGAGGACGGCCCCTCCCCGTCGACCTCGCCGGCCTTCACTTCGAACATTGTCCTTGGCATTACTTTTTCACTCGCCGAAACTCGCGCCATATCGCCTCCAAAATGTACCTTACGTCTTTTCGCGAAAAATTAAGAATCTAAATAGGGTAGGTATCTCACAACTGAACAGGTCCTGCGTCACTGTGATCGGTTCTCGCACAAAATCACTGGGTGTCAGTTCTTCAGACGTGTTCAAAACACCAATTGACACACATTTCAAATTAAATTCGAGCAGCACCGCTGTCCCACCTCAGCTTATTCCGCTCCCAGCTGGAGCTAGAGGAAGCATTCACGTGTTACGTATTATCACACTTTCAGCGGCCGGGGGATCACAGCACCTCGTGGCTCACTTTTTCCATGATTTCGGCCGAGATCAAGCACCACAACTTTTAAAACTGTTCCGCTGCGAAAGTAAACTTGAACTGAGCGACTCGGAACCGATCACCGGAGGCTTTATGATCGGTCTCAGCAGCTCGCTAATCCTCCACCGTGCGCTAAGCTCGGCTTAAGAGAATCTTTCTGATCGTTTGCGTCGACGCTCTCTTAAAACTGACGTAATAGAACCGCACTATTGATAAGATTATTTCCATGCGCTCCAACAGGTACATTACATACCATATAAGCGTTTTTTCGGGGAGCATTAGCTCCAGTCCAGTAGGTGAATGAAACCGAGGATAATGATCGAAATTAGTTCAGGTCGCTCTATCACTATCCAAAATTGGCCACTTTTATAGATTCTTACTTTTCTCAAACGTCGCAGCTAGAAGCTTTAAAAAATGTGCCCATATACGAAGTGTTATCAGTATTATTTTTATACAACATTAAACATTAATATCTTATCAATAGAAAATTCATTCAACTTTTGATTATACTATTTGTACTTTTATTTTACAGACAATTAGCAGTTTTCGTGGTGTTTGTTTACAGAAGTTAGCCTGACTTCAAGTAAGGCCGCTTAAGGCACTAATGAGAAAAATGATAATCATATTAAAAGGTCCATTGGTTTATTGTCACTGCAACTCCAGCTGAGTGTAATCTACACTAGCACTAATAATCCCAACTAGAAATATTCTCTGGTTGATATAATTCAAAAAGTTGATACAGTGTAATGATAAACACCATTTCTACATTTTTATAGACTCGGACATTGAACTTGATTTTATATCTACACTTGGGTGCGAATAAATTTGGCCACTTCATACTTTTAAATTCGAAGTACTTTTTCAAAGGTGCTATAAGGTACTAAGAAAAATAATAAATATTATTCAAAAGGTTATTCAATAATCTTTGAAATAAGATCGAAATGTCTGAGATTGGTTGTTTTTAAAGTTAACGGCATTAGAACAAAAAACACACCCGTATTTACTTCCTTATAAGATTATGGGTGCCGCTTCTTCTGAAGCTATAAATATGGGTGCATACATTAATTGCCCATTTGCAATAGTAATTTACATATCACCGCTCGACCAGGAATGTTTTTATGTTAATACGCAGTTTAAAATGCATACTACACCGAGAAAAGCCGCTCTGGCTGTCGTTTTACTGAAAAGAGGGCAAAGTCAGCGTTAAGTGTCACATAGTCTTAATATAACCAGTGGTGCAAAGAATACTATATTTCGCAGGTATCAAGAGACTGGCGCTTTTGCTCGGCTTCACGCATCATTGTCCTTGCGCAATTGTCAACTCTCAATTCAGTTCATGTGCAACAGTAGCTCCAGAAAGTGCGAGGAGTAACCATAAGCAGGTGCGCAGTGAGGAGAGGGAAATTTGACAGCTCACAGACCTGCAACTGGTGCTAATCTGATCTCAGCTCATCGGCGCAAAGTGAAAGAGATCTAATAGCTCATAGATACGTACATTAAGATATCCTAGCAGAAAATATGATGCCTTAAGCTGACTTCATCGATGATCATTTAATTTTTATGCAGAATAATGCACGGCCACACACCGCACGAATTGTTCGAGATTACCTCGCTTATCAAGTCAACGAAAGATCGTATGAAAGTCGTCATTAGGGCAAGAGGGGATAACACATGTTACTATTACAAACGAATTTTTAACCTATCTAATTGTTTCAGTTTTAAAATATTTCTATTTCTTTACGAAAAATCCTTGATCACTTGATCTTGGTCACTTCACTTTAGAGCTCTTAATTCTTAAAAGAAGAAAAATACATAGATGTAAAATTCTGGTGTAATTTTATAATACAATAGTATCTTAAAAACTGACTTCGAAGACAAAAGTATGAGGTGGCGCATTTTATTTGCACCCAAGTGTGTATATTGTACGTTAAAATCTCGAAAAGTTTAACTAATAATAAATTTAATGCATTAAATAAGATATTCAAACAAAATCAAAATTCAAAATATTGTTTAGCCTCTTCAGTGATTTAAAGTTTTTATAAATTTGATGGTAACATGTTATTTAAGAAAATATACATATATGTATAGTATATTAGGGTGCTTTTTTTCGTGACTTTTTTTTTTTTATCAGTCCCACCTCGAAATTTTGTGACAAATACCTAAACAAAAATTCCCTGAAAATTGGAGCCCTTAATATTAATATTAAGTACTAGACCAAGGCGTATAAAGATTTCCCATATAAAATACACGTAAACTTTGATTATTTTTCTTCAAAACTCTACAGCTCAGAGGAATTTTATGGTATAATCTTGGTCAATGGGAGGATTTCTTCAGAATTGAATGCTTTACAAAAGTGTCCATTGCGGTGTAACCCTAACTCCTACCAGCGAGGTAGTACGGGTCATTAACCCCAATTTTTCCACGAAATTCTCGCTTTTTGCCCCTATCTCGTAAACAACAAGAGGTACAGAAAAAGTGAATATGACAAACTTGTAGCAAATTCAATTTCCTACAAAAAAGTTCTGAACACCAAATTGTTAACATCGATATTTCTTGAGATATCGGGCTTTGAAGTTGAGGTAGTGTTTCTACAATTTAGCTCAATAATACATGAAATTTCCACACTACCTCAACTTCAAAGCCCAATATCGCAAGAAATATCGATGTTAGCGATTTGGTGTTCAAGAACTTTTTGGAGGAAATTGCTACAAGTTTATAATATTCACTTTTGCTGTACCTCTTGTTGTTTACGAGATAGGGGCAAAAAGCGATAATTTCGTGGAAAAATTGAGGTCAATGACCCGTACTACCTCGCTGGTGGGAGTTAGGGTTACACCGTAATGGACAGTTTTGTAGAGCATTCAATTCTGAAGAAATTCTACCATTGACCAAGATTATACCATAACATGCCTCTGAGCTGTAGAGTTTTGAAGAAAAATAATCAAAGTTTACGTGTATTTTATATGGGAAATCTTTATACGCCTTGGTCTAGTACTTAATATTAATATAAAGGCTTCCAATTTTCAGGGAATTTTTGTTTAGGTATTTGCCACAAAATTTCGAGGTGAGACTGAAAAAAAAAATAGTCGCGAAAAAAAAGCACCCTAATAGTATATACAATATACACATACATTTATTTTTTCAGGAATCTAGAGCGTTTCGATTCGGTTAATTTTGGTCTACTTTTAAAATATCCTACATACTAAACCTGTTAAGTGACCACTTTTTTAATTAAACTTATATTTTTTCAAGCAGGTAATATGAAACACTATGTAGAAATAGAAACTCTGAACTTTTGTATCATAAGAATATATTTAAAAGCCTGAATAATGTACGTTCGCCCAATGTCTTAAAAACATTTTTCTGTCTTTTTCACCCTTCGGAAAGAATACGATGGATCGAATGGATGTAAAAAGAAACAGGAATTTTTCATGTAGACCGCCTCATCCACTGATCTAAAGAAACTCAGAAGAATTTTTATCAAGGCAGTGTGGATGCTACTTATTTACTTTAGCTATTCAAATTATCGTTATTCAATTCAAATATATTTTTAGGATAATTTCAGTCATGGTATGTCGCTAGGATTTCTTCAAAAACTAAATTTGTACACAAATCTTTTTGTTTCTAAGCTACTTTGGGAAGACGTCTTTTCATCCACTGTGTATTATGATTTTAAGAACGACAAAAAATCCTCTTTATTTGTTAAAGTACTCCATTCTTTATGTTCTAAGCCGTTCAAACAAAAGTATCTCCATAGTCTAAGAAGCTTGTCTAGATGCCTAAAGAGTGCCTATCTGTTAGACAACAAAACGCAAATTAAATTCAATTCGCACTCAACAAAGATATCTGCCAGATTGAACCTACTCTACGGTGGGATCATGCTTTTCAGTGAGCGCTGCGCTCGTTCAGAATGAATGAATGAATTGGAAACGCGAGCGGCTCGCATCTTGCCTAAAAGTTCAAGCCGGAAGTTATTACAAAAAAAAGAAAAAAAGAAAGGAGTGAAATAAAAAGAAAAACAGTAAAATTTCAATAGACGGGAGCAAGCCGCATTCTTAAGCAAGAGTGCTTCTTTGAAATCTGCAGGACGTTGAATTTAGGGTTATAAATAATGCCAAAATTTAGCTGCGTAACTTTAGTTATTTTGATAAATTGGTATGGAATGTACGCATTAAAAAAAATACATCAATTATTGAACTTTTAAAAGATTAGTTTAAAACATACAGAGCGACTTTCACGGTTTCACACATTGTCCTCTTTCCTACTTTCTCATTGCAACAGAAAAGTGCAATTTTTACCCATTAAACGCGAATCGCACAATGGTAGTTCAAAACTTAAAACCACTTAGAAGCAATTTGCATTTAAAACAACATCACCAAGTTACACCTCGATTCGTGTTATCAGCACAGCACACTCAAGGAAATCATCGAACAAACACCCGAAGATTGGACCGCGAGTGAACCGAACCGCGGACTCAGGTCACCCTTCGAATACGGCTCAAAATTCATAAACCGGAAATGTAAAAAAAATAAAACAGCACGATACAGCGAAAGAAAAGGAACAAAAAAGCGCGTTCTTTGAGGGCTCCAACTTTAGACCTCGACTTCTCCGAAGCGAATGCGAGCCCCACAGTGCGTTCCGGACAGAGATGTCCCCGTTGGGGCTCTGCTCCCATTCAAAATCGCTTAAAAGCCTGGCTTGGGGACTGGGGTTAAGAGAAGTCCCCCTGGGGATTCTGCGCATAAAATTATGAAGAAAAGCACATGGTGTGGCTGCAGCTGATCGATTGCTTTGTTTGCATTTGTGCGTATTTTCATGCTCTGGTTTTTAGAATAATATCGCAAAAATACCCATTCAAAGTGTGCTTACTTTATATACACCCGCACAATGGCAAAAGTACTGCCCACAAAATCTAAAAACGATGTGATGTTACTTAATCATTAATAGATTTTGAGGCCAGACTTAAAAATGTAAAGAGTGTTTTTTTAGTCCGACAGAATTTTAAATTTAAAAAAATTACACAAAAAGTTTTCTTTTGATTAGCATTTTTTTATTTGATTCGAAAGACCAATTCATGAAATTAATATTTAAAAATGATTCTGGACGCGACTGTTCTTGATGAAGCGCATTCTATCAATCAATTTTGGGTCACTTTTTCCAGTATGTCAAAAAAAAACCCGAAAAATTTTTACTTCTAAGTTGTCAATTGTTGCTGGTTTATTAGCATGATTGGAGGCCATTTCTCGAAATCAGTTTATTTCCAAATTGGTCTCACACCAGAAACAACAATTTTACATATAAACAAACCCATTAAAAATGAGCAACCATTAAAATCACGAAGTCGTCTTTAAATCTACGAATCGACGACCGATTTTCAAATTAAATTCAAATAATTCTTAACCGTTCCTATCATAAATATCACTATAAATATCTAGATAAGTATCAGAATGACAGTTATCCCTATAGGAATTTCTGTCTAAGCTAAAAAATATCCTTTATAACCAATGAAATCGAATGTTGAACACATATAATGAATTTTAAAATTCACGACTTTTTTTCCAATACTTTGAATCCCTTTGATCGGCATAGCAGAAAAACTGATGAACAAATGAAAAGTTAATCACCACACGGTCAAAACTCTTGGACTAGATTTCTAATACACCTTAAAAATAAAGCTAAAATATAAAATAGAATATTTTCGATTTATTAAATGAGTTTTAAATCATTTTGAGACTAAATAATATTATGTATGGATTTTTTAAGTTGCTTTATAAAATTTGTTACAGCAGAGAATTTATCTGAAAAATTTAATTTGAATTCATAATAACTTTTAAAATTTCCAGTTTTAAATTCTTAACCACTGTACTTTTACACATGTATAAGATTTCGATTCGTAGTATATTAAGTATTTTATTTCAATAAAGGCGAAAGTATGAATTTGTTTTTAATATTTGAAAAATATTTTAATTTAATAGGTTTTTAACGTAATATAAAACTGTTGAACAATATTCTAGAATTTGTGACCGTGCAACTAGAAATTTGAGTAGATTTTTCAGTCTGATATATGTATGTAGGTAAATTGCAATTAGCCTTCCATTTAGACCTCATATTTTATATATTGACGCAAGGAGATAATCTAGACTCTTAAGATCTGTCTGGTAACTATAAAGTAAAAATTTTTACCTGAAAGTGTCTGTTATTGAAAAAATGTGTAAATAAATAAAAAACAAATTTCAAAATTTTCCAAAATATTAAATAAATCCATAAGTTTTCCCTCTGACCTCTTGATCATATTTGACAATTTACATACACAAATAAGATTTTGAAGGTATACCCAATTTTTACTTGAAGTCGTCTGGTAACTTTTGATGTTTATCCCCACTACCATATGAAACTTTTTACCAGATTTTTACTCAAGAAAATGTTACCCAAAAGTTACCAGACAGACCTTTAGAGTAAACGGCGGGCAATGGTTTTTTGTTTTTTTGTGAATCCATTTGTTTCGCTTAAAGATATATTTATGATTTTTAATTTAATGTTTGTCTTTATTTTATTATAAAAACATACATACATATTTATAACACACAATAATATATATGTCCCCGATTTACACTGAAGATCGATTCCTCAGAAAATTGTGTAAATCAAAATCGTGGAAAAATTGCGTAAATCGAAAACAAACTAAAATGTGTATAATTTAGTCAAATATTTCAATATACAGTGGAATCTCTATAACTCGAACCTCGTTAAGTCGAAATCCTCAGTAAGTCGAAAAAAAATGCCATTCCCTTCCGCTGAACCCCTAAATACGCGTTATCTCGAATTATTTAGACTTTGTAACTCGAACAAAATGTTATTTCCCTACGAAGTATTGATAATATATATTTATACTCTATAACTCGAATTTGAAAAATGAGACTCCGTAAGTCGTAGTTAGTAAAATACAATGACGTCTTACTTGGAATTCCCCGAAATAATAGCAATAAAATCCAAAATGAATGTTCGGGTTCGGGACTTCTAATCTATTGTTTTTGTCTTGTACACGTGCAATGAATGAATACATTCATTAAACTTTCTAAGTAACACAGCTGTGTACGTTATGTTTGTTCCTTGTCGACACATACTATAAAACTTAAGTTGAATTGTTATTCAAATTTGACTCTACAAATCGAAAAATATACTTAGAAATCGCGCCTTTGTAAGTCGAAATTTTAGCAGTTAAATCATATGTATCTCGAAGTTCTTGTTAAGTCGAAAACTCGTTAACTCGAATTTTTTTCTATTTCCCTTGACATTCGAGTTATAGAGATTCCACTGTAAAATAAAAAAAAGATACCTTGAAAACATAAAAACAACAATCTATTCATAAAATGACAAATATATAAAGATATAAGTATGTAAGTCATTTTATAAAATCAAGAATATAAAATCCTTAAAAAAATTTAACTAAAACTTTAATTACTATCATCATTTTCATAGGCTATTAACCTTTTCTTCCTGATTGATGTAATATTGGCTCGATGGTCGATGAATTAAGAACAATTTCAGATCGACGAGGCTTGGCAATGAAATCCATAATTAAAAATTGTGTTTGGTTTTTAGCTAGGTCTTTAAAGACCTATAGAACCCCGTAAAAATATATATATAGTAACAAGTTGAACATGCCTCCGACTGCATGTTGCTATTTAATTGCATGAACTTTACAGATTCCACGAAATTTTTTATCATCTTTCAATAACACCCTCAACACTGAGAACCGCGAAAATTTCAACGCGAGGGAAAAGGATATTCATATTTCATTTTTCTACTTGTTTACTTCATGTTGTATCCATCTTTTTAGTTCGCTTTTAACGGAGCTGAGTTTTTTGATTCTTTTAATTTACTTTATTTACATATATAGTTGGAACACCAACAACTCGGGTTGTTGAAGTATTTCAGCGCTTTAAACCAATAACATGAAAGCATTTAAAGTAAACATATCTTTTTTATTAATTTATAAAATTCTAAACGAAAAAATGTATAGTATATACAAATTAGTCAAAGTAAAACAGCCACAATCATTTTAATCTAAAGTAGACTGCATTTGAGTATTTGATGATTTTACAATTCTGATCATCTTACATAAATAAAAACCTTAGTCACTTTTAATACTTCGAAGAATGCGTCTTTATAACAAGAGCTAGAAACCGCATGCACATACATTTTTACTGATTATCTGAAAGTTGAGAAAGGTTTATATAGTATGTTTACAAATCGAAAAAAATCACATGAAAACTATAAATAGCGGTTCCAGACCTATAGAACCTATCAGTTTGATTTCCAAGTGAAGCAAAGGCAGGACAATTATTTCTTTAAAGCAACAATGTTCAAATTTTACATTCTCGTTTTTGTGGTACATATTATCAAAATCCGCGCGGATTGTGATTACAACGAAATGATCAAAGATTTTGAAGGTTTAAAACTCTTATCGATTCCAACCGGATATGTGATCCCTAATAACCAAACCAGTACAATGATTCCTAGCGGTGGAAACGTGGTGTTGCATTGTGAAGAAGGATTTCAGTGGCACAGCAGATACAATACTTATGAAGATGAAAAATTGGGAAACACCTTGATAATCTATTGTGATGAATACGAAATGCAGTATGGGACGGAGTACAATTCGAGGAAGGAGAGCTTCTCATCAGGAAATGGAAATTTTCTAAAGTGCAATTGGAATTCTGGCAAGTTTTATACTAGCATATTAGACCACTGTTACTACGAAGGATTGCGATACGGGATCCAAGTAAAAGATGTTCCTATAGTATCTTTGGAGATATGCCATGACTTCAGCAACTCTGAACCAATTTTCACGCATTATGTAGCAGCTCAGCGTAGTATTGTTCTTGCTAGGCAAATTGAATACAATCCCAGTAATATAACTCCAGCTGGCCTTAACTCCGAAGACTTGGTCACCATTGAGGACAAGATGGCACCAAAAATAGTACTAGAAAACGACTATACTCTCATTATTCCAAGTTTGAAACATCTGATATCTGAAATTGATTACAGATACAGTGAACTAGCTTCCAGCACTTTATTTTCAAGAGTCGACATAAATGCCTTCCAATACAAATTCAATACTCTAAATTCAGTACCCTGGTGGAGAAATTTAAAAACTGGTAACTGGGCAGTTTTCCAAAAAATTCTATCCCGGCAAGTAGAAAAGGAAAGTTATAGCATTTATGCAGGAAAATCTCATAGAGCTTTCTTCCCGGAGGAATTTGTGTGCAATTCGGAAACCGACATGACCTTCGATTTCGACGGGAGCAAGAAGAACATCCCTCTTTACATCTGGAACTACATCATCCCTCGGCGAGAGGATAATAAAAACGATGAATTCGTTTTGATAGGCACCAACTCACCTTTCATCGAAACCAAGCCAAATAGTTCGCTCGTGATTTGTGAAGACATCTGCGATAGAATTTCCTGGCTGAAACCACTCGAGACCACCAGGAAGATGGCGTCGTTTGGATACATGTTTTGCTGTAAACCGGAGGAAGTCAAGTGGATACTTCATGGATTGCCCATAATAAAGAACTACCACACGAATAAATATCTGTAATGAGTGACCCATTGTCTAAACTCTAAGTGAACATTAGTATTGTGTATTTTTCGTTTGAATAAATAGAACAAGTTTACTATGTTACAGTAGAACTTTTTATAAATAGAATTAGCTACCTAAAAGGAAACTATTAAAAACTAGGCCCACATTACAAATGTGAACACTAGAGTTGTGTAACATATCAGCCTTTACTTAATAACAAGAACTATGATAATTGTGGAAAATTAAACATCAAAAATAATTTTTTCTGGTTAGAGGAAGTTAAGAAGAGGATGAAATCAAAACAAATGTGCGTCCTTTAGGTACTTATATTTAATAGTAATTTTTGTAAAGGCTTACTTGTTTCGCAGTACAAAAAATTCAAATTAAATAATACCGATCACTAAATGCCATGTAACAGTTTTAAAAGATATAAAAGAATGATTTAATTTTTATTTTACATCTTGTCTATGGCTGTTATCTTTATAAATTCACTTTTCAGCTCTAAGAATCAATAAATAATTGGAGGAGTGTCAAAATTATGGTGATTTAGGTACCCTATCTCTAAAAATTTAATTTTTTTAAATTTCAAATATTTTAAACAACATTTTTAGATATTATGAATTGTTCACTGTGCTACGGTATAACTTATTTTATATAAATTTTTCGTCATGGGAAATGTAATGTACGTACTTAAACATCTATTTTCGGATTTTTAACTTATTCTAAGACTTTTAATTTGGTGTAATCTTTTTATCGAAAGCCTAGAAGTCTAGAGTGCGACAAAAGATTGATTCAAGTATAAAAAGATTTAATTTCACACTTTTATCCTCGTTAATCCGTTTAACGATTTGTGAGAAAATAACACTTTTATTAATCATTAATTAATTTATTTTCTTTCTCTTTGCACCGGCCCTGTTAATATGGAATTATAAAAGAAAAACTTTTGAAGTGTAATCTGTAGGTTAAAGCAGGTTATCATATTTACAAATACAAAACTGGGATGAAAAGTCCCTATAAAAAGCAATTCCAAGCCATCGCATTATCAGTTTGATTTCCGTATAAAGCAAAGCAGGCAATTTTCTTAAAACAATGTTAAAATTGTGTATTCTCGTTCTTGTGGTTCATATGATTGAAATCTACGCGGATTGTAATTACAAAGTTATGTTTCGGGGTTTTGAAGGATTAAAACTTTCACCAATACCAAACGGATATATAATTTCTAATAAGCAAAATGATACAATAATACGAAACGGAAGATATTCGGTGTTTTATTGTGATGGAGGATTTAAATGGAATCTTCATAATGTAAACATTGACAAGTTGTTGATAATTCATTGTAAAGGAAACGAATTGTTATATTCATCTGAAGTAAATTCAACCAAAGCTAATTTTAATAATGGATATGGTAGATATTTCCAGTGCAAGTTGTTTTCCCCTAACTTTTATGCCGGAAAATTAGATCACTGTGATTATGAGGGTCTACGATATGGGATCAATATAACAGATGTTCCCATAGTATCTTTTGAATTGTGTCACGATTTCAAAAATGCTGAGCCGATTTTCACTCATTATATTGCTGCTGAGCGCAGTACTGACCTCGCTAGACAAATTGAGTACAATCCCAGTAACATAACACAAAGTGATTTAAGTCTCGAAGCCTTGCTTATCCTTGAGGACGAGATCGCACCAAAAATAGTATTGGAAAACGATTATACTCTCTTTATTCCACGTTTCAAACATCTGATATCTGAAACTGATACATATATAGCGAACTTGCTTCCAACACCTTGTTTCCAAGTCTCAACATAAGTACCTTCAAATACAAGTTTAACATTCTGAACTCGATACCCTGGTGGAAAAATTTAAAAACTGGGAACTGGGCAGTTTTTCAAAAGACTCTATCCCGGCAGGTGAAAAAGGAAAGTTACAGCATTTATGCGGGCAAATCTCATAGAATATTCTACCCAAAAGAGATTGTATGCGATTCGGAAACCGACATGACCTTTGATTTCGATGGACTCAAGAAATATATTCCTCTTTATATCTGGAACTACATCATCCCTCGGCGTCAGGATACAGACAACCAGGAATTTATTATACTTGGAATCAACTCACCTTTCGTCGAAACCAAGAGAAATAGTTCGCTCGTGATTTGTGAAGATGTCTGCGATAGAATTTCGTGGCTAAAACCACTCGAGACCACCAGGAAGATGGCGTCGTTTGGATACATGTTTTGCTGTAGGCCGGAAGACGTGTATTCGGTACTTGAAGGATTTCCAATAAAAAAGTATAAAAAACCCATTAATAGTGGTTCTATTTTTCAAGTTACGCTTCCTTAAATAAAATCATATCGAATCTCAAAATTTTCATTAAGTGGAGGGATTTCAAAATATATATCCAACATTTTAAACTTATATAAATAATGGCATTGATTTTTGATTATTTAAATACAAAAACTTAAAAATACATTAAAGCTCTCTATAGAAAGAGAAAAAAGTGATTATTCCGGAAAATTAAACCTTAAAAGTACTTTTTTTCTTATCAAAGGAAGTCCAAAAGCATTTTATAGTATTTTTAGAACAACAATATCGCTTTATTTGTAAGGTTAAATCAGTACCATATTCATGACTTTACTGTTATATTATAATTATATATTGCATAAATAAAAATAAAAAATTATTATATTTCTTAGTAGGGACTATAATGTTTTTCTGTAGAACAAAAGATATAAATTAAATAATAAAAATTGATAAGTACTGTTTAATGAGAAATTTTTATTTTGTGATCGTGTTTGATTGATTATTATTCCTGTAATAGGTACTACATACATACTACCATGGTCTAAAAGAAAGGGGACTTTATACCGTACAGTGTCATCTGTTGTCCGATTGTGATACTGGATTGGTAGAACTTTTATTGACATTCGTCATAATTTGTGGCGTCGTACAAAAGATATGCACTTTTATGCTTACAATATTTGTATAATGCTCAGTTGGAAAGTAAGTAGAAAAGGTAGGTACGCGAAAGATAATTTTTTTTCTATCACAATCAGCGACCACTGTAATAATGACATGAAACCAAACTTTCGCTTACATTATAAAATTGCATACCTGCAATGTTGTTTATGTAGAGAATGAAGTGAAATTGAAAATAAAAATTAAAACTTATCTTAAAGAAAGAACGTGCGACATGCAGAACAACATACATATTTATGTATTAGTTTAAAAATTAGTATTAACACAGAAACTGGTTTATTTAACTATGTTTGCTTTTGATTCTCACCTAACAACATTGCTAGTAAGCATGACCAGAGAAGTTTAATTAAAAATTATAAAACCATTTTATTATTCAAACTACATATTTGCTTAAACCGATATGAAGGAATTAGCTCACTCAACGAGGCATATTGTACATCTAACAAGAAGCTAGAGCTAGACGATTAAAGTCTTGATATTAAATATATTTAAAACAACCAATCTAAATTAAGAGAAAATGATATTGTTAAATAAAGAATGATTCAGATTAAATTAAATTGAGGATTTTCAGTAGGTGAAGTAATAAATTGGTCTTATGAATAAATACTCATAATCACAAATCACAACTAATAGAAACTAGCAAAAACCGTAATAAACACCATAATAAGCAATCAGTGTCTTCGGAGTTAATTAGTGTTTTTCCATGAAGGTTTAATTAAATTTGTTCTTTGTTTGGTTTTCCGCAGTGACGGCCGTTTTTGGATCGTAATTTGAGGAATTTTCTTCTTGGGATTAGTAAAAAATTTTAGAGTAGTTTTTTTTCATATATTTATACATCCTTTTTATACAAAAAAATATACTTAATTTATTTTAAAAACAAAGAATCTGCTGATTCTAGGGCGTGTAAAATTTGAGACATTCGCGGCGTAGTCCTAAAAGGTGCCCACGATTGCAGCCGTCTGGGGAGTCTCTCTGAAGGTGCTGTAAAAGTTTCAAGTGAATCGATTTAGTACAACTTTAAATATCATGGACACCGATTTGAAAAACGTGATTTCGAGAAAAACGGGTTTAAAGTTTTGGATTACAATTACACCGTTCTATGCGCGTTCAACTTCTATGCCCTATAGCTCCCTTAATTAAACGAATTTTCAAAATTCATTTGCAGGCATATTTTTGAGGGTTATTAAAATAAAAATCCCTCGATTTTTTCAAACCGTCACTGCGGAATATAGGTACTTAACAGATCACATGTAGTAGCAACTTATTATTGAAAGAAACATTGACCATGTTAAATTATGAAGGATATCGTGGCACTTAAGCGTGAATTAAAAGCTTAATCGACGCGATTTCTGTTTAAAATTTAACCAATGTACACTAGTAAAACTGACAAGCATTCTCTTTACTTCAACAATTCTAAAGTAAAATTGAATTAAAATTAAAATAGTGAGATAAACTAGGATCTAGTTGATTAAAACATAAAATGTGTACCAGATGAACTAGCAAGGTATTATACGTATATATGTTGAACTGAACTAGCAATATTTTTTTCAGGGTACTTACTATTCAGCTTACTCTATCTTTGAAAAGTTGCCTGGCTAGAGTTCCATGATCTTTTCTACTCTAGAGATTGTTTCATTTTCAGCTCTGTCTACATGTTGAAAAAGCATGGAAACTTTTTGCGATAAAACAACCATTAATAAAAGTACTTACAAATCAAAATGTGGACCGCAATGAGGGGTATAATTTACTAACTAATTAATTTGAAAGTCTGATATATCTTATCGTTATAAAAGATGTTAGAGTGCAACTGCGTAAATTATATCGCTGAGTGCATGCAAAAGTCATTCCCATTTAAAATTGTGCTTATTTAATCAGTTTGACTAGTTTATCTATACGACGTTTTGTATAGTGAACTCTTTATTTCTCTATAAAAATCTTATCAAATTTTGAATACATTTACTTAGTGCCATTTCTCTACTTTTTTGTGGGAAATCCATACAGTACCGAATACACTTTCTCTGGCTTACAGTAAAACATATATCCAAAATATGGCAGCTTACTGATGGCCTCGAGAGGCTTCAGCCAATATGTTCTTCCAATAATAATTTTACTATTATGAGGGGTTTTTTTTTCCTTCGTTTCGACAAAATGTGAATTAATGCCGCGCAGAACAAACTCCTGGTTCTCTTTATCTTGATCATCCGGAGGATGATGTAGTTGCAGATATAAAGAGGGAAGTTCTTCTTATGCCCTTTGTAATCGAACGTCATGACGGTTTCCGAATTGTACACAAATTCTTCCAAGGAGGAAGCGCCATGAGATTTTTCTATATAAATGCTATAACTTTCCTTTTCCACCTGCCGGGATAGAATCTTTTGGAAAACTGCTCAGTTCCCCACTCTTAAAGGTGTCCACCAAGATACCGAGTTCAAAGTGTTACGGCTGTATCTAAAGCAAAGATAATATAAACTAGTAGTTTATATTATCTTTGATCTAAAGGAATTCATATCACGAGTAAAAATTGCTGGAAGCAAGTTCACTGTATCTGTGGTAAATTTAAAAAAACAAAGGTCTCAAATACGGATTGAAAAGTGTATATCACGTTGCTGTAATTATAATCAACTTGTCTCGCAGGAACAATACTACGCTGAACAGCAATATAATGTGCAAAAATAGGCTCAGAATTCTTGAAGTCGTGGCACACTTCCAAGGGCACTATGGGAATATCTTTTACGTTGATTCCATGCCGCAACCCGCATAAAAGTTGTCAGAAAATGACTTACACTGTATATAAAATCACTTCTCGAATAAATTTCTCCTTTTTTGGATTATACTGTGTACTATATAGCAATTGATTGCAGTTTCAATCATTTTCCAATGCTATAGATATTGTAATAATTGCAACACTCAATTTCTCCACCACAATACAACAGAACAATTCCGCCACTTTTAATTTTTGTTTTATTTAGGTCATGAGTGATCAAATATCCTCTTGAAATCGATAGAAGTTTTATATCTTCAGAACCGCGAACCATGTCGTTATAAATACAATCAACATGCACCATAAGAAAGACAATTCAAAATTTTATCATTTTTGTTAAAAAGAAATTGTTTATTCCGGTTTAACTAAGAACTTACATTGAAATTACTCGAATCGAACGCATGTAGCCTCTTTTATAATGTACTACTGTGATCGAAAAATAAGCTGAATTTTTCATTTAAATGCGGGTGCTATGAAATCATGGATTTAGATTTGTAAAATTTTTTCTTTTAGGCAGGCAGGCGAAAATACTGAAACTCGGGACCCACCGTTTCTATATCGAAGCTTTATTTCAGACTACCCGCTAACACAATGCACAGATGCACTTGCGTCTTATCGAACGTAATCGATGAAATCGAGCCATTGTATTTTCTATGGTTCCGTTTCAACGGATAATGAAAGATTTAAATTCGAATTTTAATTTATCGTACAGATTACCAGTCATCTACCCTACATGATGGTATATGGCATAATATAGGTTCCTTTTGGGGCACATTCGTCATTCCAAAACGGCTAAACCCTTTTATTAAATTTCTGTATCCATTTATAAATCGTAGTTTGGACCTAAGTGTGTAAATTAAATGTTTAGGTACATATAAAATTATTTTCGGAGCCATTTTACTATATGGTGCTTCTATCTGGGCTGACTGTACTAAAACGCATAGTAATAAGCTTCAAAGAATGTAAAATAAAATCTTAAAGATGATTTTTAATCTGCCACTGTTTTTCGCTACATGAAAGTTACATAACAAAGCCAATATCGATATCTAACCTGCATGAACACTTTGCACAAAGTACCATATCCCATCAGAATCAATATATCTCAAATTTGTTGTTATAAAACAGTAAATAACATTAATTAAGTGCAATAATTAGATATCTATAATTAACATAGTTGTAAGATTTAATACATAGTTGTAAGATTTCAATTATCATACTCAAATAATTATCTCTTCATTAGTCCGGGACTACATCACATATTGTATAGAACTAAGACTCTAATCACTGTAAACTCATATGAATTCTCGATACTCTTTGTATATTATGTTAATAAATTGGTTTTATTCTATTCTATACTTAAAAAATTTTAAATTTACCTTGGCACTTCTCCACCCTTGAACTACGGATAATTTATAATTTAATTTACACTTTCTGGCTAAGTCATACGTAGACAAAATAATACAGATGATTGAATTAAACATTGTATCACCGAATGTAGATCTTTCTTACCTTGTAAAAAATGAAGATCTTGAAATAACTAAATAAATGAAATGAAAACAATATATAGTATGATTTCATTTCGTAAATATCCTTACATATGTATGGTAAGTATGATACAAAGTAAAAAGTAGTACCGTGTCTGTAATATTTGTATTTTTACAACTTTTCAGTATTAGTACTTTATTTGCTGCCAGTATAACTTAATCAAGAAGTAATTTCGAGTAAATTCGAATTTCATACAAATTTCACACGCCTTTGATAAGAGCCAATGTAATTTCCTCGGGTTTTCAAACCACTTAATTTCATAAATTAAAGCCCAATCTAGCAGATTTAAATTGTCGAAGGTTTAAGATAACATTATCAGAACATATCTTTATGAAGTATAAAGCACATAAGTTGAAGAATTCAAAAGTTATACGCATATCTATACGATACCATTGTTGACACAATAAATTCTTTATTTCTCGATAAATGTCTTATTAGTTAAGAAATACATGTTAATGGCGTCTCCATAATTTTATCTAGGAAATCCATCTAGTACCGAGTTCACTTCCTCTGGTTTGCAGCAAAACATGTATCCAAAAGATGATATTTTCCTGGTAACTTCAAGTGGTTTCAGCCAGGAAATTCTATCGCAGATGTCTTCACAAATCACGAGCGAACTATTTATCTTGGTTTCGACGAAAGGTGAGTTGATGCCTATTAAAACGAATTCTTCGTTTTCTTTATCCTGACGCCGAGGAATGATATAGTTCCATATGTACAGAGGGATGTACTTCTTCCGCCCATCAAAATCATAAGTCATGTCCCTGGCTGAGTTACACACAAATCCATTCGGAAAGGAAGCCCTATGAGATTTTCCTGCATAAATGCTATAACTTTCTTTTTCCACCTGTCGGGATAGAATCTTTTGGAAAACTGCCCAGTTCCCAACTCTTAAAGGTGTCCACCAGGGTACAGAGTTCAAAGTTTTAAAATTATAATTAAAGGCCTTAATATTAAGCGCTTGGTACAGGGTGTTAGGAGTCAGCTCGCTGTATTTGTAGTCAATTGCAGATAGTAGTTGTTTCAAACCTGGAATGAAAAGAGTATCGTCGTTTTCCAGTACTATTATGGGTGGTTCTTCATCTTCAATTGTAACTAAGGCTTCAGGTCTAAAGTCAATTAGCGTTACGTTGCTGGGATTATAATCAACTTGTCTCGCAAGAACAATACTACGTTGAGCAGCAATATAGTGTGCAAAAATAGGTTCAGAATTATTAAAGTCGTGGCAAAACTCCAAAGAAACCATTGGTACATCTTTTACAGTGATCCCCTGTCGCAATCCCTCGTAGTCACAGTGATCTATTTTGCCGGCATAAAAGTTAGCCGAAAACGACTTGCACTGTATATAATAATTATATCCTGTTTCCAGTCTCTGCTTGTTTGAATTGTGTTCCGTGGTATATAGCATCTGAGTTCCATCACAGTAAATTGTCAGCCACTTTCCAATTCTTTCATTTCGGCCATTGTACCATTCAAATCCTCCAACGCAATACAACACTGAATGTCCTCCGTTTTTTATTATTGTATTATTTTGTTTACTAGGGATTACATATCCGTTTGGAATAGGTACAAGTTTTAATCCTTTAAAATCACGAACCACATCTTTAAAGTTACAATCGGCACGGACACAAATAAGATGAGCCGCAATAAAAATAATGATAATAAATTTTATCATTGTTTTCTTTTAATAAAATTGACAACGTTGTTTCACTCTGAAATTAAACTAACAATCACTGACTAGCTGGAATCGGTATTTATAGATAGACCCCGTCAAATGTTTCCATTTTTAAATAAGATAACCAGTCAACTTATCTCAAAATCAACAAAAACACAATGTGTAAACATGCATGCGACTGTATTATATGTCTCATACATTTTTCTTAAAGGTATACAAAATAGAATAAGAGGAGAATACCAGGTTTAATAATAATCTTCAGATACATTCCGTAAGAAAATTTAAGTCCGTGGAATAAAAATCACTTTTATGATTTTAGTTGTTGTTGAATTTTAGAATTAACATTTTAATTTCTTTTAATAAGAAGTATAAAGATTATTATTATTTATTATAATAATAATATATATCGCCACAAGATTGAACTTTAGCGATGGTATATTGTTAAAAGCGACAACTCTGCTAATTATAAAATTATTAATGACCGATTCCATTTTTCCAGCATAAAGTTAACCGAAATTCTCGAATCATAGGGTTGAGGATCACTGACATAGCGCATATTCCTTAATAAATGAGATGAATGGCAGCAATTTGTATTTTATTTTGAATACAAAAATCACCGTGATCACCTGGTGATTCTTTGGTTGACACTCATTCATTACAGAGTTCCTAGCATCTAGTTAAGAGAAGTTTACACGTTACACTTTAATACATAGTTCCCAATCCTTTATTTTACAATAAAAGCAATCTTGACTTCATTTCCGACGAGAATGAAAAGGTAAGCTTAGCACAATAATCAAAGTAAGGGAGTATTAGAGGTACAACCTAATCTATGTCTAATCCGTCTCAAGAACCCTTTTTTTTTTTTTTTTTTTTTTTTTTTTAATTTGTTGTGTGACTATATTGAGGATCTCATCAAATTTCAGTTTATTTATTGTCTATAATAATACTGAGATATTTAACACCTGATACTACTATTAATCTCTCGGTATTGGAAAACTCACGGGACCATCTTTAGATGAATCCCAACATACAACAAATGGAATATAGTTAAATGCTTTTGAACCGCATGGCAGTTGTTAATATTATTAGATTATTCATTCATATTATCTACTTACCACTTTTTTGACCGACAATTTTACACAGAAACTATGTCATGTGACCGGCTATTACATTGTAATTTAATATGGAAGTATGTAAAGTAAAACATTCTATATAAACTCCAATAAATTTTATTTATACAGAATGGACTTTGGACATATTTTATATATTATATAACTTTTAAAATTTTTGTTTTGGCAAGTTAACTCGTCACCGGTCAACAGTGTGTTAAATTGAGATTTTAATGATTTTAAGAAGTTCTGAGATGTCATCAATAGATAAAATAAAAAGAAATGGACCTTAAAGTGAATACCGTGCGGGATTCCTAAGGTAACTAATATCTCTTTCGAGGTGACACGATGAAAAGGAACCTGATATGTCCTATCGACTTAGTAAGAACGTATCCAGTTAATAAGTAGAGGTGAAAAGTCTAGTCTTAGTAATTGGAGGATTATTACAGAATGAGAAAGTTTATGGAAAGCCTTGGTGAAGTCAGTATAGATACTTTGTAAGCTATTAACGATCGTCCTCTGACTTCTTTCCGACAAATATGGTTGAAACCACTCACATTATTTCCCCAAAACCCCATACTGTTTAAGATTTTCAATTAATATACCGCGTTCAATAAGAAAGTCATGGCAATTTGATGCATATTTGCACTTCCATTGATTCACTTTATAGCACAACCAACAAACTGAACCTAAATCAGCTTATAAAAGTAGATAAAGCTAAAGCTGTATACAAGATTTCATAGCACCATTAATACCACAATCAGCAATAAGCCTCATATTAACAAGGGACATTCATCAATACGAAACAAGATGCGCAACGAAAGGATACTTCAACTTACAAATATCTAGGATGAATCGAATAAAACATGATCCTATTCATTCACCAATGCCATTCTTTAATACACTACCGCTGGAAATCAGAAATGTTTTCAATTTATTAGATTTAAAAAATAAGATTAAAATGTATGTAAGAATTTACCACTGAGTATAAATGAATACAAATATTTAAACTGTTTGCCACTAGTGCAACCCTTATGTCAAATTTATTTTGCATATATTTATTTGGAAGCACTTAATAGTGTTAAATCAACAATGAAGTGTAATTATTTTATTTTTATATACAAATTTTGTAACTAAATAAATAATTTAAAAAAAAAACCAAACAAAATATACAATATATCAAATCTTTATTCTGGGTAGCTGTTAGTAAGCTTCCGTTCAATAAAAAATGTTTTATTGTTCTGGATAAAGGAAAACACGCAGCTATAATAAATCAATATGCAAAATAAGAACACTTTGATTTTATCATAAAAAGGTACGAATTTTGTATGGCTAATTGAATTCATCCTTTAGCAAATTTCTATGGACGCAATTATAAAACGCATTTTAAATACTTAAAAATAATTTATAACGAATCGTTCAGAGGCCGAAAGTTGTGATCTATATCTTTAGATATATTGTATAACTAACGTTTTAATTCTCGCCTAGACTACAACAAGGTAATACAATTTTTAAGATACACATATATTGTAGAAGAAACTAACTAATGCCAACTGTTAGTGTTACTAATGTTGCATAACAGACGAACTTATTTGCGTGTCTAATTCATAAGATATATTTTAACTGGCCATATTGACTATTAATTAATTAATTAATAATACTTATGCCCCTGAACGAATATTGGGTATGACAAATTTGTTGTTGTTCAAGAGGATAGAACATAGAACGAACTATGGATTTTCTGAAGTTGTTTCTGCAAAAAACTTTAAAACTTTTTTTAAATGTTGTACATTTTTTAATTCGATGTGCCCAGAAATTAATTTTTAGTTGGTTTAATTATGAAAGCTTAGTTTTACTTCATGTAGATGTAGTATGTATAATCTGAATTACTGCCTAGCTTGTAAGATTATTTTATCGGTAGACTTGAATAAAAAAAATAATTGTAGCCGTATATTTCAGCTAGTAATCGATAAATTCATGAATCTTACTAGAAAATTGCGAAGTTAAAAAATGAGGAATTCGTTACTTATCCATTTCCAGAACCGCGATGGTGAGTTTCCCAAAAATTCCTTAAGCGCTCATTTGCGCGCATCGCACGGCCCAGCTGCGGCGAAATGAATCAGCTGCCTCCGGTTCGCACAGCTGAAGTTTTCCAGTCAACGAAATCAATTCGCCGCGCGGGCACCTGCTCTCTCAAATTTGTTCCCTTTTCTCCGTGAAAAATTCCCTTTTGGAATTTCTTTTTCGCCTCTGTCAGTTTCCAGCCAACCGTCAAAGTGGATCCGGTCTCAGTCCCAGTACCTGTGAAAGGGTCGATTTTCACTGACATGTTTAAATTTCTGGTGAGTTGGACCCGTTCGTCTCCGTTATTTATTTATGCTTATGCAGTGGAAATTATGTAATTCCCTATTTTTAGCTAACGTTCAGCGCGGGCGTCTACACAGGCATTTACCTGAGCCAAAACTACGAAGTGAGTTGTCAACTCAGTTCTCTAATTAAAAATTTTATTTTGCATAATTTTCTGGTTTTCTCGGCTGTTCTAACAATCCGTTGTGCTTTTTATTCTTGTAGATACCTCGAGTGGACGAGCCCGGGAAGATATTAGACAAAATTAAAGAATACGCCGATGAACATAAGAAGAAATGAGCGCCATGATTCGTGGACTCTAGATTAAAAGCGTTTGACCTCGGGATTGTTCAGATGTGCTTAAACGATGCGAAACCAGCTGGAGAAGAACTCTAAAATGACTTTAGCATAATTGTCCAGAAGAGTTAGCGTAAGATGTGTTTTGTCCTTGAATAAATGCTTGTAAAGAATTTGCACCAGATCTAATTTCAATTCACCCATCAATTATATTTCATCAAAGGGTGCAAATATTTTAATCTGAGATAAAAGCTTATCGCGAGTAGGCTCTTAGTTTTCTAGTTTCTGCTGATTTAGAAAGGTCAAAGTTCAGTCTGCCCAGCTGAAAGAGGGCACCGATATTATATTCTATTTATTTAACTATCTTTAGAGTATTGATAAATGTTTGTCATTTCAACATTAAGAACCTTCTGAAAGGCAAATATTGAAAGAAATCAATTAATTTAATTTAAAATTATGATAATAATACTGACTTTTTATTATTTATTTTCAATTCAATTTTAAACTTAATGAATCAAAAATTTTAATTTCAAATAAGAAATCATTATACATATAGTGTTGTAGCTGTATACGCAAGTCCAAGTCGAGTTCTGTAAGTCCTTGGGTTATCTGGTCGTACTTTTTTTCTCTTGTTTGCCTTTGATTAATACCCTCTTTTGGTTTTAGCTCTATATTTATTCTTTGTAACTTGGTTATAGTTTTATATGCCCCCAGCACTTTTGCACATTTTGGCCTTTCCCACATTTATTATTTCCGCAGCTGGAAAGACGAACTCTGTTGTTCTGGACCAGTACATATATATATATGTTCATCTGCTGGCTTAGGTACTGAAATGGTGTGACCATGCTGTTAAATCGTACCTAACCCCCCGATTCTGGATACAAATTAAGAGCTCTTAACTACTATTAAAAATCCTTTTAAATGAATTAATATGCTACCACATTATTGAACAAAAATTAGAAAATCTGGATAACACATGAGACTGAAGAATGAGCTTCTTGGAGCTCACATATCTTACGCATATTCTGAGAGTTCCAATTAATTGGATAACTTTGCTTCTGATGTATTCAATAAGTGCGTCCCAGTTCAGTTTGTCTTCTACTACTGCACTCAGATATTTAGCTTCCTTTACTCGTGTTATCCCTACTCCATCTACATTGACATTTATTTTAGCAAAGGCTTTTGCTTTTTTGTATAAATATCATGTTAACATTTATTAAAAAAGTTTTTTGATCTTTGTCCACCCATGTGTTTTCAATTCTTCATTTGTTTTCCAGTTCTCGCTCCTCCTTATGTATTAACATTGTATCGTCGGCATAAAATACATATGTTCCACTTAGAATGTAGAACAAATATAGTGTTGGGTCAAGAACTGACCCCTGCGACACCCCAGTTTGGCAAATTAGTTCGTCACTATAGATATTGCCCATCCTGGTCTAATGCTCGAATAGTCGCTGAGTTCATTCGCTTTTCCTCGTATTCCAACAACTTCAGGATCCTGTAATAAAATTCTATGATCTACAGTATCAAATGATCCAAAAATACTGCCCCATCGTAATTTCCTTTATCAAGGTCTTTGTTTATTGTGTGGATTGCCGTAGTTATCCGTCCCACTATTATCAATGGAGCCGAACTGACTCTGATATGTCATGGATAAAAGCTACTATTCTTTTCTTATTTACTTTCTCGAAGATTTTGCCAAGAACAATTAAATTTGTCGATAGTTGCAGACGTTATCCTTGACCCCCGTTTTATTGATTGGTGTTATTACCGCTGATTATAGACAATTAGGAAACAACCTCGTTCGATTGCAAAACTAGAAACCTGCAAACCAGACTTATAAATTACAATAACGATACAAAATTCCATCTCAAATGTCTTAGGATAATATCCAAATGTAATTGATGAGATTTATGTCCAAAAATTTATTTTCACTAATAAATTCTCGCTACCAATTATTAATATTACCGAGAACTTTATTTAAAGAGTTTTGTATTTTTACCAAATATTTGTAAAAATACAGCGAATTGAATATTTGAGTTTCCGGCAACTTGGAAGGTCGTTTCTAATTCTTAAATTATTTTTTTCCCATTCTAAAATATGTTCAATTGAAATTTGTGAAACTGACGACTGTTGTACGGCCGTACGAAAGAGTGAGAAGCCAGCATGTATTTCTCAAGGTGCGTGGTGGCACTGAGATATTGAAAAGAGATGAGAAAAGAACATGTAAAAAGGTAAATTATTTTAGGGAACAAAATCTGACTGGAACTTCAATGATTGACACTACATCGAGTCTGACCCAGAGCTCTCAAAATAATGATAATCATTATTTAACACTTTACCGACCGCAAGCCTATTTGTAGATTCAAATCATAATTTAAGAAATACTTAAGGCAGAAAACGCATTTGGTGCGAAATTTCACTTAAACAGAATTGCGGTTGGTAATTTGTTAAAATGAGGCTCTAAACATTGAAAGTGCTATTATATAAAGAATAACGACTGAAACTGAATTTCAGGGATACAGCTACAAGGATTTGTATCACCCTAAGAAGAAAGGAAATCCGACAACCCCAGAAATCCCCTTAAAACAAGCTATTGAAATTTTACAATTTTGTTCCCCCCTTAAGCAGCATTACAAAATAATTTAAATAAATGAAATTCCTCCCCCATAATATTCCATTCTCGTCTGGGGCTCCACGAAAGCAAGCCAATCCGACGCGTGCGTTGGCAGAAGCCCCATGCTCTGGCACTTGTATAGCGCAAGGGCGATGTTCGCCAGGTTGCCCAAGAAGAACGTTATCTTTTGGCCGCTGCCCTGCGACCCCTCCGCCAGCTTCGAGGTTGTCTGCGTCGAGAACATCGCCTTGATGGGCCGGATCAGCATCATGCCGACCATCATGATGGGAAAGATCGAGATCGAATTCCCCGACATGTACATGATCAGCAGATTCATTGGCAACTGGAATCGATTTGCTTAGTTGAGGTAAATAAATTCACGATAATTATTCCCCGGGGAACTCACTTGTTTAAGTGGCGCTAGCGCTAAGTCCCAGGACTTCTTAATCATTAAGTGGTGGTCCCTAACGACTTCTGTGTGGCTCTGGGCAACCGACGGGTTGTAACCTGGCGGCGAGGCAACATCTGCATTTCGCCTGCAAAAGTAAATTGATTTTCTATTTCGGACACAAGGAATTTGATGCACGTGTACCCTGTGTTAAAATCCAGTGACCATTTGCACTTTTTGCTGCCGGATTTTGTTGACATTTTAACCACAATTCAGAGGAAAACAGAGAACCCTTCCTTGCAATCAGAAATTTTGACAGTTCTGTCAGTGAAGTGGTGAATAAAAACCACGAGTAACTTTCACCACTGAAAATGGGAAATATTTATTATCGGATGTGATGCTGGGAAATATCTAGGAAATTTGCACTAATCAAATGGCCGTTGCAGACGACTTATTGTTTTTATCGAATTTAAAGCAAAACGTAACGTGATGCAACATTTTACGCTTGTTAAAGGCAAGAAAAAAGTATATTTAGTTTGTTGAGCAGTAATATTAACCGTTAATTCTGCAAATTAAAATTTGTACGAGAATGGAAATGTAGGTCGCAAAAAAGTTTTCTTTCATTTGTTCATCTTTATCAATACAATAAAAGAGAGAAGGATGGAGGATGGATGTCGCAGTCTTCAAATTTTTTACATATTTGCGTATCACATTTGTTAAATAATTCCCCTTCAAACAGCTTCCCTGTTATAAAAATGGGAATCAGAATTATTGCAACGTGCCAAATGCATAAAAATAATAATTTACTGCAAGCAAGTGGTTTCAGTCAAAGCATTTGCTTAAAGTAAAAGCAATCTGTTCTAATAAATTGTAGGAATTATGTGAAAGAAAATAAGTATTTACTGCCTTACCAAAAATAAATAATTACTACTCGATTATTGCTAAACATATACGCAAAGACCGAATTAACCAGTAATCTGCTGAAATACATTTTTAAAAATTCCTCTCGGAATGCGTAATAAAGATCACGGAAGTATAAAAAATGAAATTAATTTTTTATTTTACACGACAAGTATACACGACAACTGACATACAAAATAAAGTTTGGAGAGAAAAATAAAATTATGATTTCTCCTAAACACTCATAGTTGATTAATCTTTAAAAATATTCTTTAAAGTCGGATTGATATTTGCAAACATTAAATGGTTTTCTATTATTTGTAATTAAATGTTTCATCTAAATTAAATTAGATGATCCTAAAATCTTTTTTGTTACTTGCTTAATGGTTAATTTTCGATTAATTTCTTATTGGTTATATTATAACATTATTTTATAATTAATATTTTTTTTTTTTTTTTTTTGAATGAAGAGATTTCGAGCAACTTTTATAATATTTATTATAATTCGATTTTTATTTTATTGGTTATTGGTTAACAATTATTCATCAATATATTCTTTTTCGGCTATAAAATAAAAATTTTAGAAGTAGGTGAAGGTGAGTTGTAATTGTAGTTTTCACAAGCAACTTCCTCGCAACATAAACAGAAAATTAATTAATTGTAATTATTATTTTATTAGTTATACATCTTAAAACAATATGCCCGAAATTGAAAGTTCACATGATGAGGATAAGATTGATCTACGTAATTACAAAGGTAGATCATTATAATGGTTATTTTGGATCCCTGGTCAAAATGTATACATACAAACTAAAGTTTTATAGTAAATTTAAAATCCTCTGTGTATTGTTATTTTAATCCCTTAAAATTCAGTAATTTTGTAAATTTCTACCTTACCTACTTGTGTGTGTGCTAATTATACGTTAAATAAGGAAATCTAGAAACTCAAGTCCAGCTGAGGAGACATCGATAATAGACTCCAAAGAAAAACGAATAAATCTACTTCATACCACACTACACAATACGTTTAATCAGCTCGTAAATGCATAAAATGTACTTAATTTTAGACTTAACATAATTACGTCAAAAGAGCTCGTTTAAATCCGAGGCACCACTATTGCTAGTAATTTATAATGTCACTCCACTATTTTTAACAAATTTCGCTATAAAAAATCCCACACTATCGACATTGCTTTGTCCAGGTCCAAACCGTTGCACTAGTTTACTGAAAAGAAAAATGCTTGAATTTAGATTAAGAGACCTAAGGACAAGAAATTGTATACGTATATCTTACCGACATGATTTTAAGATAAATGAACTTGCATATATTTGTGCTTTAATTAAATGTTTTTATTAGTTTAAAACGCAAGTGCGCGCTTGTCAAGAATTCACTTAGTTAAACTGAAATCTTACCCGGCGATCCGGAAAAGACAGCTCAAAAGCATACATTTATACAGAGTGAATTACCCTGTTTTTTAATTAATAAATACATTATGCACACAAATTTATCCTTAAACCATATTTAGTCGATAAATACACAAAAATGAAACGTCTAAATTTAGTATGAGCGATTGTGAAAAACTGTGCATAATCATCCACTTTATTTACCTATCTTCAAGACTCAAGCCAACATCCGCAAGCCCCGGACCGCCGAAAACGGGAACGCTTTCAACTAAACGCAGGAAGGGAAACTTCCTCTGCGCCCAGGCCACGATTCCTTCATTTTCCGCCTCGGTCACGGTGCAAGTGCTGTAGACTAGGACTCCACCTTCCTTCAGTAGGCCCGCAGCATTTGCGAACAGCTTCTTCTGGACAGGCACGAAAGATGTTAGCATTTTGCTGTTGAGCTTGCAAGTAAGTAGTGGTCTATTTCCCAAAGCGCTGCAGGGCGCATCGAGGAGTATCCTATCGAAAGTCTCGGCTGGGAAAGGTGGTCCATTCGTCTTTATTGTTCCATTAGAATCTTTTTGTTGCAAGGCCTTTGTAGAATCGAATGCAAACGGTTGGACTGATCTCAATTGAAGCTGTTGAATTTTCTTTCGAACGCAGCTTATCTTAGACTCAGTCTTATCCAGCGCTATTATTACCCCTTGGTCGTGCATGAGCTCTGCAATGTGAGTGGTTTTGTTACCTGGCGATGCACACATGTCCAGAACAGTTTCACCAGGTTGAGGATCCAAAACACGGCAGCAAACTATTGAGGGAAAGTTCTGAAGGAGCGCCTGATCAGAGGATAAGTCGCCTAGAGAAGGAACTCCCGATATTGTAGTTTTCATCTCTATAGCAATTCCACTGAAAGTTTATATAGTTTAATATCGTATACTACGAGTATAAGAGCAAATAGTTCTCAAAAACTGCTCTAACATTTTGATTTTGATGAAATTAGTAGAATAATGGTTTTCGCAACAGGCGATCTAACTTGGTCTCATCTTTGAAAATTCGTTTAGCTGAGTTATAGTTCATAGCTCGGATTTTTAAACATTATTAGATAAACAAAATGGCTTAAGATTGTGATGACTTTAAAGACTTGAACCAGGCTTAAGTCAGATTTGTTGCAAGTAAACTTAAGGGAAGAAAACCTTTAGATTCCCGAAAATAAGTCAATTTTAATGAATTTTTGTAAAGAACGATTTTTTTAATATTTATAAAACTTTAGGTATTGTTTATTATTAATTGTCGGGAAGGTTGTACGCGAGTTATAAAACGGGGTAATTTCTAACCTTTGTTGTATTGATCAGAAACAAACTGTGACATTTTTTAGTATTATTAAAAGTAAAGTAAAAGAAAAAAAAAACTAAAAACTAAATTCAAAAATAGGGGGCACCTTTAAAAATAATTTCAATTCTACCAACAGCTTTTAATTATTTTTGCAATAAAAAAATAAATTGTTCAAAATTATTTTTTAAAAGTTATGGGTTTATCGAAAGTAATATTCTTATTAATATGTGTCAATTTGGAAAATACAGTTTCGAGAAAAACGCGTCTGAAATGTGGATCTATCTACGTCTACCAAGTGTAGATAAGTCACGTTCATAGCCTATAACATCAGAAATATCTCGAATTTAATTTTAAAACTTTGGTGGCATATTCTTAAGATGTTATATAAATATTTAAGAAGAATAACAACATTTGTTTTCGATGATTCTAAAGGAATTTCCCCCCTTAAGCTAGCATTGAAACAGATTTGAGTTAAGAGAAATCTTTCCATCACCCACTATGTCAAGTTCGGTTTTTTAAGTACTATGGTTTCAAAAAAATACATAACAATTTAATTGTAATACCTTGGAATGATATCCTCTCCGTAGAGTTGATATCTTTGCATTTTAACTGCCCCAGTGCCTAGAAAGACCTTCAAAGGGGACTCGTAGGTGCAGCTAGTTCCTTTTTTGCATTTACCTTCTAAATCTGCAAACACGTTGACGACATCCTCCAGTTTAGTACCTTAAGAAGAAATATAGGGCTTGCGATAGAATGAGAAAAGTAGCACTTACCGCTTCGCATTGCTAGAACTCCAGGGGCAAAGATGTGTGCCCCTCTTAACACCGCGGCTGCACAGTTTGTGTCCACAATTATTTCGGTGCTGTTCGGGACTGGTTCCTTGCAGCCTTCACCTAAAGATGGTATGCAGAGCACTTCAGGAATATTTTCGATTGTAAAAACTTTTCCAAACTGTTGGGAATGACAATTACGATTAATTATCCCTTCAAAGTAACTTTTTGTAGATTTAAGATCCGTCCGAAGAAGATTAACTCGATACGTTGTCGTTTTTGGTGGTTGCGACAGCCATTCTAAAAGATCCTGGAAGTCGTTTGAAGAGAAATTATTTCTTAATCGTTAAAGATTTGAATCGTTTTTCTTTACTTTTACAAATAAAACATCGAAAGAGTTGATTTGCTAGTTTTCTTTTTAAAGAAGACTGAAATCAATGAGACCGGACGAAACATACTTACTCCTGTATAGAGAACTTATGTTTTGTTAATTAATGTTTTTTTATCTAGGTCCCATAATTCAAGAATTACTGCAACACAAAAGAAGGCAACGACTTTTAATTGTTTAAAATAAAATGTTCGAGGTCGGTCCTATTTTTTCACATTTACCATGAAAGCAATTGAAAATGACTACACATCGTCGTGTTTTCGTGTTCTATTTCTTATTTTCAATGCCAAAATTTACATATATTAAAATAACATTGAAACTTTGAGTATGTTGAACTAGTAGGTAGAGAAATTGGAATAAATAATAGATATATTTTCGTAGCATTTTATACAAATAGGTTATTCACGTCAATTCCACTTACATTCTTAGAGAACATAGTATTTAAACATTTCAATAATAGTAACTCAAATAATGAGAATATAAACGATATGAATAATGTGTACAGAATTTGTAACTTGGAAATAATAAATAAAAACAAAATTCTTATTTGTTTTCATTTAAAAATATAACATAATTACAATAACTAATGTCTAAGCATTCTAATATAATAATACAAAATTAGCATCGTTTAAAAGCATGGGGCAGTTTTGGGCAAAAATCAATTAACGACTACAACATAGGCGTACCCACAGTGGGGCTGACTCGAAGCTAGAAATTATATATAACTTATATTACAAAATAAGTAGTATATATAAAATTTCGAATGTATGTAGAAGAAAGATGGATTCTCGCATTCGAAAACTCAAAAAAATCTATGGTATGACTGTTCAAAGACCCGAATTTTTGAGATTTCGAATGAGAAAATACATGTTTCACATTCGAAATTTTGTAAGCGACATTAAAAAATAAAATGTAACTCCTGGGAAAAGTGAACTGCCTGCTCTGAATTAAGTAGGTATCTTTTCTCTGTGTTGTGGGTGGGGGATTTAATTAGAAAAAGCAACATTTTTTGTCACCCAAGTTATAATACCTATTTGTCACAAATATTATTCTCTAATACATTTTACGTCAGCACTGTTAGATAACAGCCGTTTTACTCGGAGAGTATTGAAGCTATAGAAATGAAAATTAGAAATTAGGTGCAGCCTATGGCCTATAAACCGCTATTGAATAGTGCAAAAAAATTACGAAAAAATTAAGGCTGGCACTCCATATACATATGTAACTGATTGAGAGACAAAAACATTCAATGGACATAAGTGTGTGCAGCATCATCGGATAGCCCTTCAAAAGTGAAATAGAGATTTCTGAATGTCTGTTTTTTTTTTTTTTTTGAGATATGTGTTGTAAAGTCGTTAAAAGTGTATCCCCTCTAACTCTTAAACTAAAGGGTTGAAAATTCTGAAAAAAATTGCTTTGAACGATTTACGCTTATTTACCTACTACTTACGCTTTCGTAATTTTTGAGATATGGGATTTTAACAGTGAAATAAGGGACCCTTTACCTTGAAAATCCTTTAGGTATTGGTTGATGAGTATATTTTGATGACAATTCTATCGTTTTGAGTAGAAACTAGGTACATTAACTACGTAATCTTAAACCTACTTATTTAGCGATTCGAAAATATCAAAAGGTTAGAAGCATTATTCAGCCTGGCCTAGATTTTAATTAACTATACCTGCTCAATTTTTTAGCGAGACAGAATTAGGAGAGGAAAAAACCCTATAAAAGTAGTGGCAAAAGTGATAGCGGCGGAGAAGAGTCAAAACTTGGACTCCGATTTTTTGAAAAAAAAACATAGAATCTTCTTGTAGTTATTATAGTTTAAGTGGTTTTCATTGTGAGTCTGAACTGTGGTATAATATGTGGAAACAAAAGAATGTGGCACAGAGCGAACTAAAAGAAATGGACCTAGTTGCGCTAGTTAAAGAAACACAACTATTTTATCCAGCCATAAAACAGGCGCTTCATATTTTACATTTATATTTTAAAAACTTGGTTACGGTCAAAAATGACAGAAAACTGGCTTATCGGCCTCTGCATGATGAGTGTGCATAAGAATAGGGTACTGGAAGAACAAAATACATTTGAAAAAGAAATTTTGAACAGATTTTGCCAGAACCCTCGCAGATTATTGTTGAGATAAGAAATGGAAGATCACTTAATTAAAAAAAGCATTTTTAAATTCCTACTACTTATCGAGTTTCCTTACTTTTGCCCCACCCCTAAGTAAATGCTGGGTACGCCCATGGACTACAACTTAATTAGTTAGTTATTTAGTTGTTAGTTGAACTCCGAACTAAAAAGTGTTAAATTGTTAGTTGTAATTGAAATGAATTTTGTTGTAAAAAAATTAGTTGCGCACATCAATGAAGAATTAATTATTTAGTTTTAGTTGTCTCAAGCAACAAGTAAAAAATAAATAATGTCTAAATCTCAGAAAAAAAAAACAAAAATTACTTGTATACCTCAACATAAAATTTAAAAAACCCGGTTTAAATGCTTTGTTTTTTAAACATAATTCCAACATTCAGAATTTGGAAGCTTTAATTTTAAAATAAAGTAAAAAGCTGGACGTATTAGAAAATCTTGAAATTTGGAAAGCTATAAAACGAATGAAAAACATACTCAATGAATATAAAGAACCAAGAACTTCAAAACTTGTAAATATGCTTATATAAAGTCCGTATGACTGGAATTGACTTTTTTTTTTATTGATTTATTCAATTATGGCAATGTTACAGATTTTTGAATTTTAACAAATTGAAACTCTTCAGAAGAGCGTGGTAGAGAACTGGTTGAAGACTCATTGGACTGGCGAAAGAGTTTTCTAGGAATTGTCACCTAATGAGGTTCGTAGGGTGTGTGTTAAGAAAATTACAGGGTGTTGAATGAAAAAAGTATCCATACATATAAAACTGCCCGTTGCTCCTAAAAGACGCATTTTAAAGGGAGGCTCTCCGAACAAATATTGATCGGGGGATTCCATAGAATCGATTGGCATATCGTCGTTGCGCGTGCAATACCGCGAAAAAGCAGTTTGTAAATACCGCGTAACAGCAAAAGGCGCAAAATTGAAATATTGCGCCTACGGATTCTTAACAAAGTTTCGCTCCCGTAGGTCTCACAGAATTTAAATTAGCCTATAAGAAACCTCAATTTTGACATAAAAAAACTCAATTCTATATTAAAATGTTTCATTTCAAACCCGCGTACCTGTTAATTGTAAACTACTTTTTCTGTAATTTGTTGTAACAAAACCGCGTAAGTGACTTTATACAGAATCTAAGCAAGTTATGAAAGTAATTTTATACGGAATCTAAGCAAGTTATTAGTAAGCTTACGTTATTTTCCTATAAATTAGGCAGCAAAGAAGTAGCCTTAGAGTTCAGTCCATAAAATATAGTTAAATGGCTAAGATATTAAGTTTTTTCTTCCTCCTGTAAAATCGTGAAAACGCAGATACGCGGTATTTACAAACTGCTCTTTCGCGGTATTGCACGCGCAACGACGATATGTTGGAATATCGTTACGTATCACCTTGTATAATCTACAGAGGTCATGCAAGACGTATTAGGACAAAAGTGGTTTTAATTAAATTATGGGACTAAAGTAAATTGACTACTATTATTATTATTAAGTAACCAAGCACAGAAATAATATAATACCCAATTACACCAAGAAACTAAGAGTGAATGCAATTACAAAGGCTAGATTAAGAGTTTAATTTAACAAGAACAGCATGTTTCAAGCTAGCTAAAGGGTAACGTTGAAATCTGACTATAGGAGAGTTACAGTATACAGCGAGTAAAGCTCTAGATGGTGAGTAAAATCATAACTTCTGCATCCATATGCAGGAACACGCAAATTTAGATCATTCACTAGGATAGTATTTAGATATTTGTGATAAATATAACATAAGGTGCACTCGTCGATATACAGCCTTCTATCAACAATTGGGGACAAATTAAGTAAAGATAGTCTATCAGAATAAGGAACATTTGGCTTATCGATTTTTTTAATAGACTGCGGTAGAATTTCCTCTGCACAGATTAGACTTTATCATTTCAAACCGGCGAGCAATATTCAAGAATGCATCGCACTAGAGTCAAGAACAGCAGTCTCTCCGTAGACAGAGATGCGTAGAATAAAGCCAGCAAGTTTATAGGATCTCTTGGAGATATCGCAGATATGTGCATGGAAAGTTAGCCTATTGTCGAAAGTGGCCCCGAGATCGTTAAACTGAGTAATCAGGGCCTATGTTAGATGAGTAGGCACTACTTTTAAAAGTTCTCCCACGGTGAGCTTATATTATTTTGGCACGGTGACGTTACAGGAGATTACTGAGTTTAAAAGGATCTCGGGCTAAATTTTTACTCATAAACTCAGCTTAAAGTAGCTACTTCAATCCTGTCAATTAAGCTGAAAATAGTAAATTTAGTACGCACATAAACAAAAGTAAAAAGATTTCGAATATTTGCGGAAAATCGGCATTTTTATTAGATGGTCGACGGAAAAATTAAATCATTTATTGCGGTAAAGCACCTGATATAATAAAATCTTTTATGGTACGCAAAATATTTGGTTAAAAAAGCAAAAGCCAACTTATCCCTAATTTTTCGTATCAGTTTAATTTTTAGGTCATTCAATCGATTTAAATTTAACTCGACTTTCACTAGAAATTTAAATTTCAAATCTGCTCCACTGAACTGAATCTATAAAAATTTCCCACACACCACATACAACTCACGTGCGCAGACGTGTCGCTATCTGTCACTTTGACATATTCAACACGTCGCCGAAGTGCTTGCGTTCACCACATTTTCTCAATTCGGTACAATTTGCTCCTTTCCTCCGGGAATAAAATAGTAAATGTGGGCAGTTAACTTACATTCCATTTCGCTAATTGTGATTCCACCTCTGGAAATTTAAATACCGGCCGTTTAGGGTAAAACATTTCAGAAAAAAAAAAATACTTTTCACCGACTTATCGTGTGTTGGGAAAAAATTTTTCTTTGCAGACTTTTTGGGACACGCACACTTCGGGGCAGAGAGTTGATTTCGTATCCGTGTAGTGGGAGCAGTGAACGGTTTGCTGTTGTGTGAAGAATTCGTTTTCTGGATTACAGCTGTGTGCAAATGTCAAAGGAATATTGACGGTTGCGCAGTGTGGTGAGTTTATCGGAGAAATTTTATTATTTAATTTATTTGTGCTAATTCGCATTATAAAGTGATATAATGCATGATTTAAAGTCGCTAAGTGTTCATGTTCAGGTTTGCTGTGAATTTTAATTCAGGGAAGGTGTTTTAAGCCCGTAATCTAGTGCCGTGTGATGACACCGAACTCTGTGCGGATCGGTCTGATATCTGCAAAGCGATCGCTAGGATCAAGTGTTTATCGAACAAAGCGGCGTTTGCGACATCCAGTGGGCTAAATGTTGCAAATTTGTACCTTCGCGCATATGCGAACCTCGAGAAAAACTAATTTCCTACAGGCGTGACATCTGGGGGACACGGGTGGCAGTGGTGGTTTCGACCAACTTCACCTTATGACTTCGTTGTCCCACACGACGTGGCAGAATCGAGCTGTACGCGTTTCGCTTGTCAGAAAGGTGTCGGGTCGGAAAAGTGGCAAGGCACGGCATGGCCATGGTCAATTTCACTTTGTCCCAAACCACTCGCTCTTTCTGCCGGAAAAGTTTTCTTAATTATTTAATTCCTGCAATTGGAGGCAAGGGACTCATGGCTTCCCGGAATTAAAGATTTCTTGACGCTGCATAAGTGTTGTAAACCCAACTTTTATTTAAAGGGATTTTATTTATATAATATCCTTTTGTTGGACAATTTTAAAGTGTGCGTTCCAAAATATTAAATTGTAGTCATTGTAACTTTTTCTTCTTTCTATTAATCTCATACGATTCCGCTAATCATCACTTCTATTTATTTTTTAACGTGGATTCCAAATTAGATTCAGACCTATCGCATTAAAATTTATGATAATTTTGAGAACGCATTCACAATTTTATTTCTATGAACTTATAACTTAAGTGTCTTAAAAATATTTAACTCTCATAATGAGACATATATAAAATAGACAGCTCACGTCATGAAATTGCTACGAAAAAAGGTGAACAGATTTTGTATTTCTCTTTTCGTCGAAGCACTTTTTTCTATTAAACTGTTACAACCTTAGTGATTGCTTTTCTGCAAAAAGGGATATGACAGTTGACAACTTTATATTTACAAATAAACCAAGAACTTGAGTAGCTAATCTAAACGCTGGTCCTTTCCAGGACTTAAAATAGGCTCTCAATAAATCAACCGTCAAATTTGAATTTATTTCTTGCAAGTTGGTATGCCCATAAACACTTTCTCTTAAAAAGAAAGTGCAACAAGTTTTCGGTGTGAAATAGCAAGTCGAGCAGTCCATTATATATATGTCAGTGCAGAAAATGGTGCAGTCTCACTATTTTCTAAAATTATAAGCCGTCCAAGCACATACTGATATATGAGAATTGGATTGCTAACCGATGTCTGAAAAACGGGACTGTTTTGAACTTTAGCTTAATCCTTATGTGGTAAATAATGTTACTATAAATACCCAAAAACACTGCACAATTCTTTTAAACAATAGCGATTAAAAAATAATTAAGTCACATTTTTCACAAAAAATGTTCCTCACGGCGATCAGCTGGGGACTTATAAACAACAGAGATAGATATAAAAATCATTGTTTCTGTCTCAGTTTAAAGTTTGTATTTCACCAAAGCTAGTAGTTGAAGCCCAAAAACCCATAGCCGTTTGCTTTTCATTATATAAAACTATTCTAACAGCTGATTGCAATGGAAAATAATTTAAGACATATGGTAGTTGTGATGAATGGTGAGAATTTGGATGGATACTGAAAAAAAAGAAGACAAGCATATATTTTGTTTGTTCACATTATTCGTCGGAATAAAAGACAATTCTGGGAGAATCAAGGTAGCGTCATCTTCATTTGGTTATTGGGATGACTTTTTGGTAGTCTCCTGAATTCGGTCAAAATTTGATCTTATTTTCGAAATCAGTTTTTGTATGGGGTCAGCATGCCAGTTTTCAGTGGCGCGCCGGGTGTTGGAAGCATTTTGTGTTATATCTCGAAAACGGGTCGAAATCAATTTTGTTTGCTTGATTTTCCTATAAAGAGTACAGCAAAATGTTTCGATGCCCCTTTCGAAATTAGAAGACAATGTATTAAGAAAATCTCTTTATTTTTTTTTTTAATTCTTTCCAATTTGCTTCAATTGGTCATGCAACAAATAACTCCATACTTTTTTGCTTATTTTTATTTATTTTTTATTTTGAAACATGTTTCAGTGATGACAAACAATTTACAAAAATAAATAAAACAATTATATTTCTGTGCTCTAAACCTTTATACAAGTTTTCAATGTATTTATTTTGCTTCAAAAATGTTCCTCCAATTTCCGAAAGGTTGGTTATAAGAAGAATTATACCACAAAACCACAATGCCAAGAATACCAAACTGCCGCTTTAACAAGAGCTTATCTATACTGTTTCCCCCATTTTAGTGTAGAGTGAAGACGAGTGCTGCGGAACTTTTTATCTGTTTGGCCCTCGTCCCATAAAAAAATTTCTGGCAGAAGGTGGTTTACTTTTCATTCCCTTTCATTTTCGTATGAATTTAATTATTATTCATTTTGGAGCATTTGAGATACTTTTGCTTATATCTCATTCAATACGCAGTTGAACCGTTTAACGCTTCCTTGGACTGCCAAATTCTAATATGGATTTATGGTCAGGAAATGAAAAACATTGCTTGTTAAACAATTACTGAGTTTCAAATGAAATTTACATTGTAATGATAAGTTCAACAGTAATTGCAGAATTCCAACCATATGCAAAAATGCCCACTTTAACTCCCCCTATCTCGAACCAAATGCAGCCCAACCTGAAATTTAGGGAGGATTAAATGCTTATCAAATACTCTCATTTGGCATTCATTTGAAGTTCGATTTCGAGGATGGCCAAACAGGCGTAAAATAGTCTGTTTTTACGGTCACTCTATTTCTACTTATATTTGAATTCCTCCACATTTTCACTGTTGCTGTTGTTTTATATATTTATCATTGTTTAAATATACTCTAATATTTACGAACGATGTTGACAGTTGTTCGTTTGTTCAACAAGAAAATTGGGTAGAATTTGCTTTTCTGTTATAGCAATGTTTTAATCCGTTTGCGATCAATTTCATGAGTACGAAATTACAAAAGGTTATTCGATCTTTCTAAGATTAAACAACATATTTGATTAAAAGAAACGATTTACTTTTAATCGTTTTGCTTGTCTGCCACAGGTTCCTGATTTTCTCTTAAAATTACACAATGATTCTAGCAAAAAGTTATTTTAGATTCTAATTATTATTTTTGACATTTTAAAAAGGTTATTTTTATTATTTAGTAATTTAAATAGTATTTCCAGCAAGGAACATTTTTTTAATGAAAACTTTCCAATTCAAACAATTTCATTTGAGCGTGCTAGACACAATCAGGATAAGATACAATTTTTAAAGTGCCAATCATTTGAGACAGCAAATCCAGTCATCCATTATATTAGTTTACAAGGTTAAAAAAATGTACTAAATATGTTATTATTAAGATTCTCCAATTTAAAAATAATAATAATAATAATGAAAATATTCCAAAACTTCACATTTTCGAAAAAAAAAAAAAATTTAGTTAAACATTTAAAAAATCCGTTTTTAGAGTTTTTATTTTTTAATTACGTAATTCAAATGAAATTTTAAATTCTATACTATAGTTATAAAATATCAGTTAAAACCTTGTTTTGTTTAAGGTGTTTTGATAAAAAAAAAAATTTATTAGAGTTCCACTCCTGTATACCGGTGTTTCATTTTATTTATATGGAGAGGGAAGATCTAGAAAAAATCGTTCCTTGAATAAATATTAGTATAATTTACAAATAACAAAAGTAAATAATAATATATGTCGGTGGACGTTAAGTATTTTTTTCCAATTCTAATTCGATTGTTTAACTGAAGAGTAATTTATTTGTTCCTGGCAATTCTATAATTATGTATATTTTTGGGGAATTTAAAACGTCAAGGAAGCCCCCAGCTCGGTGAAACGGACTGAAGTGGTTTTTTCTTCTCCATGGATTGAATTTTCGCCCAAACATCTGGAGAAGGCAGTGGTTGCCAACACTGTTCCGTCCCGGAACGCCATCTTTGGACCCCGTTGCGGGTGTGGTGGTGGCTGTGAGTCGTCGAAATGGGACTTTTTGGACTTTTCTTCCCCGTTGCCACATTCAATTTGACGTACACTGACGCCCACTGTGTGGGTTTGCCGGAGTGTGACGCCTCGCAGCAGCAGCACCCGGAGCGGTTGTGTGTGTCACACATCGTTCTCAAGCTGCGTGTGTAGAGAAGGCGGAGAAGAACAGAGAAATTCAATTTCTTCTGTTTCGCTTTGTGAGAAACTTCAAAAAGGGTGGAAAACATTCGATTCGTCGGGAATTATTACAGAAATTCATCGCGCCTATGCGATTACCGTGCGAAAGTAGTGCGTAAATCCATTTTACGACCGGTAGACCGCTAAGAAAGCCCCTCAGCGTTTTCTGTGAAGTTTTTCCTTGATTCGCCCGTGCCCGTCGTGTGCATATTGTCCCGTTCCGTGGGAAAGGAAAGAATTATCGAGTAAGTTTTTTGGTGTACGACGAGCCCATCTTTTGTCCATTTGCAGCGGTCCGAACACCCAATTCTGATTCGGCCGCGGCGGTGCTCCATTCACTCGGATTAAACGCAGGTGAGGGTCCCACAGAAATTTTCCCGTAGCAGCAAGTGAAAAAAACATCGAAAACGAGCACACCGCGTCCCTTTTTCACCCGTCCAAATGGTGTGGTGTAAAAGCTGAAAAACGCTGCTCATGGGAAAAATGCCCTGAAATTCTGTGGAACTGGTGACTGTCGTGTTCGGTGCTCCGTTGCAGGGAGCGATTACGGCACCCGGGGCTGAGTAATTTTTATGAGTTTTATCACAAACTTGACATAATCTTGCGCCAGCCGCTGTCCATGCGAGAAAACGTTCTTGGCTGCTGCCACCATCGTCGCGTACGAGGACGGCTCCGATTGGCCTGCTGCTGACTCAGACCTTTCCAGTGACGGCTAGCTCCGGACCGCAACACGGCCAGTGGACGTTGCACTGGAGCTAGCGAAAACAAAAAGCATTTCGTGTGGGGCTCTTCCTGATGGACGGGCGCAAGCAAAATGATGTTTCACATTTCGGACGCCCGCAATTGCAAAGAAACGATTTTTTTTTTCTCCACATAAACTCAGGCTTCAGATTTCGGGCCGAATGAGGTTATGGTTCATGGAGCATACGTAGGCCACAAAATTTCGCAAGTTTCTCTCCAATTGATTTCGGGCTGACGGGGCAGGATTGGGAAAGTCCCATGAAGGCGCTGTAAGCCTATAATTGAATGGATAACGAGGTCGGCATCCCCAGACCTACAGATGGGTTTTCGGAAGTGGGATCAGATCGAAGAAAATTCCAATAAAATACAATTGGCAAACAGCAACAAGTTCCCCGACTGTGCGATATTAATCAAGAAAAATCAATTCCTTCTTTATTTGCAATAGTGCCAATAGTGTACCCAATTTTCGAATGGTTTTCGAACAAGATTTCATTTGCCATCTGAGCATATGGTGCAGAACTACAAAGGAAATTTAATTTCGTACACAAAGCCAAAAATATATGTATCATACAATTAGAGCAATAAAGACCTTAATTATAATAATTCCAACTACTTATTACTAACAATAAGACTGTTTATGATACCATTTGAACCATCAGCTCAAGAGATAGAGAGCATGTCTCGAATTTGCTCCATCTCTGAAATGACTTTTTAAAAGTTTTGAACAAGGCTTCACTGTATTTAAGTATATGAAATTTCTTCAAACATCATTTGCAGTTACCTAATGCATTCATTTGTGATGTACCAATTTCCAGCCATATAAAGCGTTTGCCAAAAAAAACTTTTTGGTAACCTATGTACAACCGCCATTTATATTATTATTTGTTTGTTTTCGAATTAGCAGAGGCTTTAGGAAATCCTGAGGTTTTTCGAGATAAATATAATGGAAAAGCACAAATTGCATTAATTTCCGGCCACGAGGATTTAGTTTCCGGCCACTGAGTGTTCCTAAAATCGGACATCAAATAGAAAAGTATTGAGCCAATTAGGCTGAAATTTCAAATATGTATATACTCAAAATTATCTGCCTATTACGGAAAAAATAAAGATTTTATTCAAAAATCACTATTTTCAGAGATTCTGAAAAAAAAGAGATTAGTTACAAAAAAAGTGAAAAAAGGCATATTTAGGTTTTTACCTCTAGAAAAGTAGTGAGTTCATTTTCATGAGACGTATTTCACTGAGTTTCTAGTAGTTAAAACAAGAATATAAAAAGTTTAATAATTAAAGATTCAACGTAACTACAAATTGGTCACTCATGGCCACTATCAATTCAATCAGCGATTTTTGGCATCAGTTAGCCGCCAGATGTTTATATTATTTATAAAACAGATGTTAATTATTTTTATTTTATCTGATATTTTGAACTCTTAGCTATTAACAGGAAGAATTTTGGGAATCTAGAAGTAAATAGAACAATTCTTACATTATACTCAACTTCAGAAAATGAATAAAAGCGTAATTTCGTAAATTATTATTATTATCATTTTTTGTGTTCAGCTGGAGTATTTTGACCGTTAAGATGACCTTATGTTTTGAAAATTTATCCTAAATATATATTATATGTTCTCATCGCAAAACAAAGTTGCGGTCGCTGATTTGCACTATTTTGGATTATATGGGTTGCGTCGAAGTATTTACGATGGTTTAGTGGAAAGTGCCAATTGTAACATTTGCTACAGTTGTTTCATTCGCGGCAGTGATTTTATCTTATTAAAATATTGTTCAATATGAAACAAAAGTCTCAAAGGCTTGAAATGTTAATTATCCCTCAACAAAATTAATAAATAATTAAAGGTTGTCATTTATTTATTTCACAACTAGTAGAAAATGTTCCCGAAAGGAATAAGGGGTTTCGTGAATTTTATTTACGAGAAATCTAATTTGGTCGTAAATTAATCTATAGAATCGAAATTACATAATCGTTATGAAATAAATTAGCATAAAAAGAGAAATATTTATGAAATAAACATAATTCTACTAAGGTGCGTTACTAAATGTTTTTCATGTTTCTTTCTTTCAGACAACTTCTTGAAGAGTGTTGATAAAATTATTATCCGACTATAAGAGTAAAATCGGAGCTTAAATCAAAAGGAGCTCGATCTGGAAAGAGGGACAATTCAGTTGAGACCTCCTTCCCTCCGATAAGTATTTGCTGCTGTTTTTGGCTGCACAGTTTTATTACAAAAGGCAAAGATTAACAACATTCAACCAAAATGGGAAACGTTTTCGCAAATCTATTCAAAGGATTATTCGGTAAAAAGGAAATGAGAATACTTATGGTTGGTTTAGATGCCGCTGGTAAAACCACAATTTTGTACAAACTTAAATTAGGCGAAATTGTAACAACGATACCTACAATTGGTGAGTGTTAATACTTTTGCAACAAAAAAATCCGCTACAAATTCCTTTAACGAGGTTAATTATAATTTTACTCATCGCTATTCTCTTTCACAGGTTTCAACGTCGAAACTGTAGAATACAAAAATATTAGTTTTACAGTATGGGACGTAGGCGGTCAAGACAAGATCAGACCATTGTGGAGGCATTACTTCCAGAATACACAAGTAAGTGTGGCACAAATCACTATAAAATTATAATTCCTTTACATTTGGTGTGATGAAAAATAAAATGTCATTCCTGATTTTACTGTGATTAGTGAATAAATTGTTTCAAGACGGGGCTGATTTTGTTGTCATGCTAATTGAATCGATTATCTTATGTTGTTGAGTGTGCTTTAATATAGTCTTTATCATTCTTCCTAGGGTCTCATATTTGTGGTCGACAGCAATGACAGAGAACGTATTGGCGAAGCAAGGGAAGAACTTATGCGAATGCTTGCAGAAGATGAACTCAGAGATGCTGTTTTACTTATATTCGCCAACAAACAGGTAAGAATTTTTCTTTTGTTTAAACATTAGGTGATTCAAATGTTATCTGTTAAGTAAAAGTTTTATGGTGTATAATTTTAAACCTTTTGAAGTGTAAACGTTTTACTATAAATTTTAAACACTGCTGGTTCATTTAAATTTCACAAAATTAGACTGACTATCGATCGCCGATTTATGAAATTCGCCATGATAAATTTGCCCAATCCGTCTCTGTGTTCTTTCACTTTTTCGATATGATAAGATAGCGTCAGTGAGATAAGGCTTTTAATTTCTACACCTGATGCTTTCGCGCCTTGAAAGAGTTCAGAGGCATTTACAAAAGTACAATTTAGTTCAAAGGTACGATATAGGGAAGTTTATCTTATTTATAACAAGAATTAAATTAAATTTTAAAAACTAAGGTCGTCCAAATGTTTCTGATCACATTTCAAGTAAAATAGAGAAATATAAAAATGAATTAAAGCTTCATGTTGCTGGATGCAAGTAACTCTACCTTCTGATAAATTCTTTCCCCAGCAAATTCTGAAACAGAGTTGCTCGGATTTTTGCTAGTAATTCTGAAAATGTTAAATTTTTGTACTTGAATTTTAATGGACTTTCTAAATTTGTATCTTTTATTATTTAAGAGTAATTACCGTTTATAATTCTTATACAAAGGAGCTAGATTGCCGCCACATTAACACCTATATTTCTGTAGTTTTCTCATTTGGTATTCTTCTCGCAGGCTTAAAGAATTATGGGCGAAACCTTTTGTATTGCGTAGAATATCACTGCCAAATCATTTGCAAATACCAAGGCAAATAAGTCACTGGAATTAATTTTATTTATCTTTACCTTACGTGTTCGAAAAAGATTCTATTCAATCAAGCACTACACAGTTACTACCCAATACCGCACCACAGTGTTACTATCGAATTATTAGAGACACTTAAATTTTCTTTGTCGAGACGTGTCACGACTGCGTGCATACCGCATTCGCTTTCGACTTAACAAAAAACGTGAGACGACTTGACAAATGACACGATTTAAAGATCTCACATTTTAAAACAATACTAAATAAATATTACTTTTCTTCTTTTACAGGATCTGCCAAACGCAATGAACGCAGCCGAAATAACCGATAAATTAGGTTTGCACTCACTGAGAAATCGCAACTGGTACATTCAGGCGACGTGCGCAACAAGCGGAGATGGTCTTTACGAGGGTCTCGATTGGTTGTCCAATCAGTTAAAGAATGCCAATCGCTAAAATTTAAATTTATAAATATATATATTTAAACAAAAACAAAACAAAAACATTAATTTTCAATAAAGAAATGAAAAACAAAAGAGCAAACCAAGAAACACACACACAGACCGGAATTAAGGAAAACATTAAAAAAAAAAAAAAATACAAAGAGAATAAAACCAGAATCAATCCAGTTCTTCTTAATTTTATTTAAGGATTTAAATCAATCAACAGCAGCACTATTCGAAAAAGAAAGACAGAAAAAACAAGAACTACTACTACAACTACTGATAATAATAAAATAATAAATAAAAATGCGAAAAACAAACAAACGATTTATTTAGAGGGAAACATGTGAACGGACAGTACCCCTCTCCCCTGAGAGGGGGGCGAACAACTGAGCAGCAACAATAAGTAACTAATAATTGCGTTTAGGTCAGGAAATGAATTCTTCTGTGGCGTTTTCACCTCGAAAACGACCATTTACACAATAATGCAAGTTTCCTTGCTTTCCCTAGATGGTGTGTGAGAGAGAAATAGGAAGATTCACCGGGATTTTTATCATAACCACTGCTGTAACGAATGAATGAGTGCGAGTTTCCTCTTTTCCGCTTTGTTAAGTCCATCAGTGTATTTTAGCTAGAGTCAAATTTATTTTGTTTTTACATCTAAAGTCCATTTTCTGTTACATACTTAGGATTAGGTAAAAAAAAAAAAGATCTTTATTAAACGAGATTTCCATTGCTATCGGTGTTTTTTCGATTAACGATCCTCCGGTCAAAGATTGGCATTCATCATCATTAAGAGTCAATCCTCAAAAGCAGCAATTTCAGGTCCCAAATCAGTAGATTTGGAACCATTTCTGAAACATAACAGACTCCGGCCAAAGGCACATTTACGCACCATATCCTTTAGTTTTTGTTTTCCTCAAGAAACCAACGCGTCGGATCCCACTTCTGCGAAGGATCACGTTAGACATGTACGAAGCAACACAAGAAAAAACATTTAAGATTATTTAAGATTTAATGAAACACACCACACAATATGTATAAATTTATATATAAAATGTGAAGAAAAAAAAAAAGAATTCTTGATTTTGATTTGTCTCTCTGCTGTGTAAGAAACATGAGAAGTAATTGATTATTTGAAAGGTATTAATAAGAGAAACATTGAAAATAACCCGCTTGGGCGCATTTCATTTCTCACATTTTCCTACGTCAATATCATCCGCATGTCCTTTACGCGCCCTTTGTTTTTTAGTGAGCCATGTAAATTAGACCCAATTTGCTGAGAACTTGTAACTTCTGACATCAAAACAAGCCATAATCAACATCCTGGACTACTTAACTGAATGCTCGGTTTTGAGGCATTTTTGGAAGTCTGCCGTTTTTGCAGTGTTTAAGGGTGTAGTCTAGTTCGTAGGCTAAAAAATAGGATATTTTCGGTAATTTTTTTTTAGCATGCTATGTAGTCCAGGCTACCAAGGTTATCACCTCCGAATTTTTTGAGCATGCATCGATTTTAATGAAATTTTGACAGCATGTAGGGAATACCTCAAAAAGCAAAATCTACCCTATCCCGATGTGTGCTTTTTCCCTGGGGGTGAGTTCCACCCCAACTAGGGGGTGAAAATTTTTTTGTGGAAAATAACCACGGAAATCGATAGAGGAACAAATTTTAAGCAAAAATTGTTCTTAGCATTTTTTTTGAAAACTCAATAGTTTTCGAGTTATACGCGATTGAAAATTGGCATTTTTCGTGAAAAAAACCACGTTTTTAATCGATTTTTTATGAATAACTCAAAAACTATTCATTTTATCAACAAAAGTGTAAGAACCAAAAATGAAGCTTATAAAAAAACAAATTGATTGATTGTATGCCTAATACAAACCGAGTAATGATTTATTGAAGGTTGAATACATTATTTGAAGGAACATTTTTTAAAATTCAACGTCAAATAACGGAAAAATGGTCAATTTTTCGAGAAAATTGCAAAGTATTTTTAAAAAGCTTTAAATTGAGGGTTACTAGAACTCTCTAGCATGAAAACTAAGAGAGTTATGGCCGAAATAAAATTGATTTATATTTTTTTTGTAGAAATTTGTTTTTTGTTTCTTGGCCATATCTCGGTTAATTTTCAAGCTATTTAGTCGCTCAAAACGTAGTTTTAAAGGGAATTTCATAAGCTATAAGCATATAAAAGTTTTACATTTTTTGAGCCCTTTATTTTTAAAAGGGCAACGTTTAAAGGGTTCTAAAATGGCACCAGTCATACGTTAGGGCAAGCTATGGAAGGTCATATCTCAGTTATTTTACAAGCTAAAAACAATTTAAAAAAAGCAAAATGTTTGTTAAAAAAAAAGCTAACTTTTTTTCCTTACTAATTTTTACGTATATCCTATAGTTTTTCCGAAAATTTGAAAAAAAGAAAAAATTTTGAAAATTTCGAAAATAATTTTTCGACTTTAATCATAATTTTTTTTCGAAATTATGCATTCTAAATCGTTCAAACTCTCACAAATCATTGTGAGTACATAAATAAAGTAAATTGAACATGAATTATCTTTTTATTGCAATTTGGGTACTATTGCCAAGGGTGAATTTGAGTTTTTTTTCTACAAAAAAAATATAAATCAATTTTATTTCGGCCATAACTCTCTTAGTTTTCATGCTAGAGAGTTCTAGTAACCCCCAGTTTAAAGCTTTTTAAAAATACTTTGAAAAAGGTTCTATGCAATTTTCTCGAAAAATTGACCATTTTTCCGTTATTTGACGTTGAATTTTAAAAAAATTTTCGTTCAAATAATGTATTCAACCTTCAATAAATCATTACTCGGTTTGTATTAGGCATACAATCAATCAATTTGTTTTTTTATAAGCTTCATTTTTGGTTCTTACACTTTTGTTGATAAAATGAATAGTTTTTGAGTTATTCATAAAAAATCGATTAAAAACGTGGTTTTTTTCACGAAAAATGCCAATTTTCAATCGCGTATAACTCGAAAACTATTGAGTTTTCAAAAAAAATGCTAAGAACAATTTTTGCTTAAAATTTGTTCCTCTATCGATTTCCGTGGTTATTTTCCACAAAAAAATTTTCACCCCCTAGTTGGGGTGGAACTCACCCCCAGGGAAAAAGCACACATCGGGATAGGGTAGATTTTGCTTTTTGAGGTATTCCCTACATGCTGTCAAAATTTCATTAAAATCGATGCATGCTCAAAAAATTCGGAGGTAATACCTCTTTTTTACCTTGGTAGCCTGGACTAATGGAGGATATGGATAAAAAAATTGTTAGGTATGATAAACCAAGTCTTAAAATACCAACAAAAATTTTTTTAATTTATATTTTTAAATTTTTTTATATAAAATGCATAGTTGAACATAACGCCATAATTTGGAGGCAGGTCGGCTCCCCCACGATATCTCGGCAACGTCTTAAATCTGAAACTAAAAAACCGAAGTGTTTTAGATTCGGTATGACAATGGCTACAAAATCAACTATGGATATTAATTGTATACCAATTTTGTTAATTTTACTTAACAAAACCAATAACGTTGATTTTTTTTTTTTTTTTTTTTTTTTTTTTTTTTTTTTTTTTGTAAAAAAAAATAGTAAATATTTAAATTTTAACATGAGGTAGTACTTATGTGTAGAAGATGTGGTTAGAATTTCAGAAGGATTGGCCTTGGGTTCCGGAGAAATCGTGGGGGGTGTCCCAAAGAACGTTTTGAGAAAAACGCGTTTAAAGTTTCTATTTAAAGAGTTTAAAGCTTTTATTCGGATTCCTACCTGTATCTTTAGCCATCATACTAACGTTTTGATACTGCTCGGATCTTCCTAAAAATTTTATACAAAATCCTTAGTGTTCGAAAAATGAAAAAGAAAAAAATCGATTTTTTGGAAGTTACCTAACAGACTACACCTTTAAGAGACAAACTGAGAATCACGTAATTCTTAAAGTTGTAGTAGTAAAAAAAAAATTTGGGGCTTTGCATTAGAGTATTAAGAGATGGATTAACCTGCTTCCACTTTCTTGTAGCTGAATTTGTATATCTTCTGATTTTATGAGTCATATTACGCCCAATTCACCCAGAAGGTATAAAAGCGAATTCAGTTCAGGGGGCCTATTCAAGAACGCGATTCGATCGGGTTTTTCATCGACAATTAGAAATTTGGTATTCCAGAACTCGATATCGAGATCATTTCTTGAAATTCGATTCGAATTTTGTCGACAACTAAGTATCAAGCCAGTGTCCTTAGCACAGGTTTTAATTTGAGTGTTTTACGGGCAGGATGTAAGTATTTAATTTTTCAAAGAACAAAATATTCAATTATAAAGAAAAATTCTATATCAAAAGTCACAAAAACAATATAATTTAATGGTAACATTCATGGAGAAACAGCGAATATATCTTTCTTATATAATTTTCGAGATCGCTGATTGAGCCATTATAACAAGTCTTTTCCTTGTACCTTTTTGGTAGATATCTTTTGCTAAAAACCTTAAAACAACAGATGTTTGAAGTTTTTGATTTCTCCCAATAAATCTATACAAATCTTTGAAACCCGGAATAATTTGTTAAACCTGTTGGATTTTATATATATTTTTTTTTTTTTGTAATTAGCATCAACCTTAGACATTAATTACATATGATTGGTAATCCAGGAGGATTTTGTCTTTTACTTTCATCTGAAACTCTTTTTGTGTTTGTTCACAGCCAGAATAACTATCGCTTTCGCTTGCTGCACTTAATTTTAAAAGAAAATTGTTTGTGTTCCCTAGAGCAACCCTTTCGCGTACACTCAATCGTGTTATAGTTTACGGAAATGAAATGGAATCGATAAATCAATTTGAATCGCGTTCGTAATTATGTCGAGTTCTAGTATAAGAGCTTTGGATTTCCTACCATGAAATTCCATACGAATCGTATCGTTTTGTCTTATTTTTTTTCACCCAATTCAGCTATAACAAACAAAACGATCCTATTTGTATCGAATTTCGTGGCAGAACCCAAGAACTTATAATAGAGAGAGACAGATTGAGAGGTCGAATCGAGATTGGATCGAGTTTCAGATCCCCGTATTTGACTACCTGGTATTGAAAAATCGAAACGAAAGATCAAATCAAAGACGGTAAAATCTTCTATCACACCACGTTTCCAACAAAAAGAGGGTTAAAAAATGATAAAAACCCATATAATGATCATTTTCAGAAATTTCTTAATGCATACAGCGTAATTTAAATATAGGTTTTCATGAAAACGCCCCAATTTTATTCTTAATATCTGTTGTCATGATAAATTTATAAAAAAAAGGGAATTTCGTGGATTTTCTGTTGGAGTTTTTAAGCGTTTTTTATTTTCATTTAATAGCTTAATGTTCAAACATTCAGTTAAGCTAAGACACAAAGTCCTACAACATTCTAAAATATTCCCAAATATTTTTAAAGCTTCGCATTTTTTAACTTTTTAGAAATATTTTTCTCGAAAACCCTATGTGGTATAGTCACGAAAAAAAAGCACCCTAATATATACATATATATATATTAGGGTGCTTTTTTTCGCGACAATTTTTTTTTTTAAGTCCCACCTCGAAATTTTGTGGCAAATACCTAAACAAAAATTTTCTGAAAATTGGAGCCATTAATATTAATATTAAGTACTAGACCAAGGCGTATAAAGATTTCCCATATAAAATACACGTAAACTTTGATTATTTTTCTTCAAAAATCTACAGCTCAGAGGAATTTTATGGTATAATCTTGGTCAATGGTAGGATTTCTTCAGAATTGAATGCTCTACAAAACTGTTCATTGCGGTGTAACCCTAACTCCCACCAGCGAGGTAGTACGGGTCACTAACCCCAATTTTTGCATGAAATTCTCACTTTTTGCCCCTATCTCGTAAACAATAAAAGGTATAGAAAAAGTGAATATGACAAACTTGTAGCAAATTCAATTTCCTACAAAAAAGTTCTGAACACCAAATTGCTAACATCGATATTTCTTGAGATATTGATATACAATGGGAGGTACATTTTCAAAATTCAGTGATCGTACAGGGCTCAAAACCCTACTTTCCAAGCTCGCTGGACCCTTCAGATCGCTATAAATCAAGTTGGGCCCATGAGCACATTTGATCAGCATCATTCAGAGAGCATAAATCCGAAGTTTGGAGAAAATCCACGGTACTCTTTTTTCCGAACATTTTGTGCGTGGTCCTTTATCAATTCAGTTATAATTTGGCATAATTTCTAATTTTTTTAAAGAGATAGCAAAAAAGTCCTGACGAGAAGGTGGCCTGTTTTTTTACATATACATATAGCTTGTCACGTCTTAGCTTTCCGATGGAATTGTTTTTGTCCTATTTAGCGATTCAAAGTTAAGTTGTTTGGATCTCAATTGAATACATCAATGATAAAACTTCATATTTATGAGAAAACAAGAAATTATGACCCAGGCCAAGAAGTTGTAGAAGGAGCTGGGGAAAAAATCCATTTACTTGTTTTGATTTAAGTAACAAAAATATCACTTCTGATCAAGTCCGACTTCTAATGTTCAGATCAACTATTAAGATCCTCAATCATGAAATAAATACCCATTAAGAAATAAAAGCATTATCATTAAGTTTAAATTTACTTCTCAAATTACCATCTCTCGCACATTGGCAAAATACAATATTAGCCTACTAAATAATTCCTACAATTGCTGGGATCGCTACGTTAACATAAAACTCTTAAAAAGAACAAACGAACGAATAAAATTGGTGACAGAGTCTGGGTTACTTACTAAAAATGAATATTTAAAAAAGAACTTCTCGAATCCAAGTAAAAGTACACTGCCCCACAATATAATTTCCCTCATTTGCAGCTTATATGGTAGCAGAGATTTACAAATTGAATTCTGGGAAATGAAAAGATATTTGACCAGCTAACGCCACCCCTAATAGGCGGCCCTTTTTCACAACTTATATGTATAAAATGGATTTAATTACAAAGTGAAGTCTCAGTGATTTCTGGGACTATTATGTGACTATATTAAGAGCTTGGTACTCGTCGTCATGCATTTCCGTCATCATGAATGTGCCGTCTTGCAGTAGAAGAACAACTCGTCGGGTTCCGCCTGTAAAGAAAAAATTTCGTATAAAAAATGGTCTTATCACAGTAATCGACTTTCATTTAATAGCAGAATAACAAAGAAAATTTATTGCAAGAATTTTAGTACCTAATTCAGCTATAAGAATTTTTCATGGATAACAAAATCTTCATGTATTTTGAAATGTATATTAAAGAAATGTTAACGTACCGGGTGAAGGGAGGTCAGCTTGGACAACTTCGGCGGGTATGTTAGCGTCCTGAGAGTCACCGCCATCGCCTGTTTGTATTGTTAACGCTTGAGTGCCATCAGCACCTCCCTCTCCTGCTGTAGTAACAGCTGTATTCCCAGAGTCGTCCTGTTTTATAATAAATTGTGCTTCACCGCCACTGGCTGCTGCGGCAGCTGCTAAGGCTTCTGCTTGTTGCTCAGGCAGCATTTGAGCTACCGCTTCGGCAACAGCATTATCCAGCTCGAGAACTCCACCTTCTTCGCCATCCTCTGCGGCTACGTAAGCGAATTGCTGCTCTCCGTCAGCACCTTGAGCTATAAGGATTGTCTGACCTTCGGCGTTCTTACCAGCGACCTGGTAAATTGTACCTGTGGATATTAAAGAGAAATTAGCCGTTTTTTTTCATATTTTAGGCTAGAGAATTCACAAACCATCTTCGCCCGTCACCAAAAGAGGTGTTCCATCCTCGCTGGTTAGCAGTTGCTGCTGTCCATCTTCAGTCTGCAATGTAAGGCCTGCTGTGTGCAATTCTTCTTGAGCCTGGTGTTGTTGCTCAGCAGACATAGGAGGTTGGGTGTGGAAAACTCCAGATTGGGGTGTTTGATTACTTATAGGCTCAGAGTCTTTTTTAGCGCCGCTCTGTACGGGAGGCTCGCCTTCAGCCTGACCCAACACTTTACCTGCATAAGGAAAACAAAGTTATGTTAAATGCTCAGAAATATACTTTCACGACAGATTTTGACACCAGTCGAAACGAATTACATAACTACCCTGCAAAGACTGTTTAGGAATAAAACTAAAAATGTGAAATTAAATGGAGAAATTGTTTTTAGGAAATTGAATTTAGAGAGAATCGGGAAATTTACGAAATCCCCAGTCACGCAATTCCAAATACAAAATTCTTAAAGATTTATAGAAAGAAACTTGCCTCGTTAGTTGCTTTGTACAGAAGATCATTTTCCTGCAAAAGTGAAATGGGTGGGCTAATCTGCCATTAGAAGCAAAATTATTTTGCAGAAATTATCGGACTAGGCAAGTCTACTTCATGGATTGTTATTGTTACCGAGGGTTTTGATTATTCCCTTTTCCAACATTAACCCTCAGGAGGTACACTGGGTATAGTAAACCCGAGCACTTAATTTAATGCTTTGCCCTTCTCCAACAGTCGATTGAACAGAGTGCTACTATAGCGGGTAGTCTACTATGTTTATGACATTTTCATGATTATATTCGTATTCTACACCGTCTGACGAATCGATAGAAAAAAAAAAATTTGTAAATCCATCGCTTCAATGCAAAGAAATTAATAGTTCAAGATGCAGGGGTATGACATACCTAGTGTACCTAGATATGTAAGCCCCGTAAGTGTACCCCCTGAGGGTTAATACTTAAAAACGAGTTATATTCTCCAGCTAAGTTTTTGTGTTAATGTATGTACTTAAAATCTTACTTGTGTAAAATATTTGATTTACTAAAGATTTTCCTTGTACGCAAACAGCGACGATATTCATTGTACAAAATGTTTGTTTCACTGATCATAGACGTATCGAAAATATTATACAATGGGACCTGTTCTCGAATCTGTCAGCAGGGTTGCGAATCCGGTAATTAGTAATTTTGTAATCTCGATAAATTTGGAAGTGAAAGTGATCCGAGATCCGAGAATATGCCCCAATATATTTAAGTAAATATATATTTTGACATTAATCAAATAATCTCCAAATCCCTACTTGATGTGCAATTTCAATACGTGACGCGGATAATTTGGAGATGTTTTTTTGTGTTTTAATTTGGTAATTATGTGCGTGGGGATTTCGTAGGTAACCCGAGCGACTGTAGTTAAGATATAAAAAAGTAGAAGTAAAATGACTCTACCTGTAACTGGACATAGTGTAAGTGGTCGCGGAGGACTCTGAGGCTCAGGGTATTCATCCTCCGCTGGCTCTACTTCTTCAGCTTTCATAACTGTTTGTTGCTGCTGCTGCTGTTGTTGTTGTTGTTGTTGTTGAGGCCTCTGTTGAGGTAATTTGTGCTGTTGTGCTTGCGGTGAATGCGTTATCACCTTCCTGGTTACTTTAAGATCTCCAGACTTTGATAGTTGGATAATTTTCTGCTCAGGTGTTACATTCTTCGAGTTAGGCGCGCTCCGTACGTTTCGATTAATAATCATCTTTCCAGACGTAGGCGATTGCCTCTGTTGATTAGCGACATTGGGTGAAAGGGAACTTCTCTGAATAATTGTGGTTTTCGGCTGGCTTTGAATGGTTCTAGCGCCGCCAGGTGGACTGGCAACTTTATTCGCAAGGGTTCTTTGAGCCTGCGGTTGCTGTTGGGCGACTGGGCCCCTCTCTTTGGGATTAACGACAATTCTTTGAACTTGAGATATCTGCGCCTGCCCAACGGTATTACTACTGCTATTAGCGCTGTTTATAGTCCGCTGGGTGATTTGTGTTATTCTTGGGGTTGATGTCGGGGTGCTTGTTGGTGTTCCTGGTTGCTTTTGGACACCAGCCAACTGGGTACCACTTGTTATGCGGACTACACCGCTTGCTGTATTTTCACCCTTGGAAAGAACGCGAATTTGAGCTTCAGTTTTATGTGAACTCTATAAAAATATGTTTTTACATGTTTTTCAACTCGTACTTGATCCTTGTTTAAATCAAGAGTTCACTTTAGGAAGGCAAACAGTTAAAGAGTTAAGCAAGCGGGGAGGGGATCTACAAGGATGGGGAAAACTTCTTTTATAACTGACTACTTACAGTGGCGGTAGGGGATGTGCCCGCTTTTCTCACAATTCCCGAGTTCTGTGTGTCTTTTGTAATATGTACTTCGGCTGATTCGCCACCTACACTTCTTATCGAACCGTTCACAGCTTTAATAATTGTCTGAGATTGCACCTTAAAAATTAAAATAAGCAGAAACCCCAAAATAATAGTCATCTTATACCTACCGGGGTAATTTTAACATCTCCTTTTGTTTCAACTTTCACAGCAATAGCGCTACCATTCTTAAGTTTTTTTACGGCGTGAACAGGAATGACATCTTCTTCAAAGTCCTCCTCATCTTCGGCGCCGTGGTTATCCTCAAAATCACTGTCTTCGTGCTTTCTTTTCGTTCCGCTGCTAGAGTTGGTCTCTTCATCAGCGCACCACTGCTTGACCTGATCAAGGGCTTTCGCCTTCGAATTTCTCGCTGGGCGGCCAGAAGGGCTGAGTGGACTTGTTGCATTCGTTACTGTCTGCTGTTGAGCTTGCTTATTTTGCTGGGATGCCAGGGCAGCTTGCTTAGCAGCTTGAGCAGCTCTCTGTTCTTTCTGGCGAGCTAATTGTTTTTCAAATGTTTCGAGCAATTGCGGACAGCATTCTAAATGTGTCTGAGGCTCCCACGTGTTCTGATCGTGCGGGAATCCTTCCCATTTTACCAGATATTCGTGCATCTTCCTACGGGGATTAAAGCGCTTCGCTATGATCTTCTCTACGATTTCTTCCTCAAATTCCTGACCACTTGTGTTTGGGATAGTGCGGTTGGCACGACGACTAAAATAAAAGTAAATTTTTATTCAATTGATTCTTTATATACTAATCGAAGAGTTATAATTTAATGAGAAGAATTTTCAACATAAATCCCAATCAATTAAATCAACATTAATTTGAATCTTTAAAAAAAAAGGCAAGATATTCAGGTGCTGACATGTGTACCAAGTTCGGTAACAGAGAAAATGAAAAGATGCGTAGGATAGATAAAATAAAAACGTCTATTTTTTGACCCATTTTACAGGTACAAGAAAATGTACAAAAACATATTACCAGACCACCGAATTTTAAATTCTTCTGAAATTAAGATTTTCGCACTTTAAAAATTCTCTTCATCTCCATCTTTATAAAACACCTAATAATTTTGTATTTATACACCAATTTCCCAAGTTTTAAGTCTTTTGAACCTATTAACAGAAGAATTAACTGTTATGCAACTAGTTTTACGAGTTTTTTCCTCGCAGTCAGAAGTAATATTATCACACCTAAAGTAATACAAAAAAATCGGTTTTCAGTTATTGATTATATTTATGTCGACAAAATTTAAAAATTTCCATGATGAATAAAGTCGTTATGCTCATTTGAGTTATGTTTTTGGTATGACGAAATATTTCATCATACCCTGTTAACAGGTTAATTAATGGAAAAATTAATCTGCTCTAAGCAGACCAGACCAGAATTTCATTTAGGTACAGATACAATTTTTAATTAAAGCAAATTGTGTGCACTTACTTGATTTCTTTGCTAGGGATTGGGGTTACCACTTGTTTCGCTGCTGGTTGGCTGACTGGAGTGCCAATTGTTTTCCTTATCAGCTTAACCGGTTCCGATTTTGCAGGAGGTGGATCGTCAGGATCAGTATCGTCCTAGAATTTATACAGTTAAGGAAAAGTTCAGACACTTCAAAAATTATAAATCTCACCCTTTTTATTCCACCTCTTGGTTCATTTACTTTGTTAACAAATCTGTTCGTAGCATTTGTAGATCCTTTAATTGAAACTAGATTTAAAACAATCAACTCTAATACCGTTTATTTTACTTACTAGGTGAGTTGTCTACAACAGTTTTAGTAATCTTCACAGGCATCTCTTGCAGACTCCCCTGCCCCATCTAAAATAATAATTTCAATTTACTATTGCAAAGAAACTGATCAAATGGCACAAACCCTAGCGAACGATTGAATCGTTTTGCCAGCAACAACCCACGTCTCTCTCATCGACTCGTCCATCTTCACCCAGGTCTGGTACATTTTCCATGAGTTAACGCTGGCTGCGTCGGTGTTGCTCAACTGAGAAGCTTTCCAAAGTAAAAACGCCCAGACCTTGGGCTTCGTTTCTCGACAGTCACGTATGCTGGAGTCCTTATCACACCCCTCATCCTTGTGTTCTTTGAACAGTTCCATAAAGTGGAAGACACAGTGGCATTTTCCACAAACTAGCACATCCGTGTGCGACATGTCCAACTGAGCAGCTAAAGAGGATTACGAACAATTGTAGTAGGAAGTAGGTTTTTATTAAAAGATTAATTACCTTTTATTATTTTGGGATGCTTCCCTATATCCGAAGGATCTATCTCTTTGCCAACCATTATTTAATATCTGAAAATACCACAAATAAGTATAAAAATATTTATTTCTGCATTTACATTACTTCAAAATTTATTTGAACCGTACTGGTATTTTTCAGACCCTAATCTTTAAGAATATGGTATGAAATTGAGAAAAGTATTAGAGATCCGGATAAAAGAGCTGTGGTTGCATGTTTTATAAATCTACCCTATAATGTTAATATAAAACAGATATAAGACCGATACTTCAATTGGGAAATTAATTCCACTCTGTAACAATTGTAGATTATTTGATCGTTATTAAATTTATTGCTTAAGGAATCATTAAGTAGGTCATACGACTTATTCAATGCCGACACAAGATTTTTGTATATTACAGGAATAATATTGTTCGTAGTGCCTAAACGAGAGTTATGCCTAACTCTAATTAAAAATCGTTTGGTTGGAAAACTGCAAAGATTCGCCTTTTAAAAATATTAAACTCTAATGGGAAAACTGCAACTTAAGTTAAGACAAATTACTAATTACAAGGAAATACAATATTTATTTGATAGGGTCTTATAACAAAAGCGAACGTAGACATCGTAATTCTTTATTTGAGTACTTGAATTGAAGAACAACGCTTAAAAATTACTTTGTCCATTGCATTTTTGCCGAAGTAAAGCGATGAGATTTATATATGTGCAGTTTATGTAAATAAATAAAACATATAATATATAAATTGCATAGAGAGAGAGTAGCAAACCTGAAGGAGCGGTTACCTTTAGTGTAAGAGACTAGTTAAAGATATTTCATTTTGCAATTAGTAAAAAAACGGTAAAAAAAAATATGGCGGATGTTTGAAAAAAAATCGCATTTTTTTCGTTTTGTTCGGTTTGCAAATATTTGTTTATCAACTTTTCCGGAATTTTCTGGTGAATTGCCCTACAATAGACCTTAACAAGCAAAACGCTATAAGGTTTGTTCAAATCGGTTTAGCCAATCCGACTTTCCGCCGTTTTGAAAAATGTAGTTTCGAAAAAAACGCGTTTAAAGTTTCATCAAAGTCAAATCAAAAGTCAAAAATGCGCGCGCACTAAAACTGCTGTAGCTCTTCGATTTTTTCGAATTTCTTTGTAAAAATTTAGCAGATGATTTCTCGATTTTTGGAAAACTTTGAGAGAACTAGTTCCTTAACTTAAGCCAATCCGATAAATGTTTACGATGTTTAGAACTACTTGAATACTGATTCTTAAGGCAATGGTTTTCGTAACTGATCGGTTTAAAGAAATATAAAATCTTTACAATATAGGTAAACATTTATTTGATTTTGGGGCAATAGGGATCGCAACTTTAATTCAGTTCTTAATAAAAAGGCAATTGATTCAGAATGGCAGTGAGTTCTGACATTGGTATTACAGGATATAAGAAACGAACTAGATATAGTTCGACACAAAATCGAAATTATAAGGATATGCTAAAGTAAAATCCTGGGATAAAAAGGAAACGTTTCCGACAGGAAAAGTAATTCTTGCAACTATACAGGTCTGGAGCGACCTAACTCGAAGCACATGACTGTAAAACTGCTATTGAACGGAAACCTTAGCGTATGATTGTCACTCGGACTTGATCGGCTTTTCGAATTTCAAGATCCTCAGTTTCATATGATTTCGCAGGTTTGTAAATTGTGGCTTGAAATTATGACGATAAAGAGACGAATAAAAAGCGATTGCAGCATATTCTGACTCAAAAATGAGAAAAACCCGCGAAACGAAAAAATCTTTAAATTATGTACCAACCCTGCACAGCTTGGCTTTGTGCAGGCATCAAAGTCAAAATCGAAGGGGAAAGCAATTTGACGCTGCTGTCAGAAACAGCAAAAATTGCCCAAAAATGACAATTCCCGAAACGGTTTGAATATTTTTAGGACCCCTGTACATTTTGCGAGCTCCGCTGGTCGGGCTGCTTTAATGTGGCCCCAGGAACAAAGGAACAGCCTGCTTAGGGCTTTATTTATGCCGCGTGGGGCGGCGGGATTTATATCCCCAGCCAACTTGTGCGGCCAACAAATTAACTTTCGCAGTCTCGAGACTCCGGGCAGTGTGCTGCCTTGAGTGGCTGTAAATTTGCAAAGATTAGGAAAAAACCTTTGCCTGGATCAGGAGGCGTAGTCTGCAAATTGCCGCAAAAACAAGGGGACCTCAACATAGGCCAGGGAACGCTGGACAATTTTCTCAACTTACTTGTTGGCGCAACCGGGGCGACGCTTTTAATTGAACTGATTTATCTCAATTCACTTGCACTGCACATTTATCACTCGCGCTCTATTTCAGTTATTCAGAAATATTTACAATAGTTTTTCATCGAAATTTTCGTCAATTAAAAACAGTCCGCGGCAGAGACGCAAACACATCAAGTCGCCAGCTTCTCACCACTGCGGGGCACTTAAAATCCGTTCTTTTGCGCGTTTAGGTCGCCTTGCGTCGCGCGGGGACCAGTTGGACGAGGCGATTTTGTACACATGAGAAAGTCGCGACCAATCAGAGCCAAGCACTGGCGCCAGATGTAGGAAAAAGAACGGACGGTGGTTTTTCTTTACAGCAATGCCCAAAAATAAGCGCCTAATATGGTGAATTAAAAAGAGGGGAAATAAAATAAAATAGGCATTGATGTTTGACATTTCCCGTGACATTTGCTGTTGTTTACCTCTGGAGTGTTGTGAGGTCCGGCTTTATTAAATTTTAAGGCAATTTAACTCACGAAATTAATTTCGATCAGCCATGGGGGATGAGGAAGAAGCCAAGGAATATCGGTGGGAGACTGGATACGAAAAAACATGGTAGGAATCGTGAAAATACAACGAAATTACACCATTTTTTAACCGGCCGTGATTGCCTTTACGCTCAATTTTAGGGAGGCGATAAAAGAGGACGAGGATGGACTGCTGGACAGCGCCATCGCGGACATAATCCAGAAGGCGAAGAGAAAGCGACAGCAGCAAAAAGCGGGCCACAGCCGACTGGGCATGATGCGGCACTTATTCGTCATTATCGACTGCTCTGAGTCCATGGCCGTCCAGGATCTCAAGCCTACACGCCTGCTCTGCACAGTAAAGGTATTTAAAAGCCTTCAGAGTTGTTCGTAAAATACCCTGATGCGATTGAATAGGAATTAAATAAAAACCGCTCAGAATGTCCGAATCTTTAAGAAGCTGAGTAGACCAACATTTATAAGTTTTGCAGGACGACTGGGCAGAAGGGACCACTCAGGCCACAGCTACTTGGTTTAAAAATTAAATCGATAAGATGAATGAATCAATGGTTAGGCTTGAAAGCAGACTAGGAAGGCAGCATACAGCATTTTTTCGAAATGAAAATATGGCACTCTTATAGGATTAAGGTACGGACACACCAAAAGCGAAGCGAGCGAAGCGAACAATTTAAAAAACTTGGGTGCCGTACAAATCAATTGAAGTGTCCGAATAGAACGCGATATGAGCGAAGCGTCTACTGCGACAGAATGTTCCCAAATTTTAAATTATTCGCGCCGCTTCGCTCGCTTCGCTTTTGGTGTGTCCGTACCTTTACTTTGTTGTCCCTCTATTTGTCTATCTCTCCGTCAAGACCCCTTTTCTCAGGAACGGCTAGAAGGTTGAAATTAATACCAAATACTAAAGTCTCATATTCTTGTAAAAAATTCAAGTTTCCAACTCAATACAACGAAAAGGTAAAGCCTCTTTCAAAATGTATTTTCATGCTGACAGACTAACTCATTGACTCACACATCAAAACCTATAGGTTAGTTCCCGTTGACCCAGAATTTTGAAATTTGGCACGAAGAAAGGTCTCAGCAAAAGTAGAGGAAAAAAACCGAAAATCATTAATTTGTAATTCTATGTGGAATTATTACTTGACAAATTTATATACAGCGTACATGAACATTTTTTAATTTCCCATACAAATTGCACCGCTCGACGGGTAATGTTTTATGGGATGTTGATTTTTTTTTGCGAATTTCCAAAAGTTGTTCTACAAAAGTGGTCCATTAGCTGATACTGAGTAACACCACAAAATTCTAAGAGCTAATTTTTTAACATCCTATATAACGGCATGGAACCCTCAGGGACGAATCCTACTCTCACTTGTTCGTCTTTTTAGATGTTGTTTAGATGGCATCTCAAACATTTCTAAGTCCCCTTAATATTCAGTTTCACTAAAAAGTGATGTTTCCAGTTTCATGTTGAAAAATTCTTCTTTGTATCCTTTTATAGATAACAAAATAAAAATGAAACTAGTGGAGGATTTCCTAAATCTAGCAATATAACGCGCCGCGCTATTCTGACAAACTGCCTTTGATAAATTAAATTTTCTAATATGACGTCAGAATAATTTATGTTCTTCTAAAAATATCACTAGTTTACAAAAATCAATTACAATTACAATTTTATTAAATTTTTTTTATAAGATTCTCTGATTTTTAGCAAAATAGTAAAAAAAATTCCAACACGTCAAATTTTCCGAGAAAAATTACATTAAATATTTTAATACAGTTTACAATTAACATAATTGTATTATAAAGCTATAGTTTAGAATTCAAACTTTTATTTGACTTACGTTTGGAGCTGCTACGAAATTTCGTTGTTTTTAAAAAATTTCCTAAAATTGCTAAAATATGATTATTTTAATTTTTAACCCTATTTTTCTCGAAAACTTAATGCGATGGGAAAAAATAAATTTTACATTAGTGGTTAGTTTCTATTAAAAGAGTGAAAAAAATTCATCACGTACCAAAGTGACAAAACAAAAGTTAAGATTTGTAAACTATTGTAATTATTACTAATTACAATTACATATAAAAAATGATTATTTTGTATTAAAAGGATAATCATGAACACTCATTTTCTTCTACGTTTTCGTTATTGACTTCATTCATTAGTATCATTGGTGGAGTATTTAAACAGCTAACTTCTTTACATTCTGAATATGCTGTAGAGCAATCTAAGCCACTTTTGGATTCCGAGCCAGAAATCTAGGGACTATTCATAAGATAGGCAAAATTTATGTCGTACGAGCAACTCAGCTTCCGCGCTTTCAGTTAGGCTATGAATTTATTATCTTAAAAAATGTCCACTTATATAAGAGATTTTAGGATTTCAAGATTATTTTACTATGTTCACCTTTTTAGTTTTATTGACCTTTTGCCAGAATCGTTGTCTTTCGGTGGTGGGTGCCTCAGGGCTCAGTTTTAGGTCCGCTCCTATTAAGTCTTTGAAACCTCTTAGCTCTAACTACTATTTTTTTTATTGGAATAAGTTTATAATAAATATAAATCATTGTAACTCTGGTTTAATAGCTTATGGAGATTTTTATCGAGGAGTTCTTCGACCAAAATCCCATTTCACAGCTCGGGCTCATAGCGCTGAAAAGCAAGCGGGCTGAAAAGATCACCGAACTGTCCGGGAGCTCTAGGAAGCACACTAAAGCTGTGCAGGGATTGAGCAAAATCAATCTGGTCGGTGAACCATCCTTACAGAATGGTTTGGACCTCGCTATGAAGACTTTAAAAATGGTGCCGTCTCATGCTAGTCGAGAAATTCTAATCATTATGGGGAGCTTAACAACTTGCGACCCAGTCGATTTGAATCTTACTATCGAGGTAAATCCTGTGATTGATTATAATTTTACAAATTATTCATATTGCCCTCTTTAAGTCCCTGAAAACAGAAGGCATCCGGTGCTCAGTGGTGAGTCTATCGGCAGAGATTCGAGTGTGTCGCTTTTTGACTCAGGAAACAGGCGGGTCGTACGGAGCCGTCTTAGACGATGCTCACTACAGGGATCAACTTCTGCAGCACGTGGATCCACCACCGGCAGCCCAGACCCAGGAGAACTCCCTTATTAAAATGGGATTCCCACACGCTCAGGCCGAAGAAGGCAAGGATCCGCCGCTGACGATGTGCATGTGCCACATCGACAACACCGAGGAGCCGAGTAAGCTCACGTCCGGCGGCTACCACTGTCCCCAGTGCTTCAGCAAGTATTGCGAGCTGCCCGTCGAGTGTCTGTCGTGTGGCCTCACCCTAGTGTCTGCGCCACACTTGGCCCGATCTTATCACCATTTGTTCCCGGTGCATCATTTCACCGAGTTGGAATTCCGCGGTCAGGCCGAGATTTGCTATGCGTGCCAGAAATTGTTTAACGAATCCGACAAGAACATTTACCAGTGCCAGGCGTGCTCACAGTTCTTCTGCATCGATTGCGACATTTTTGTCCACGACACGCTGCACACCTGCGTCGGATGCACCACTATACCTGGAGTGGCGCAAAATATTCATGCACGGAAGCCTGTTGCCCCCGGGGAGCGTTTTTGATTTAATTTAATTTTTATAGAGAAACTGGAAACGAATAAACTTAGATTTCAATAAATTGTTTGTTTTTCTTAGTAATACATTTTCTGTTAATTATAATAGTTAAAAAATTTAAATTTCGGAATGTAATTTTGCCATTCTTTAAATTGAAACTAATCAGTAATATAAAGCTATTTTACTTCCACTATCTTATGTTTCTTAAATAACCCTATTTTATATTAAACTGTATTTTAGTTACTTTAATAAATTTATTTCATAATAAACAAATTAAGTAGCCGGAAACACAACTCAAATGGACCCTTTTACAGCTAGTTAACGATTTAAGCTTTGTTTGATTCCATTATTCTTTAAAGTACTACTACCGTCTAGAATTTTCAAAAAATCATTTTTTTTTGAATTTGTCGACTTCCCATAGTCTCAGAAATCATATCCTAAATTTTTGTTGAGAAATCGTAATAGAAAAAAAAGTTATATAGTTATACAGCAAAAGCGCGCGGATAGGCTCCGAGCGACTCTCTAAACTTTCTTTAAGGGGGTAGTACACTTCTTAAGGCCTTTTTTTAAAGATTTTTTTTTTATAGTTAACTTTATTTTGATCTTGCAAACTTTTTATATATGATACAACTAATATTCAAGAATATTAAAAAAAAATTTTTTTTTTTTTTCTTCATAGGGCCCTAATATGGCTGCCTGAAGGTGACCCCTTTTTAATCTGGCCGGCATGATATCTCGACTCTGGAACGTCTTAAATAAACAATTCAAAGTGCATATTAAAATATAGATCAGTCGCTATCGTTCGAACTAGGATAAAAAATTTTGGTAAAAAAACAAGAAAATGGCGGACTTTTTAATTTTTCGGTCAGTTTTTTTTTGCAAAAAATTGTTTAAAAAAAGGGTTAAACATTAACCGATTTTCAAAATCCTAGTTCGGACGAGAACTACACATGTATAGAGTATCCCATAAAAATTTGAGCCCGATCAGACCAATAGTTTTTTCAAAATCATGTCGGCCAGGTCAAAAAACGTGGTTTTGAGAAAAACGCGTTTAACGTTTTTATTCGATCATTTTAAGGTGCGATAAGCGTAAGGCACCGCTACAAATGTGTCTATAATTTTTTTTATATATCGAATTTCTCAAAACGGTTTTGGGAGAACATTTCTGTGATATATTAGAGCACATTTATGAAATAAAAAAAAAATCGATTTGTTCAAAAAAGAGAAGTGTACTACCCCCTTAAACGCGTTTTTCTCGAAATTACATTTTTTGATTCTGTCCCTAGATAATCTCCGGATCTACCGTACCGATTTGAATAAACCTTGATGCATTTTGTTTGTTTAGGTTGCCTCTACAGTAATTTACCACAATTTAGACCAAAAATTAAAAAAGAAAAATTTTGGCAAAAGATGATCAAAAAGTCAATTTTTTCAATTTTTTTTTTTTAAACTTTTGTAATTTTTTTTCGCATTTTTCGACAAAACGTGGTAAATTACAAGGTAAGGGACCTTTCTTTTTAAAATTCCGTTTGAATTTTTTGTGTCAGACTTCTCAATCCTGAGATTATCTGTGGGCAATGGGACTAGCATATTTTCGATCTGCCGGCTTCAGCGTCGTCGATACAAATTTCTAAATACGAAAATTAAATTAATCCTCTACAAGGAGCAATTCTTACAATAAAAATTTGGTTGTAATTTCGAATAAAGGGACTTCATCAAAAAGTGTCATTTTTTTGCTATAGACGGTAATAGTACTTTAAGGAATTTCCAAGTTTCTTAAATAAGGTTTTTTTCTCGAGCAAAATATGATTTAAAAACTTTTTTCAAGAAAGTGGATAGGATATATTTGTTCTTAAATTCTATATACAAAATTCTATAAAAATCACTAATCAGTTTTCGTAGACTAGTATAATTAGGATTGCTAAAAACCAAGTATTTTTATCCACCTTAAATTTGATTGGATGATTGCATATTTTTCTGCTTTTTTGATTTGATATCGTTACGACTGATTTTTGTTGTGAAGGGTTTAAGTTTATCGCATTATTGTGGAACAATTTCAAAATGTAAGTGAAAACAAGTAAAAATATTCATACATATTTAAAGCCTCTTCATGTTATGATACAACTTCAGGAAATCGTTATTAGTAATGTACAATAAGAAGGAAAACAAATTATGGCATTCAAATCAAAATATTTAATTGAATTTATGGCAGTATTTAATCTGCGATTGAAATATTTACATGACGCTAGGAGAAATTTTATTCGACTCGCTTCATCGAGAATGAATCGAAACACAAATGCATAGCTTACTGCCCTGAATTGTACAATTTCCCAGAATTTATACAATTGTGAATTCAGCACTTCTTAGCTGCGTTTTTTTCGTATAGAACAATAAGCTTACTAACAGCTATCCAGAATAAAGATTTTATATTTTTGGAAATGTTCAACAAAACTTCAAATCTGAGGGCATAATTGTAAAACGAACAAGTTATAGGGGAGAGTCGCCAGTCATGGGCCACCTAAGGTTAAATGCATTTAAAATTATTGTAAACGTTTCGTTTACATAATTAATAGCGCAATATTAAAATTTGGATGATAATTTACCTTTGTGGAAAGTTTAAGGCAAGTTTGACTTTCTTTTATAATAAAAAATAACGTTTGAAAAAAACGTGCAAGTGGCCCAATTTAGGTGACGAGTCGCCTAATGTGGCCCACCTATTGAATAGCACGTAAAATATCTGAAAAACACAAAAATGGTTCGACATATTGTTTAAAACACCGTTACTTATTATATTTAATGAAACAATGAATTGACGTTAATTAATTCGTTGATCAGAAATATATTTGAAATTTAAATTCTCAATAAAGAGTTAATCATCATAAATTAAGTATTTACTCAATGACATGTAACATTTTATAATCTAAAATAATAACAATAGGCTTAATATACTAAATTTACTAAATATCTCATGTACACTTACCGTTTTAATGAAAAAAACATTTTTCCTTCAGATAGTGTTGCTTTGTTTACATCGCGTGAGTGACCCCTTATTAGGCGCCCTTTCGAATTGCACAGTGGCCCAAATTAGGGGAAATGACATTTTTCCAGATTGTTTAAATTAATTAGTATTGTTATAGATTTTATATTGCAAATACACTATATACTATATAAACATATTATACACTTCGCATCAGAACAAATTTTAGATTCATTAGATGTATCAATTTGTTTTTATCGACGAGCAAAAATGTCAGATTTTTAAGTCGGCAGATACATTTTTACGAGATTGTTGTAACATTATTAATTTTGTATTAAAATTAGTATTTCTTTCATTATTTTGTTCTACATTCATTTTCAATCAAATTTTGACATTAATTAATTTTCAAAAACTCGGTAAAATTGAAAAAAATGGGTGGCCCGAAATAGGAGCCGGCCCAAATTAGGCAACTCTCCCCTACCACGAGCTGTAAAGTAGTTAAAATTACAAAATAAATTATACCAATTTTGTATTACCTCATTGTTATATTTAACTTTCCGAACAAAATTTAATTGATTGATTAATAATTTAATAATTATGTTTATTATAATAAATTTAATCAAACAAATTAATTAAATTTTGTTTTTAATTATGGTTATTAAACCATATTGCATTAGTTATAATAATAAGCCGTAAGTAAGACAGTCACACTAAGGAACCGCTCAGTACAGCGCGCCATGCGGCACCTTCGTACTTTAGTTCATATCTTCTAAACGAATCGAGATACCATTCTAAAATTTTTTTCATAATATTCCTATACTACAGGCTATATTTTTTTGTACAAATTAAAAATTTAAAAAATCAGACTTTTAATGTTAACTTCCGGTTTACTATACGAAAAAACAATCAAATTTCAAATTATAATTAATTTCTAAGAAAAACAATTAATAATCTCAAATAAACACGATTTACTTATTATTCAATCCATTTGATTAACTGCATTAACCCGGCGTGAGTGAGGTCGGGTATGTCATACCCGAGAAGTTTTTAAACGCCGATTATTTAATGTTACTGTTGTCATGCGAGTTCTGTCGTTTCAATAGCTGGAGGTAAGGGTGCGAGGGGCGAAGTAAATATGTTATATGTGGTGAGTGTACTCAGAAAAAAGACAGAAAAACAAAACATTGCTGTACAAAATGTGAGAAGCCAATATGTATGGAACACGCGATTTTTATGTGCGGAGATTGTGCTGATTTGTAGGTGTAACTTTGGTGCTCTGTTACATGATGTCATAAGACTTTTCAGTTCCTTTTTTATTTATAATAATTAGAAGACACTATTGTTATGTTGATTTACCAAAGAAGTTGGAATTTTGTTAGATTTTTATGCGAAAAGAAGTTAACTACCTAAACTAAACTAAAAATTTAGATACTTTATTATTTCAATAAAAAATAACGCTTTTTGTACTTAATGCTGGTATTTTATTTACTAATCTTGTTGAATGGATACTATTATTAATATATCTCAAGCATAAATGCTAATTACACAATTATATTATCAAAAATTGAACATCAAAATTTTGTGTATCTCCTACCCGCCTCATAGCTGGTGTAACAATTTCTCACCTCATTCACGCCGGGTTAATATGTAGCATTCGAAAAATCCGTTTCTCAAATTTTTCCAATTCTTTGAAGTCGCATAACTTGGTAACTAAGTTAAAAAAAAAAAAAAAAAAAAAAATGCACAATTATTCAGGTCTCATAGAAGTACAATTAACCCAATTATGAACAAAATCCAGTACTTGAAATTTTTTTCGTTGTCCGCTTCATGTGAAATACCCCATAGTTCAGTTTCGCGCAAATAGATTTTATGAAAGCTCTTTGTGTAAATTTTATATAAAAAACTATTTGAAATAAAGCGATCGTCATAAGTACGTAGGTGGATTTTATTCCTTATTATTATTCTTTTATTTTTGTTGGGGGTTTCAGGTTTAGTAAATCAGCTGAGTGGTAAGTACTTAAGACTACGGCTCAATTTGAGCCGACCCGGTACGCACTGGATCGCACTGGTTTTACTATATGAACCGTCATTCGGTTTTAGACCGAAGAAGTTTACAAGTCTATATTTTTTACAGATTTATTAGTATACTTTCGGCTACTCGTATATTCGTCCTAATGGGATATTTCTGAAGCTTCTTCTTTGTATTTTTTTAACGATTTTTGAAAAATTCAACTCTATTTTTCTCAGAATATATGAATTTGTAATCTGTGAAAAAAATCCTTTAGAAATGAAGTATCTCTTCTTTGCTTGCTGAAGTATCTCTTTTGTGTTGATCAGGAAAATTTATCAGTTGCGATCCATGAACTATAAAAAAATTGACCAAATTAAAAAAGGATTTGGTTTAATAAATAGATTAGAGTATCAATTAAATTTATCGTAATTGTTGATCAAAGTGATTTGATCTAAATTAGAATTGATTAGATATCAATGAGGAATTACAACTGGACATTGATTTCTTACCACACATGGACTTGTAAAACAATGTTTGTATAATTCAAATTTATCAGAACAGATAAGATATTGGACTAAAATAATAAAAATAACCTTTTCAAGGATATAATCACTTTAAATTTTTCCTTTGTATAAAATTTAGGTAGCCCTGACTGATTTGTTTTATTTCATTTTGTACTTTTTAAGAATATTTTACTAATTATTATTATTAGAAACAAAGTTATGTATGGAATACAATATCGGGTAAATGGCCTCCATGGCTTCGCGGATGGTCAGGATATAACTATTAATGGTGCTCGCTATCGCGAAATGATAATCCAGTTTTTTGTGAATAAATTGCAAGATATGGATGTGGACGATATGTGGTTTCAACAAAACGGTGCCACCTGCCACACAGCCTGAGAAACAATTCCAATTACTGTATGAATTATTGCCTGGTTGTGAAATTTCCCGTTTTGGTGGTCAGAAGTTGTCACCCAGATCATCCGAATTAACGCTGCTGGACGTTTTGCTTTGGTTTTTTTTTTAAGTTTAAGCTTTATGCCAATAAGCCCACGACCGCCCGGCCCATCACACACTTTGAAGGAGGAAATTGAGCGCTGTATCAACGAAATTCAGCCACATTTATGTAAAATGGTCATGGAAAATTACAACAAAAGAGTGCGTATGTTCCAGCACAGTCGTGGAGGCCATTGACCCGATATTTTATTCCATACATAACCCTATACTGTATACTTTATGGATCAATAAAAAAAATTACAATTTTTAATTACAAACCTGTGTTTTCTATCAAAATTACTTCTTGCGTGAATTTTGGGACACCCTTTATAACCCAAATCCTATGAATGTTATTCAAAATAAACCGATTTTGAAGAATAATCAAAACGTGTGGATTATGGAATAAGAAAACTTGCTTTATTATATAGGGTGGCGCAAAAGAAATGAAGCGGTTTGATTTATCTATAATTTCTTTATTTTAATTTTTCATTTATTTTTTTTCCAGACTTGTGTAAAGATGACTTGGGAAATTTAAAGTGGAAAGTTATACGTTTGTACAGTGAACGAAAATTATTGAATTTAATTTTGAAAATCGACGAACAATTGTTTTGAGTCAACGTACTTATCGCCGTTTTTTAATGTATTTCTTTTTTCTTTGGGAATATTTGAAGCAATGTGTGTATGTGAATAAGCTAGAGATCATACCCAAACTAAAATATAATAACCTAAAAGAAATTAGAGCAAGAAGTCCTGAAATTTTATGAAAAATCATGGAAAACTTACAAATAGCGCGACTATGCAAAATTGAGACTGGGCAGCACTTACGCGACGATGTTATTACTCATGTTTAAATTGAATAAACTCTCCATTAATGTAGTGTATTTAAAAAATTTTTTAATTATATCTGAAATAAAGAAATTATAGAGTATTAAAACTGCTTCGTTTCTTTAGCGCCACCCTGTCCTTACATCCAGTCGGCGTTAACGGATTTGTTTCTGAAACTTGGAAAAATATTGTTTGCTCATTTATTTGAGTCAGCACGATGAGAATAGTATTCGTTAAAGCTCACCAATAATAATATTAAAAAGTTGGGGAAAAAATCGTTTAAATTTCGAAAATTAAAATTATTTATTAGCTACAATTAAAACATATGATAAAAATATAGGAGATTATCCGACTTATCCGGTTTTACCTTACTTATTATTTAAACACTTCTCAAATGTTCTAGTTTGATATATTCCAGAAATTGTTTCAACCAATTCCTAGTTAAAGCGTGGATTGGGATCCTGACAACACCTTTATGCTAATTTTCATGGAATCCCCTTGAATTATTATAAAAATATTCGTCGCCATATTGGATTCGCCATGTTTAGTTCCCAAATGTTGATAGAAGATTTGAAAGCAGTGGCTCCGAAAATTTCTATGAACTGATTTTCAAGAGATTCGAAATAATTGCTTCTCACCCTTAGTTTTAATCAAAATATTGATGTTAGGCTCCGGAATCCTTTTTTATTAATTTTCTTCAGTTATAGAAAATTTGTTTCGCTATCTTGAATGTCAAAATTTTGATAGTAGATTCAAAATTGTTTGCACCGTTATCCTTTTTTAACAAATTTCCATTTAAATCCCTCAAATTTTGAGAAATTTTTAGTCGCCATTTTGGATCCGCCGTCAAGAATTTTCAAATTTAGATATTTGATTCGAAATGAGTGGTCCCAATATATTTTTTGTATTAATTTTACTGTAGAAATATTGGTCGCCATATTTGATCGGCTATTTTGAATTTAAAAATTTTTATGGTGGATTCGAAATACATGGCCTGGAAATCCCCTTTGTTATAATTTTCATAAGAATCAGTTGTATTTCACAAATTTTATACTTATTAATTTCATAATACTCAAAATTACGCACCGTAAAGTAATCGTTGTACTGTAATTTTCATTAAAATCCATTGAAATCGAGAAATTTTGGTCGCCATTATTGCGAAACCGTATATACTATCCGAAAAAAGTAGCCTATGGAATGTGTATTACCTTTGGTCAAAAAAAGGAAAATATTGATGCAAGGCTTTAGACGTTATTGAGCAACAAACAAACGAACTTTAATTTTTATATGTAGAGAGAGCACATTTTTAACTACTAAAATTAGAATCGTACTTGTTATACAGATCCTTTTGTTGGTGCAATATTTCTTTTCGGCAGATGTCCTTTTATAAGAAATATCTCTGTTCAGTTTCTGTACATACACATTTTCGAATGACACTATGTATGCAGATTGTTTCACTAATTACGAGGTTTAAGCATTTAGTACACTAACACTGCACTATCTTTTTTCGTCTAAAGTAGGGTCTAAATTCTAGTCTAAAGGTATTGTGTAAATAGTGTCTGATAAAAAATCAGTAAATCTAGTATTTGCTGGTTCAGTGCATCACAGCGATTTAACCGCTCTGCCTGGCTAGCGCGGCTGAAGTGCCGCTCAGCAGCTTCAGTTGAGATCAGCTCTTGATTGCCCGATATAAGAGCAGCGATATGACCGTCGATTAGAGGCCCGCACCGCGTCAGGTGGAGGAGGCACGAGACAGATCGCTTAAAAGCCTTCCCCCCAGACTGGAAAGGTTTCAGAAAAACTTTTAGCTCCTCCGCGCTAACAAGTCTCTCCGACCGATTTTCGCTTTTACCTGGTGCTGTTGTCTTTCAGGTGGTATCCTACAAGTTAGTTCGTGAGTGGAAGATTCAGATTCAATTTTGAAAGTTTTCTTTTTTGTCATCAAGCAGCATATATCTTTCAGCTGCACCGGGAAGATAGCCGAAATTTAGTGAGTGTCGATTTAAAAAGTCGGGCCCTGCAGTTTCTATAGTGATTTTGTGCTTCAATCTTTTGTAATCTGTGTCTTGTGTTTTATAGACGACCTCAACGGTTAAATTGCAGTGCTACCACAAGTGTACGTCCGTTCGACTCTGCTAGATCTAGAATCTAGATCACACTAGATTGCTTACAAAACATTGTTGGCAAATTTTCACGCAGAGGTAGGTTGGATTCTTAATTAGGTATATCTGTGAAACTCAACTAAAACCGCAGGTTATACTAGCGAAGCTTTTTTCAAGGTTAATGTGCAAAAACTCGGTTTTTTATTACCAGTTAAGCGGTTCGCGAATAACTTTGTAATTACCTTCAAATCATGCCTGCAATTGGTGCTACAATAAAAATCTACTACTACAACTGAACAAGCACAGGGAAAGCATTGTTCTTTTCGGAATCCCATTATATAGTACATATAGCTAGCGATCAGCCGTATGGATTTAACGATTTCTAGCCGTCACCGTCGTCGCTGCTGCCGTTTTGCAGCTGGAATGGAGGCGTCGAAAAAGAATTTTGTTTACAGAGTTGCGGAGTGGGCTTGTTACCTCATAATAATTCTCTTGGCAATTGTTTCAAGTGCTCCGCCAATCAACTTGTCGCAATTTGTAAATTGTTTCACTTAGGGGCAATTCTGGAGCTCTGTGAATATTTATCACCTGTACTGATTAATGTCAACAAACAAATATATTCATCTGAGGAAGTAACATTCCGCTGGACCATATGAAATAATCAATTCGTTACAATTCTAAGTACTTCGGATTATGAGAAGTATTGATAATTCAATTAATTGAGATGGAATATCCCACTGCTGAAATTAGGTTAATCCTTTTGAGTGAGCTAAGATATAATCATATAGTACTTATGTAAAATACGGGATATTCATAAAAAAAATAAACATCCTAATAATGCTATTTGAAATTTGATAAAATAACCAATTTAAGTATCTCTTTATTTGCAAATTGGATCTCGCAATTTTTTAGGGTTAGGAATTTTCAAAAGGAAAAAAATTGAACTGTTATAAGATCATTCTCATACCTGTAGGTCTTTTACAGCCGATTTTCGCAGAAACCATGCGGCGTAGAAACTTGAAATTTGGCATAGTAATACATCTTATTAATCCATATATTCTACACTAGTGAACACTTTAAAATTAGGTACTGGAAATTTCTTTTTTTTTAATTTTATATATCATCTCGAATATCATTTTAAAAGGTTTGTTATGTGGAATACCAAAATATTTTGTCATAATTTTAAATATCATATTTAAAAAGATATTCTGAAAAAAATGCAAAAATAGGGAATTTCCGAAACTACTGGATATAAAATTAAAAAAAAAATCAGGGAATATAACGCCTAACTTGAAGCTTATAGGAAAATTATATGGAAAGTCCTAGATCTTATAGCTTTTAGAAATTCTAGAAAATATGGTACGGAACCCTTTGCACATGAGTCAAACTCGCACTTGACCTGTTCGTTTTTTACCACTATCTTTCTTTTACGTGCACAATCGAAAGCATATTTAAGAAGATAAATCTAAAATGAACACAAATATGGTATTTCCTTATAAACAAGAAACTATACATCAAATTCTCTCGAAAAGTGCTGTTTTTTGAAGCATTTTGGATGTTATTAAGAAGAAATGTGAAATATTTTAATTTTAATATTAATAAAATTGTTTTGAGCAAAATGCGGGGTCAAGTATGTATTACAGATAATTTTGTACGTTTGTATTTGACGTAAAATTGCAGCTTTGCGGTGGTTAGGACACATCCCTAAAACGGTTGATTACACGATCTTACAATATTTTTTCAATATTTCTCAACGTTGTTTAAGCATACATTTATTCATTTCGTACTACGGACATTTATATTACTGTGTTTTTGTCAATTTTTTGAGCATGAAAGAGCTGTTTGTGTCAAAATATGTAATTGAAAATGAAACTAACAGATAGCCCACCCCTTTTTTATTTTTGTTACATATAAGATAAGCAATGAAGGGAAATCGAAATTAAATTATTGTCTCTTTTGAAAGCACACATACATATATATTGTATTTAAACGTTTACTTTTGTGTTCAAGTTTTCAAGTCGAGAGCTACATAAAATAAGTAATGTATTTTTTACACCTCCGTCGTCGTTGAAAAAGTCGTTAATTTCAGCGGTTTAAAAGTAACCACATTTATTTACTCCGCAGTTAAAAGGCTTGCGCATGCAATACCCAAATATTTATGAGGCATTAATGGAATTATCTGAGGTAATTCACAGCACTTAAATCCCAAGCATTGTATTTAGTTGTTAAATCATATATAAATTGTGACTTTAATTTGTCCTTATTTTTTCAAGATTTGGATTTTACAGGGGAACTCCACTCTCATGAAAAACATGAACCAACTCAATCTGCTTTGAATGTTACATTGCATGAAATCAAAAATAATAATAAAAGAGAATTAATTATTCTATTTTCGATTATAATTGATAAAAAACTAAATTATTTTTTAGATCTAATTTTTGAGACATTATAATTGTAGATAAACTAAAATTAATATTTCAACAAACAACTTTTTTGTCGCGGTATCACGGTTATATGGTTTTTTCGTGGACGACCCGTTGAAAATTTCTATTTTTTTCAATAATTTGATATTATTTTACTTATATTTATGTGCTATGATATTGCTCGAAATAAACTAAAATGTTAGGTTTGACACTATTTAAAAGGGCAGTTATTCAAATGTTATCATATCTAATAATTTTCAAGAAATTAAATTAAATTAATTAATTACATAGATTTATAATTACAATGAAAACAAAAATATGTGGATGGGTAATAATATTTTTAAATTCAAGTTTCCTAAAATTGCATACATATAAACGAAAAATTAAAAGAACTATAAATCTCTTTTTGTCGGATTTACTTGTTTTAAATAGAAAATTTGCTTACAATTTGTTTAAGATGAATGGTAAAAATTATTTCTTAGTTTATATATGTATAAACATAAAAGTCATATTGTAGCAATCCAGTTCTTAGGAATTTAATTGTTCTTGCAACAACAATAAATTATAAATAAAAATAGATACTAATTGAATTTGCAATTTTTTTTTTTTAGGGAACAAAGCCCGAAATTTCCCGCGATGTTTATGTGAATGCCGTCAAACCGCGTAAATGAATCAAAACGAGTTTCACGCTCCAAGTGCTCTGTAGCTGAAAAAGTGAAAAGTGGTAATGGAATTTTTTTTTTTTTGGGATTCATCCGATTCACGGCCCTGGTCCGTGGCAGCCCGTCAACAAGTTGAACGCGATTTCTGCTCCTCTGGCATGCGCTAATGCATTTAGTGAACATTATCACATAGAACTCGAGCGAATTGCTGGCAACAACAGCCGGTCAAAAGGCAGCCAGCTTCAGCATAATTCGCAGTTGTTTTTTCCCTAAAATGGGGAATCGATTACTTTGCGAGATATTCACTGAATTTCACTTTTCAATTTGCTGCCCATTATGCTCACATGATTTCACTCATAGGCTGCGGCTGCATGCCGATTGTGCGATTATGTAACCGGGAGCCAGTGAAACGCCGAACTCGTCCAGGCCCAGCTACTTAGCAGTCCAAAGCGCGCTGCATTACTCGACTGTCTTGGTCAGTTCTTTGTTCATGGCGGTTTGAGAGGTCGAAATAATGAAAATCAAGGTTTCATGGGAGCACAAAGCATGAGCACGCATATCTGCTTTCATTAAACATTCACAGGATTCTCCTGCTAGCACTAGTGCTCCAAGGGCAATCTCCATATGGTTGGTTAAAGTGACGTGTTTTGTAAAAATTCCAAAGGTAGTTTTACCTAATATGTGCATCTTAGACCTATTTAATTTCTTAAGCATCTGCATTCTTCAATAATGAATTTATTTAAAAACATTGAAAGTAATATTAAAGTATGTGGTCTCATTATGTATATTCTATATTAGTAAAAATCTTTGCATTTGAAAAGCGCTATTGAGGTGGCAACCAAATCTGATATAGCTATGAAGTTTTTCTAAATTAAAAGAAGATTATTTTCTTGTTTTTCCTTTAACCTCTAATTTTAATTCCATTAAGTTATTGTTAAAATGGTGCCCTCTCGTTTAATGTAAATTTGTATGGTATTTCATATCACTTTTGAGTTATGATATCTATTTTGAATCGAATGTTGTCTTTAAGGGCTTTAATAGTCTGTGGCTTGTTCAAATAACCCCAAAGAAAAAAGTCTGGATGGGTGACTGTCAAGGTCAGAATTTAAAAAAATACAATCCTGCTCGTTAGATACAACCCAAAGGTTGTTAACATCATCAATATAACAAAGAATCTTAGAATTTTACAAGAACATGGACACATCATTAATGAATATGATGAACAAGAGAGGACCCAGATGAGTACCCTGAGGTAAGCCTGAAATATTAAATATTTCCCTGGACAGAAGGTCTCGAAAAAAGACAACCTGCGATCGTTGGGACAAGTAAGATATATTTGATAAAAAGACAGGAAATTCCAAGAAGGTTGAGTTAATGGAACAGAATCCGGTGATTGATTCCGTTAAAAATTTCCATGAAGTCTGTAAAAATTCAGTTAACCTGTTTACCATTTTTAATATTTGAAATGCAGTAATTTGAAAATTGCAAATGAAAATAAAGCGAATCTTTGTTACGCAAGTATTTTAGTTACATAACATATATGTATATAAGCGACGGGACGATAATTCGATATACAATAGTATTGTATTTCCCTTTGAACCTATTTTGGTGTAGTGGAACTATCGTCTTCTTGATTGAATAGAAAGCATAAATTAGAGACCACCTTTTATGAAAAAGGTATAAATGCCATCAGGTCCGTTAGAGCAATTATCAGCTAAGCTCGAGTTTAAACTCGGAATCTTAGTGTTGTGAACAAATAAATAAATAAATAAATAAATTTTTACGAAACCGAACCATCATTTATTATGAAAGTATAATCCATTAACTACTAATTTAAGAAATAAAACGTAAAGACTTAAAGTAAAGTCGATTAAATACGTAACAGCTGTCTTTGCGCAAGGCGAAGGTTTTGAAAGTTTAAATTATAATGACGTAAATAGACAGCTTCAGTTTTGGGTTATAATTAATGCATAAAGGTGCATATGCGGTGTCTTAATGTTCGATAAGTAAAAGTAGTTTTTCGTAATTCCTAAAGATTGGGAACAAAATTATTCTTTAGGTCAGGAGGTATCATGTATGATACAAAAACTTTTAAGTTCAGTTACCATTATGATGAGAAAGTCAGAAATTTTGAATTATGTTAATTTCAAGCTCAAGTAGTACTACCTTAAATTTTATAACTTTCTTCACTTTTGATGAAGTTAAATAAAGCCTTTGTTTTAACGACTTGGTGAATTTTTTTTGAATTAAGATCAATCATGGTTGGAAACATATATATAATATAGCATCATCGACACGGTAAAATAGACTGAGACTCTGAAGAAGCCTAGAGTCTAAAGTATAATTATTCTTTTGAATAAGATACACATAGGTATGTAGATTTTTTATTTTAATTACATGACTTTGTTTTTGTTCCCTAATAAATAATCATGTGACCCAGTTTTCATCAGGTGAAATGAATGAAGGTAAAGTGGCAAAAAAGCAACTCGAGAATGATTTTGTTGAAATTGTTTTTATCCGGGAAATATTTGATCACGTATTTTCCGAGTGCCTGCACAGGCAATTGAGCATTTTTGGCCGCATGCAAAATTCTCGCTAAAGCTCTTCGTTCCAAATTTTGTGGAGGCAAATTATCATTTTGCGCCGCCGAAGCATCAACCACCTCATCGCCGTTCTCGTCATCATCGTCATCATCATCATCATCATCATCTGGGAGCAGCATCATGGGTCCTGTGCCCGAAGTCTGTGAAGGTTAGTGCGGTGGCGGGTCGGGACCGGGGCCGGGGATGCCTTTAATTTTGCAGCGGCAGCCGCGAGAAACGAAATTTGCATGTTCCAGCGGCTCCGCTGATGTGTTAATAAGTTGAGCTCACCCGGGCAAAATGCTTAGCCCCGAAAAATGGCACAATAAAAGCGCGCAAACAATAGACCATCGCGCTAAAAGACACCAATTTACACGTTTAATTGCAATTTAGTCCTCGTTAATCGTTTCACGCCTGACAAATTATTCGCTGAATTGCAAACGAAGCATTTTCATGCTCGGCATGTTTATCATTAATGAGCGCCTACAGCCGAGAGCAAATGTCGGCCTTTGCACCGCGCTCGCTCCATTGGGTCCCATCCGATGGGATGCCAATATAATTTACGAGAAACTCATCTCTCATTTGGGTAGTTTTCGGTGGGGGGTCCATTGGAAAGTGGCGCGCCCGGACATTTTTGTTGTCGTCATTTTCGGCGACTCGTCCTTGTCCAGGACGTGGAATGTAAATAGTAAATTTCTCCGGAAATGTTTTGTTTTCGGGGTTTTTCGGGATTTTCGGAGATTTCAAGGTTTTTGGGGTTTTCCGCGATACAAAACTCGCCACCCCACCGCACTATGGCCAAAGTTTTCCTGTCCTGATCGAACGTTCGTCACAGTTCCAGTTGAAGGCAATCTCGCCCTGCTGCGTCGCTGTCCTGCTGGGTTAAAACTTTGATTGCGTTCATAATGGGCCGTTTGACCGCGTTGTAAAATATATAGCATGGGAAAATTCTAAGCAAAATATTCGCAGGTGGGGGAGGACGGGGACAACGCATAATAAATTGGGAAATTGCTCCCAGGCCGGCAATGAACACCTCGACCGCACGCCGCATTAATGGAGCTTTGATCGGGTTAAGTTATTTACGGTTATTGGGTCCTTTGATGTCCTGGGATTAGCTGGTTAAGCCGGGATCAAATGCGGGTTGGTCACAATGTAACACCATTTTTGCACATCATCGTAGGGTTTAAGGTCGTAGTGGCCGGAAATAAAATTGGGAAATTGAAAATTTAAACCATCAACTGTAATTACATTTTCAAATTTTGTGCATTAGGTTACACTGAGAGAAATAATATAGTATTAGATATAACAAAACTTACTTGGCTAAGTTTTTGCCCGAAAAAGTTAGGTAGAGTCAACTAAAATTAAGTTGAACCAACCAATAATAATAGTCTTTGAACAAGCTTTTTCTCTATTTAGTTTACCTGAAGGAAAAATTAATAAATTGGTTAATATTTTGAAATTTTCTGCAACATATAAAATCACTTGTTTAATACCGATGTGTGAACCTTAAACAAATAAGATTGATTAATACAACCATAAAAATTATTTAAAAGTAGAGAAAAGTAATAGTTTTTATATAAAATACAATATAATACAATTTTGTGAAATACTTCTGAACAATTTCAATGTGCGCATAATGAAAGACAGTATAAAGGACCCAGATGCAGATGCATATTCAAGATTTGAATTAAGTGAACCAAGTCATTAAAGAAAGAGATCAAAGTAAACACATCACTGAAGTTTCATGAGAGCGGAGTGCGAAGACGTTAATTGGTTGGAACACTTCGACATAACGATCTTCACAGATGGTACCAAAACCGAGAAGGGAGGTGGTATCGGAATTTATTCAAATGAACTCAGTGCCGAAAAATTCTCCCGTTCTTCCAGTCATTCTAACGTTATCCAGGTGGAAATGCTGGCGATTATGAAGGCATGCTTCATCCTAGAGGACTTAACATACACGAAACGCATAGCTATCCTTACTGACTTCCAAGCCTCTATCAGAGCTTTCGTCTTGACTTCTGGCTTCCTCAAAACTGGTGAAATAGTGTCAAGATGCTCTGGGCAGTTTTCGAAGCTGTTTCGATATCACTGTACTCTGGATTCTAAGAACATAGGAACATAGCAGGAAATGAATTGTTCGAGGGCTCATGTTTTTCGTTGAGTTGGATTCAAACTCAAAAATTTTATATATTTAGTTTAAAAAAGTTGTAAAAAGTCTAGTGAATTGAAAGAAAACTTCTCAGGGTAAACGTGAGTGAAATCAGGCCACTTAACTATATCGCTATATGCCAAACCACAACCACGGCTTGTAATTGTATGTAGAAGGTTTTGGTATAAATCATGCAGCATACAAAATACATACCGAGATTATTAAGAAAATCGGGCGATCAATAACAAAGTCATTCATTGAATAATGGAATAAAACAGGAATTTTTAACGGACGAGGGAAACAATTTTACATTTAGAAGGATTTAATTCAAGACGATTTAGGCTGCACCAAGGCAAAACATTATTGATTTCAACTGGTATCCTATTATAGTCAGACAAATTATCTTTAATATTTTTAATCTATATATTCACTATAGCTATAGGTCCATTTTCCTTCCTAGATATATATAGTATGTATGTAGCTTGAATTAGTAAAGATTTTTTGTTGCTTGTCCTGTTTAAATTGTGTTATTGTAGAAAAATGAAATAAATAAATAAATAATACAATTTTGATACCTTAATCGAATTCTGATAATATTAATTTGAAAACACGTATTGTACTTGGTTATGACAATATTTAAATAAAACGTGGTTAATTTTCCTGGTACAATTGGTTGAACAAAAATCAACCAAATTTATTTATAAGTAAGAACAAAGAAGCACTGTTGAAGTATCATAATGATAAATATTGCAATCAGTGGAGGATTAAGTTAATTTAAAACCACTCCATTCACTGTTGACTCTGCAGTTGAAGCTTTGGGCAAGTTATTTATCAATTATGAGTATAATTTTTCAGATCTTGAAGCAACTGAAAATGATATCAAGATTTTTCAGAATCCTGTTAACACCGACATAGGAATCCTCACTACAGAACTTCAATTTGATTGATTTGCAGTGCAGCGATATTTTTATAGATAATTGACACATTTGGATCAGTGACATTGTGTGAAATCTGTGTGAAAAACTTTCCAAAATGTAATATAATATTCAAAATGTAATACTATTTTAGTACCTATAAGTATCTTTTCATAATCAGCGCTATGAATAAATTTGATCCTAAACTAAAAACAATTGTTAGTGCAAAAACACAATTAAGTAAATTTAATTAATTACAGTTGAATAAGCATAAGCTATTAGCTAAAATAGCTTGAGAAATATTCAGTTTATATTATTTCAGTTCCTAAGTTATTAATTTGGATGAAAATATATTTCGTGTCTAATTAGACCTGTTAAAAATTATCATAAAAAAATATTGAAAAACTCCTTTTAGAAGTGTTACTTATGGTAATTTTATAGTAAATAGTGGAATTCCTCTTTTTTTTTCTTTTGATCAACTGAGGCTTTAATTAATTCATAAATGACGCCAATCGATGAATTGCATATACGGCATATGTAGTATTAAACTTGTTTTTAAAGCAGAAAATACTCAGTGCTGATCTGTCTATCTATGGTATTTCATAACAGATCGCTAATTTATTTAGTTCTATTTTGGGCACACCGAAATCGAATATCTGTCAATCAAAGCTGAGAGTATTGGTCAATAAACCTTCCAAGATTAGCCATCAACGTCTCAATCATCGCATTCTTGTTAAGGTACTAAGATGCATCTATTGTACCTGTAGAGATAGCCGGCACTGATTGAGTAATGATACAGCCCTGATCCCGGGCAGGTATAAAACAGTTGCCGCGAATCAAAATGCTATCACGAATCATAATCTCGTAAACGAGCGTTTTATCTTCATTTTCCGAGTTTAGTTTGTGTCTGGTGAAATGGGAGCAAATCAATTTTTTTCTCTCCACGCTATGACGTTTCAAACAGTGTTCATGTTTATCTTGCCAGGTAAATTGTTTACGGATTGGATTTTGAGATAATTCATAAAAGCTGTTATGGTGTCAAATCTTTTGCAAATTCCATTGTCAATGACTTGCATTGGTCGTTTTTTTTTTAAATGTTGTCTTTATTATCATCGACGTCAATTAATCGACGAATGGGCTCGATTCCCATTATTATATTAAGATTTTATTGATAATAGGGTTTGCTGATACCGAAAATCTTATATTCAGAATAAGCAAACATATTAATAGTATACAAACCAATCGAAATTACGAATTTTGGGGGGGCTACATATCTAAATTATGTGTCTTTCGTGATAGAAGTGTTTTTGTTTATTTTTTTTACTACGCATGAGCTCTTGCATGGCATTCCACAATCATGAAATATTTAAATATGTAAAATTTGAATTGAATTATTGATATTTCGAATACTATGAATACACCAAACTCTTTAATTCTGAAATAACACGGTCCAAGAAAAAACTGTCCCTCTTTTCATAAACGATTTTAAAGTAATTTCCTTCGAATTTATATGCTGGCTTCATTAAAATTTTACAAGAAAAAGTCATTTGATGATTTGCTTAAATATAGCTTAAAATATGTTATAGGAAAATTATATTACCAAATTACATTTTAACATACTGAAACCGAACTATCAAACTATATGGTTTCGAATTTTCAAATTTTAATGATGGATTCCGAATCAAAAGCCCCGAAATTTGTATCTAATAATTTTCAATATCGTGATAGTTCTAATTGGAGATAATGAGCAAACCTCTAAGGTATAAAACCGAAAAGTTTCATTAAAATATGTTTAACAGTTTTTGCGTGATTACAGACACAACCTTAGTTATCATTTGATTATAAAGTGTGTTTTTTCAAGCGCGACCGGAATTTTAATTTAAATAAAACACATGGAAATTGAGCATGTGATAATAAATTTAGTTTTATTTGGAAGTAATTTTTTAACATTTAATATATCATAGAAATTTAATTTAGTTGAGTTACATAGCGCATCCTATCAGTCCAACTTTTGACCACTTTTTCGATTATATCCGGAAAGACACGTCTTATGTTGACTTCCAATCGGAGCTGGTTTCTCAGTATAGAATAATGGTGGCAATTAACAAGTCCATATCTACAAATACGATTTTCACCAAATTGTTATTTCAATAAATCAATTCTTTCAATCGCTGTATGGCACGTAGTGTCGTCCTGTTGAAACTAGAAGTCATCAACATCAACAATGCCCTGAAGTTTTAGAAACAAAAAATCGGGGATCATTTCTCTCTATTCTGTACCCCTCTGATTATTCAGTTCATAAATTTCTCGAAGTTTTTATAACTGAGCCTGGATTTCGGAAATAAATTTCTATAATTTGGTATCGTTACTGCGGTATATATCTTTCCATTATTGTTTGTTAGACCTTACCGAATAAAATATTTGAATATTGACACTTACAACAAATGACAGCTCGTTTGACTGTAGTCTCTATCGGAAATCGGCCACCTCCATAGATAAGAGATATATGTATGTAGATTTAAAGCTTTTTATTCTTTCTTCTTTCACTATGCTACTGATTTGATTTTAATTGATTTTATTGGTAAATGCAATTGTGTTGTAAAGGTATATGTTTACCTCATATAAAACTAAAATATAGTAAAATTTTTGTCAATTTTACACGGTCTTTATTTTATTTAACATGGTTTTTGTCACAGTTCATTTTTACATGGCTTTTTGTATCTACCTGTAAAAAGAGAGTTGGTTGTATTAAATAATGTCTAAAACTTTCCCAAATATTGACCTGATTCCTAAGGTAATAAAACCAACACTTTAATACATTTAAGCCATGGCAGAATGGCCTTCCTAACCGTTGCTAAGCCGGATCACTCTATCTGCAGTAAACCAACCAGCTGGACCAAATCCGGTCAAAACAAGTTGTTTTATGCTAAAAATAAAGTTTTCACCTTCTAATGCTGCTCTCAGGTGATCGAATTAAGTGATTATTGATCAGTTGATTAATTTTGACTACCGCAAATATCGCGAGTGTGAAGGCAGTCAAGAAGCTGTTGAACTCTCCGCGCATTCGTCACGATCGCATATTATATAAGCGGCGTATTTGTTGCAAATTGTTACAAATTTGCGCCACTTGCCTCTCTTGCTGATCGTGCCGGAGGCGGTTGAAAAAGGAAAGATTAATGCAGATGACGACAGGCCTTCTTGAGATTTGCTTTGCTACTTTTTTCGCTGGCATCGAAATCCCGATGAAGACGATGAAGCTAAGGCAACCGGTCTCAACTGCCTGCTAAATGAGTTGTAAAAAAAAAAGTAAAACGTGTACAAATGCAAGGTCTTAAAAGTGTAAACAAAAGCGTAGTGCGCTTTTTGCCATTGCTGGACACTAGGTAAAATGGAACGTGGGCATACAATACATTTATCGTCTGCCACAATACATATAGGAAAAATTGGCACAGAAATGAAAAAGCACCGAAGCGGGGGCTTTTTCAAAATCTTGCAGATACTTTACATTTTTTTTTTTTTTCTTTAAACTTCAACCAAACAATGTCACATTCGAATTTATCCGAATTCCGCGACAGGTATTTGTATGTTTTCAAATTTTCATTGTTTATATTTTATCAGTGAGATTTTGTTTTCATTTTGTCTTTGAGGAATTTCACTGCGACTGGTCGCTTGAATATATCAAGATCATTTTTAATAGTTGAACAAAGAAACGTCACAGTCGAGAGTTCAGTGACTTTTGACTTTATTTACAGTTTGCCTTTCCATACATTCAAATTACTATAAGAATTTCTCTATTCTATTTCCTCTTCTGCTATCAAAAATTCAAACAAATTATTTTCGTTGATCAAACCTATCAAAAAGCGGAAATACTTGAGATAAAAAGTTTTTGCATTGATTAGAATACGCTCCGAATATTTTTCTATCTTTGAATAATCCAGACATCCGTAAATTCGCGGGGAATTTACATACCTACTACATCTATCTATAATATAAAATGTAGGAAAAGTTGTTTGCATTGGGCTGAGTTTGTTGTTGACCGGCTTGTTTTCTATATATGTATTTGAACACAATTTGTTGTCTAACTTGCGGAAGGACTTTTAATTCTGATACCGTCAACATTGACAAGATTTGTTGTATGTTTTTGGGCACAATATGTTGAGTGGCCTACTTTATTAAATATATTTCTTATCAAATTGATCGCCAATAATATCAGATAAATTAATTACTTGAACAAATTGAAATATCTCTGTTGGTTTTATACATATCAGTTCTAAGTCCAAATATTTTGCGTGACGAATATTTTCATTGTTTAGTGCATGTGAACCAATTAAAGAGAAAATTATTAAAATCAGAGAAGATAGTGTCCACCTTATTTGTAATAGGTAATGTATACACTTTATCTCATTTTAGCTACTGTTGGAAGACTGATCTATATTAAAGCGGTTTTGATGCGTTTTAATTAGTTTGAAAAGAGTCATATCTAAACTGCTTAAGACCAGAATCAGATCATTTTTTTAATTCCTTTACTGTCTTACAAACCGTGTCTAAACTGCTTCAGACCAGATTGGATCATACTATACTTTTTTTCATCTTTCCAATATTGAATTTTTATTTGATTTCAACGAGTACATGTAAAAATTACAATTTTCAGTATAGTGTATTTTTAAAATAAGAAATATAAGTAAGAAAATGCAAACGTAAGCTTCATGGCTTTGGTTTTCTATCAGTTGCCGGTCTATCAAAGTTTTTTCTTCTAGTCTAAATATAAATCGAGAAAACAAAAATTATAAACATTTTAGTTTGTTGGAAATCTCAAAATTGTATATATATAATTTCACTGTACGAAATAAACAATTTCAGAATTAACTAAAAATTACGTTTATTCAGGTGAAATTTCAAGATCTCCCAAAAACCGGATTTCTGTACAGTAACATACACAAACAAACAAAATAATTTATTTCACGGCCAAGTGAATGCAATGATATATGTGAAAAACAAGCAATGATCTGACGAATTTTGTGACGACGATGCTTTTATACAATAATTGCTGATAATTATTACACTGGCTTTTTGCCATATAAATAACCCGTCAATAAATGTGCACCAGACCGTCTCACAAAACAATCAAAGTTTGCGTTTTAATTTAAGCACCAGTGACCACAAGAGGAGAAATTAAAATGAAAATGTTAATATATTCAGCACGAGACGGGACAGCCGAGATTGACATTCTCCATTTCTTGGAAGAACATTTATTTCGACCTAATCGATTTTATATTACTTTTCACCCAACATTTATTAATTTATGCACATGTATTCCAATTCTTCCAAAAAACCGGTTAATAATATGAGCGATGTCACGTTTACAATTATTTAATTTTTTATGAATATTTTAAAATAGTTTTAGGACATCGTTCAATTTTTGTTATAATAACATAAGTGTTTGTGTTTTATAATTTTTTTTTGTATTGTTTAAGATACGAACAATATTGTCTTCGTGTTTATTATGTTTGGTATGTGGTCCTAGCACTGAACAATATTTCAGGAGTATTAATAATCTAGTTTATATGTACTTGATATTTTTGAAAATCTAAAAAGAAAAATGCATAAACCAAGTTTGGCAAGTGAAATGATGAATGAGCTGTCAAGCGAGAATTCAACTTACATATGTTGGTAATTTATAAGTTCTTGAACGTCAGCAGCATACCGCAATAATATAAATAATCATACAACCTTGAAACTTTTTTCCTCGAGGCCTTCAAAATGAACATGTACCTAATGGGAGAAGTATTTTTCGAATCAGCTATCGTCTGGGGTTGTAGTATGATATGTTTATTTTTTAGTAAATAAGAATAAAGCTACGATTACAAGTGAGAAATTTTCATAAGCTCTAGTTTAATCACAACTAAATTATTATTATTAAAGAAATTTCATTTTAAGCATTACATATTGTTGAGTGAAAATAAAAAGGTTTCGTCTACTTACTGAATCTGTAGAAGATATAGTAGAAACTGTTTATTTTCACCTGCCGATATATGTATATACGTATATGATATATAGTGGGCCAACCAGTTGGTTTCTTTTTAAATTACGTGTTATTCTGACACAAATAGCTCTTTTACGATCAAAAATGTGACAGAAACACAGTATCATATCTCCGCTGTCCGAAATGAATACATTTATATTGGAATAACATTGGGAAACATTGAACATTTATGTGCTTCCCAAACAAAAGAAATTCCGGCGAAATAATGCATTAATTGCTATTGTTGTAAACAAGTTCAGGAATTGGGTTGGCATGCTATTGGTAAACAAAGTTATCCTCATATTCGTCGTGTACACTGAGGCGAGAGTATTTGCTGCTGTTGCCGAAAGTGTGCGCCTAAACCCGAAAACCTCAACTCGCAACAGATCTCAGCAAGTCCGCACTAGCCTGAGGAGAATTCTGTATAAAGACTTTGGATTATTCCCTAACAAGGTCGAAATTAGTCAGGAATTGAAGTAAAATATCCACCTAGTTTCATCAGGATGGTACTACGTGCGACACAAGCCGTGCAACAATCTATGTTTTACGCACCAAATTCAATAATCGTGTAATCAGCCGTTTTGGAGATTTTCCATTACCATTGTGCAGCTTCGATTTGAGGCCGTTGGACTTTTTTTTGTGCGAGGATGTTATTTTGACAATCCAGAAATGATGCAAGCAGCTATTCGTGAAATACTGCCCCAAATTATCGAAAATCTGCTGCAAAATTTGGTTGACAGCATGGACTACTGCCATGCCGGTCGAGGTAGCCATTTAAATGAAATCATATTCCATAACTAATAGGAAGCTCTATCTTTTTCAATAAATTACTAGACTTCGAAAAATATTGAACAGTTTTTGAGTTTTTGTTATAGCCTTTTTACAAAGAAACTAGTCGATGACTCACGTATGTTTCTGAGAAAATATGTGATGTATAAAAAATATCAAATTTTAACATCTTTAAATTCAAAATAATTAGTCAATATAATTTCAAAAAGAAATTATATTTAAATTGAAATGATTTGTACACTCATTTTATTTTCGAAACGAAGCGTCTTAAATTTTAGCAAATTCGTTCACACTGCCATAGTGAAAACGTTTTTAATTGAAACTGTTTTTTACGATTTTATCTTGGTTTTCCTTTGCGTGGATTTGTAGAGGTAATATCCACGAGATAAATATATTTCTCTGAACGTGATTCAAAATGTATTTTCTCTTCTTATATTTTTACATGTTCGATTTAATTGTACACCACTTATGGCTTAACTTAATTCAGTTACGTGCTTATAAAATCTCAACGTTCAACTTTTCGATAATCACCCTGATAAATTCTGAAGCACTTAAGCCATATCTTACTAAATTTAATAAGTGGCCTAGTAATAGCACCCTCTGAGGCCGTCCATTGCACCGCTTTGGAGTGGTTTGGTATTACGCGAGCAAATGAAATTCCTCAGAATTATCGAAACACTCCGTCACATACCGTGTAATTATTTTCACAGGGTGGAGTGGAGCGCCAGACCCCCAGCGAATCCAGGCCACAAAGCTCCAAAGAGACAATTGAAAACAGAAAGCATTTTCACCTCTATTCGAAGCACGGGCCTTTGCCCTTTTTTTAATTGCTGGCTCCATCTGTGGGTCGATCTAGCAGCAGCAGCCCAACAAAATCTACGGACTTTATTTAGTGAGTAATTGAGAGTGGTTCGTCCTGCCGGTGGTGGTAGGGCCTAATAGTTTAAATTTATTTACGGCCGTTTCCCAACAAATAGAGCTCCACTGGAGTAGTAAGCCGAACTAAATTGCAGTTATTGAAGTTTCGGAGGCACTTCACCGCAGCTGGATACGTTCTCTACGGCAAGTGAATGGAGTAACACCACTAATGCGGTTGCAAATGGAATCCCACTTTATAATTTTAATTTTCGGACTTAGACTAGGATTCGGTGTCCAGATGCAGGATATAGTAAATGCGGTTTTGCAACGAAAGCCTCGGAAGAGAATCCTCTTTATAGCCCAAGTAAACTCCCCAAATATGGCTCAAATATTAATATTGTAATAAGAGGCGAAATTTCATAATTTTAGAGTATGTATCTAAATTCGCTATTTTCGAGGTTGTTTTCTCATATGAAATTTTGAGATAAGTTTTCGTGTATTATGGAGTACATGTGCAAAGTTTAGAATCATCATGAAAGCGCAAAGGGAATAGTACTTAAACGATTACTTGTTGAATTATTGATTTTATTGAAAACTTATACAAGATGGATATTTCTTATTTATTTAATTTAGCTTATTGCAAAGCTATACACATTAAACAAGCATATAAAATTAAAAGCTAGAATTGAAAGACTAACAGATAAAATAATTAAAACTAGAAGGGACGACTCAGGACTTTCCTAAGGGATGACTTACACAGGTGGAAGTCGAACGAGATGGTAAGGATCAGTTTCAGGTGATCCTCATAAGGAAGCACATTCTAGGGGTCTGATCAAGGAAGATTACTTAAAGAACAGTGGGCCCATACGGGTTTCAGCGTGAAAAAAAACACTTTTCTTTCCGATTTTTTTTTAGAAAAATGAATTGAGCAAAATTATTGAAACCTTTTGTACATTATTAATTATGATGTCTATAATACCCCCCCCCCCCCCCCCCCCCCCCCTTAAACATACCTTCCATTAGACGGAATTATTTGAAGATTAAATTACAAAATATTCAGGTAAAGGCTGAGTTCGGGATTTTTGTTAGCTTTACAGCAATCAAAAGCAGTCGATAGTACCTTGTTTATGGATTAAGAAAAATGATAGAGTAAAAATGAGAGTATTGTATAGTAGAGGTAAGAGCGGTATGACTGATAGCAAACTAAAAACTTTTACAACGAAACCTCGCATTTAATATTATCATGTTAGCAACAATTCACAAGAACAAAATCTGGGTTCTTTCACTTTCGCACAATATTCTGCATATTCTTTCAAAGTATTAAATGTCGGTTTTCTGAAACATACTATATCTGGAAATAATACCATATATATTCAAGTAAAGTCTTTATATTATCCGTAATTCATAGATCTCAAACTCAATCTGTTCCAATTCTAATAATTGATAATGTTTCATTTTATAATGGTGTAGTGAATTTTATTTATTTTATTTTTACTAGTTTTCAAACCTGCAGATTTTAAGCAGCAAGGTTTTATTAAAGGGAGGTGTACGGAAAGCTATTTACTCGGTTTTCACAACATCCTTGTTTGTGAGCTTGAACAGAATAGCCAGGTGGATACTATCTGCACCGATTTTGCCAAAGCCTTTACCTATTTATGCCACTTCGTCCTCTTGGATAAAGTGGAGGAATATGGCTTATATCACTCTCTTTTGTTTTGGACCTCTTCCTATTTATTTGAGCTTAAAATGAATGATGTTGTCACTGGTTGTTTGTCCTTTGAATTTTTTCCTGTTTCTGGTGTTCCACAAGAATCGGTTTTTGGTCCGTTCTTATTTCTATTATTTATTAATGACTTGACTACTAAAATTAATTCTAACTGCCTTGTCTATGCTGATTCTCTCAAGATTTTTAGAGTGATTGAAGGCATGAACGACTGTAATATTCTTCAGCGCGATAGGTGTGCCCTTAATCGTGTTTAGATACGTGTTTTAAAACGACATTCAATTTCAAAAAATCAATTACCTCTATTGCCTCAATTCGGTGGTTTTTTAAGGGGTCTCCCAATTTAGGGACATTGGCGTAACCTATGGTAATAACTGACTTTTGTCACGCACATTGATGAAATTACTAAGAGATCCTACAGATTCGCTGGTTTCACTTTGCGTAGTTCTTCCGATTTTCGAAGTCTGTCAACTTGCAAACTTTTATTCTTAACATTCTTCAGAGGCATTCCAGAGTACTGCTCAACTGTTTGGTCACCATAATATCAAAAGAAACTTGACAAAGTTAAATCAGAAAATTCGATAATCCATATATGCCTTATACTGAAAGGTTAAATAATAAGTAATAATAATTTGGAACTTAAAAATTATTGGGTAGGTCTAGCTAAAAACAAATTTTTATTCTGCTATTATGAATTGCGAATTCAATCATATCAGAAATCTTGAAAATATCCTAACATACAAATTTGCTTAAGGGGTTAGGTGTAGTCAGGATTTTCAAAAGATCGAATTTTTTTTTTTGCATTTTCTTAAAGTACAATATCTTAGAAATATTCTCTGAAAATTTTAAGTAAATCCGACAATTACTTTTCGAGTTATTCGATAATTAACAAAGGGTTCTCGGGCGCTCTATATACAATTTACAAATTTCAAATGCGTTTTTCTCAAAACTATGTTTTTTGAACTAGTGGCCACTGTAGCTCAAAAACCGCTCGGTAGATTTTAATGAAATTTATACAGATTTTTGAAAACATAAAAAGCTAGTGCCTGATCGAAGGATTTTTTTTTTGTTTTAATTTCGATTTTTTATAAACAATTAACTGTTGGTTTTTTCCCAAAAATCTGGAAAATTTTTTCCTGAGACCGCCATTTTGTTAATTTAAAACAAAAAAAAAAAAGCTTCGATCAGGCACTAGACTAGATATTAATAAAACTAATTTTTTTTGTCCAATTGATTTTGGATGAATCTCCAAGGATATATGATGGCCACCGCAAGGCGCTTCGGTTGGAATTGGGTCAAAGCAAACAGCCATAACTTTTAAAATTATTAATTTTTTTTTCCAAAATTTCTGTCAAGTGAAGTCGAAACCTTATTTAATAATGTTATGTTTTTACTTTTACAAAACAAAATAATTTAGTGGCAAAAAAAAATTATTTAAAATTGTCATTTTTTTATGCCTCTGACTACACCTAACCCCCTGTAGACTTAATTATTTCTGGTTCCATCAAATTGGATTCGTAATTTTGATTTTTAAATTGGCAAAATTGAAAAACTTCATGCGGAAATGTTTATAAAGTTTTATATACTTTCTCGTTTTTTATTCTTCGTTCTCAGGTGCATTATATATTAAAATATGAGAATACCATGTCGAAGGGTGGGTGGGGTGGATTCAACCACAAATCGAAGAACTTACCCTCAATCTTCTCAACCGCGCAGAATTAATTTGTTTGCTTATGCTCAACCGACGTCTTGAACGGACGTAGCACGTCAGTCTTTCGGGGCGGCTCCCTCTACCGGGGATTTGTGAGTGGGGTAAACCACTCGATACCCAGGAACCAAACTATCATCTGCCCTTTGATGGATAAGTCAAACAAACCCCCACCCCAAGCCACGGAGCCATTCAAGTCCTGCCCCATGCCTAAGTAAATCCCTGCATTTAAAGCCAAAAGTCATTCATATGCAAAGTTTGGAGTTTCTCGGCAATTATGAAGTGAGCCGCATACACGACCCCCCCGCACCTGGCACACATACCGTCCCCGATTTCGCTGGTATTCAATCAATCATCGTAGAGAGCTCCGCTCTAATAAGGTTTAAGTACAGTTATACTATCCAGGTGGGAGCCCTTCACCTGCCCCTCAAGGAGGCAAACAGACGAACTTGTTAAAGTTGCTAGCCCAGAATTGGGAGAATCGGGAGGGGGTGGACTCTAATTACAAGCCACTAGTTTGACTTTGGGAACATGGGGGCCTAAGTTATGCTGCTAAGTTTCGTTTGAAGCTTTCATAATGCGATAGAAATGCAAATTTTATGTCGAAGGCTTCTCGAGGTGCACGATTGACATCGTCGATAAATTTGCTAATGATTTCAATTCCAGGGTTTATGAGGTTGCCTTGCGGTTCACGATTGATTTATTCCTTGATTCTTGATATTATTAATTCCTGCGATTATCTCGAGCGTGGATTAAGCTCTGCTCTTTGGGAGGGGGAGAACTTCTTGCTCTTGATATCATCGAATATTCTGTCTGAATATTAAACAGCCTTATCGTGAGTATCTGGAAACCTTCGTTTTTGCTTCTTCTAATTACTTAGATTGGTTGATGAATGAGGCAAAAATTATTGTACATATGTTTTACCCTGATATATTTCTGATTTGTATCAACAAATCTTTTATTAACATTTCTTTTATCGATGTTTTATGGATAGAAGCAGATATTATTGTACATAATTTCGATCAGGTCGGTTATTTGAAAATTAACATAATGCTAGTTAATGACTTCATTAGCAAAACAGTATATCACATGATATTGTAAAGGTCATTATAAGTCTGATTGGAAATCCTTCCTCTTTTTACCTTTAAGTATATTAATAGTAATACGATATACATTTATTTATTATTTATTTATCATGCGTATAAATCCAAATCCAACAGGGTATACATGAACGAATTATTTAAATAACTTAATCATATTTCTACTATAATACGCAACTAAATGTCTTAGATTAATTTACTATACAATAGAATTCTTCTAGAAGCCTGCAATTAAAAAGTTAAAAATTAACAGAAGGAATGTTCGCGCATATAATGCATTCAAAATATCAATCTAAAATTTATTTAATTTAAATAATTTCGCGAGACAGCAATATCAACAAATTTACATGCTTAATTAAATTGTTTACGGCAACTTCTAATAATTTCGTTATAATCATAATTTGTAGCTTGTAGCCAATCATCGTACCACATAAATAAATATTGAATAAAGCAACAAGTTTTGAAGACTAGGCTTTATAACAAAGCGTATGGGGAATAAACATAAGCGAGGCAACCTTACGTCTCAACAATAAGGTCTGAAGACAAGAGCAAGCAAGGCATATTGTAATTGATTTTTGAATGGTTTTAATACGACTAGAATTAAAATGCTGAATAAGGATACTAAACAGGAGATATGTATTCCAGAATTGGACGATCTAGCGATACAAACAACGATTTTAAGGTATAATGGTCAGAAAAATCAGTGGCGTTGTTTTTTAATAAACTCCAGCATTTTAAAAGCTTTTTTAAAAAAATATTCAAGATGGGTAGTAGAGCTAAGTTTGCTGTCGCAGACGATATAGGGACGATCAAGACTGACATTATTAATTTTCATTCATCATTCATATTACCAACAATTTGAAGCACTTCCGATAGAAAAATCAAAAATCATTAAAGGAAAAGTGAAGTTATTACGATTGGTTTTTGTCCTTATGCACTAAACTGAAAATTATTTGCATTGTCTTCATAGCGGAGCCCTCGAGTGCGAAATGTTAAATATAAGAACAAGCGAGCGGCCCAAGATGACTTCCTTGAGGAACACCAGAGCGTACCCTAATTGATTGGATTCAAAGAGTCCAATTTTAACACATTGAAAACGGTAGCTGAGATAGGACGTAATCCAATCCTCCACCAAAGAGAAGTGAAAAACAATTGTCTGCAATTTTGCTTTGAGTACAAAAATATTTATTCTATCAAACGCTTTGGTGAAATCTGTAGAAATGATTTCAACAATTGACAACGTTGACAACAAAATGTTTAAAAAGAACCAAATTAGATGTAGTTGATCCGCTTATCAAGAACCAGCTCTATGTCAGTGTGTTATAAATGGGAATATTCCATGTTGAAAGTATCACATTTTCTAAAAAGTGATTCAATTAAGATTTCTACATACCTAAATATAACTAAAATCGTAAAATGTAATATAAAACAAAATATATAGTCTGGATATTAGAAATAACACACTTCGAAAATTCGATTATATAGATTTTAGTTGTGTCTTCTGGTAAGAAAATTTATACCTAACCGTATCAAAATCAAAATGATGATAGATAGATGCAATTTTCTGATTATAAAATGAAGAAAAAAAGAGGACGATTTTGTTGATCTAAGTTAGTGATTTTATCTATGATTTAAGGAAAATAACAAACTCTATAGTTTTATCTTATATATGTAGGCAACACTGTCTCTAGATAACTCGAACAGCATCTACCACTGATTTTATCACCAGTTAGTCAGTCAGCAGTTAGCGCCAGCAGCAGTTACATCTCAGCAGCATTGAAACCTCAGTAAACAAGCAGTTGTACTTCAGCAGTACCATTCCTCATCATTATAATTGTATTAAAGTTATTTGGCGACTAACCTGTACTCGTTAACTACTTTTAACTACTTTATACCCTGAATTAAATCTATTGAATTACATTCAGTTCTTTAATTCCTACATATATTATAGAAGCTCGTGTAACTCATAAATTTTGTTGATCAAAAATTTTCATGATCTGAAAATCTATAAGTAGATGATCATAGTACATAGTTGCTAAAACTACAAGTTTTGACGTAGAATCATTTCTCTATAATTCTTTATAATTTTTTATAAATCGTCCAAGATATCTGGTACTTGGTGTTTCGTCCTACTGTATAATATCTAAAAGAGATATGACTTTTAATGAATGGCATCAGTGTGTACTCTTGTTGTCATGCAATATAATTTTTGTTTTCTGTTATGAAATTTCTTGTCATCATTTATTGGCAAGTTTATAAATACATATATCCCTAATGCGCTATTACACGAAGCTATCTAACATTATTTGCCGCAATTACGTATCGGTTACAATGGGAAAATTCTCCCATAAAACCTTGTGTAAATTTATTTTTTCCAAAAATGTTCTAAAAGCAGATTTTATTCCCTTGGACTAACGACATCTAATAAACCCCATAAAGCCGTATTCCCACTACCATCGAACATTTTCGGGCGCGTGAACGCGTTGCTTTTTTCGCCAGGGTTCATTAATCCCCGTATCAGCAGCCAGGCAGTAAATAAATAAAATATGAGCTCTCTTTCATCAGCGACCTTTACGTAATCCCTGATATAAGTCGGGTTTGTTGCTCATTCAGCTATACACAGGTACTACGCGGTCTGGGCCCAATATCCGTGGCAATTATCATCAGACAAAACAAATGGAGCCCACCATAAACGGTAAACTTGCGGCTAACCCGCGTCTTTGCTCTGTGTTGCATATTCTTCGTGCGGCATATAAAAAATTTATAAGGAGTCATATAACCTCGTCCGATTAGAGACGGTTTTGCCATCACAGCCGCGACGCGGGCCAAATCCGTGCTCTCGGGCAAAATTCACTTAAAATTTAATGTTTGCGCTGATTAAATCAATTGTTGATATTATAGGAGTCCGAGGTCGCATTTATGCAGCGGGGATGTTGATATGTTTGTACACACAGGTTGAAGCCCTGTTTATCGAAAAGTTCTCCATCGGCTTCGAGATACCTGTCCAGTTCCACAACCCGAAAGCGGACCTGCGTCTGTTGACTTTCCGGATCGATTCCCATGAACTGAGGTATCTTTCAAAGTTAAAATTTGAGAGAGGGTCAAACTGAAACTTGTTCAATTTCGATGAGATGAGGAGGCATGCTTTGAATATGAATGGAGCTGCAAGTTTCACCAAGTCAAGGTGCAATGACCATCCGGGAACCCCCCGGCCTGGGTATGCTTCGGACGCCTAATGGATCGGGCCATAGTTTGGCATAATTGGCAAATCGATTGAGCGCTCGTGATTAAAGATAAATGGCGCACGTAAATGGTTTGCATGGGCGGTCCGGTCCGACTCTGTCCCAATCCTACTTATTATAAGGTGTGCCCCATTTGTGCATGAGCTTGTTAGCAAATTGTATTTGGGTGAGGACTGAACAGGCAGAAGAGGTTGAAACCGTATTTCTGCGGTCGCTTGGAAAGGCATTAATCAGCCAAATTAATTCTCAAGGATTCTCAATTAATTCTTCTCTGAAATTTCCGGTTTCGAGATCTTCTCGATAGTCTTCGAACCACTTATATACATATTTGCCTGGTATACATATCGAAGAGTAATAATTATACAGCAAAAGAGAAAAGGTAAATTATATAGGGTCTAAAAACACCTTTACTCTTCCTTCTACGCCCCTCGTGTCAGCAAATCTTGTACGAATCGGCAACCGATTGTTTTATACTATATAGCATATTGTTCTGGTTGACATCGGAACCTCTATCATAACTCTTTGTGACAAGGCTGAGATATTTATCACATCTCAAATATCTCTAGAAGGTAAGAATACCCCTCGGGGAGCGTTCGAAAAGGTCAAAAAATGACGTGCAAAGGGAAGCAGTGCACAAACAAGCTCTTGTGCATATAAAATGTTACCATATGTACAAAAGCAATCAGACGACAGGTAATGTGCAGCGATTATTTTCCTTTTGAAAATGTTGTCTGAGCAGTTACAGCAATGACACTGGTTTTAAGTTTACCTGTCCAATCTGCAGCTAACTAGTTTACTGAATGCTGTTTTTTTAAAGTAGCAAGTTAGAATTACGCAGCAAATTGGAATAACTTGCATTCCTCAGAAAAATTATGCAAATATTTAGTTCTGGTATCATTCAGGTGATCTCAGAATTAAATGATCCGATTATTTGATTATCAATAAAATATATACGGCAGTATCTTGGCATTCTTTGCTTGCAACACTTGCAATTGCTATAAGTTTCAATAGCCAAAATAATAGGTATGATGTCTTCTCTGATGAAAAATTGAGGATAAGAAATTATTTTAACATTATTTGAAACATAACAAGTTTTATTGGAAACTATTGTGGCCTAGAAAAGTTTTTTCATAGTTTTTTTTCCGCAGAAATAAACTAGTTAAAATTACTCATATTTTAGTCCTAAATTTCTTTGATATTAGAACTATCCCTACAAAAATAAAAGTTCTTTTGTTTGTTTCTTGCTCAATCACGCTTAAACCCTTACTTCCATATTTTTCATCCACCCAGAACGCGACTATAATTTTTAAATTTGATGGGATTTCCATGAAAATTGGTACTTAAGGGTTTTGGAGAATGCTGTCCACATTTAGAAATTCAAGATAGCGGATACAAAATGGCGACCAAATTTTCTCGATTTCAACGGATTTTAAGGAAAATTAGTGCAATGACTGTTTTGAAGCTACAAGCCTAACCGCTTGCATCGATATTTGCAGTTTTTGTCCGAAGGTAGTACATATTGCAACTCAACATATAGGTTGCTTTTTATTAGGATATAATATTGAGTTAAAAATGGCAGCAAGAACTTTGAACTTAAATTAATTGTCATGAAAATTGGTATCTAGGGTTTTTAAGGATGCCGATTTTGGATATATTCCCAAAATTTCAAAATGACCAATCCAATATGACAACAAACATTTTTCAAAATCGCGGGTGTTGATACTAAAGACATCTTGAGGCCATTGGTTTAAATTCTATTATTTAAAATTTGGAAATTAAAGATGGCGGAACCAATATGGCGGCCAAAAGTGCTCGAAATTTGAAGGAGTTTAATAAAAAAATTGTTAAAAAAGGCCAACGCGATAATCAATTTTAGATCGGCTACTAAAATTTGGAAATTAAGAGTCGTGTGGGTTTTAGTAGTACATAGTTGGAGGAGCACTACACTTTTACTGTAGGGGTATTTTTCAAAAATAAGAGTTGCAGGATTGTCCGAGTACGCAACTTATTGGCTATTGGAGCTGTCACCCGCTGGCTTCTTTTCATGGGGGTTCCTTAAGTCAAAAACTTTACGTTAACAAACCACGAAATTTATTGCAGCTGAAAATAATTATTTATAATGAAGTTTCAATAATTGCGAAAGACATGTGCCAGACATTTATTTTCCAAAAGTAAATCCGCATTTTTGTATTTTGTTTTACATTGAAAACAATTTCATTTTTTGTTTAATTTTAAAAATGAAAATTCTTTCGTGAATACTTTTAATTTCTGTTTAATGTTTAATCGAGAGAGACGTCAAAAGGAGAAAGACTGTCTTGATTTGTTTTACATAGTAAATTTCGATATAGTTTTTTCTTCTATTTTACATTTAGTAAAATTCGAAAAAGAGCTAATACAACTTTTTTTTGCACTCCAGATAAGATACTCTTAGTGCGAACTCTCTAACTCTTTAAATTTTGCTCGAATAATAGAAGATTTGAAATCCAAATTTTATCTTTAATCCTGATTTTGATTAAACCAAAGCGTTTGAATATGACTCAAATTGATGACATAATTAATATATACGAGTGAGTAGTACCTATTATAATTTTATATTTGAAATGAATGCTTTAATATTAGGATTGTATTGATAGCTTATGGAATTTTGCTCTGATATCTACTTTAATCTGTTTCCTTCCACTTGATTAAAAAAAAAATTCCCATTCTTCCTGCTTCAACCGAGAGGAAGAACGCTACTAATCAGCTAGAAAATCAAATCATACCTTGGCGACTGCGTGATTGTCTGTGAAATTAGTCATAGCAATGAAAATCGTAATTTGCATCGACAGGGTGCAGAGTCTTTTCTAAAATAAACTATCAAATAATCGATGGGTGCTAAATTAAATTAACTGCGGATCAAATTAAAAAAGCCGTGAGAATCACCAGGGTGCCGCGCTGGATACGATAAATCTTATCGATCCTTCTCGGGCCGAATTGATGTCATTTTGGAGAGCCACTCGAGTGGATTTTCACTCGAGTGGACGCGTATAATGCATATGATGAGAATCACGGTATTTATGACCGCGAAATTTTTCGCGAGTCTTCAATTGATTTTGGTTCGGGTACCCGTATAAACGGGTCTAACTAGAGCGGAAATTACAATATTACTTTTTTTGGGGTTTAGACATCCCAAGGAGTATAATTAATCAGCGAATTCGTCTTTCGTGTTCCCAGGTACAATGAGCGCCTACTGGAACGCGCTGACGCGGATTAAACAGACAGGCTCTGAGCAGGGCGAGTCAAAGTTAGCCCGGGTCCTGACCCTTTTGGATCTGACTGCCCTGGGCGTCGGGAGTACCCTCGGATTGGGCGTTTACGTCCTCGCCGGGTCGGTTGCCTACGAGCAGGCGGGACCTGCTGTTACGATCTCCTTCCTGGTGGCTGCGATCGCATCCGCATTTGCTGGATTTTGTTACGCCGAGTTCGCGGCGAGGGTCCCCAAAGCGGGAAGCGCCTACATCTACAGTTACGTGACTATCGGCGAATTCGTCGCCTTCACCATCGGCTGGAACCTCATTCTGGAGTATGTGATAGGTATGAAGTGCTGAGGTTTATGAGAAAAGAGATCTTTTCCTAACTGACCTGGTTTTTCTTTCCCGCGCACTTGCAGGGACTTCAAGTGTTGCTCGCGGTCTGAGTGGGTACTTGGACGCCCTGCTGGACAACAAAATGGGCCTGGCGCTCCGGGAGGCGATGCCTATGAACGTGGATTTCCTGGCGGAGTATCCCGACTTCCTGTCCTTCTTTGTCGTACTGCTGCTCACGTGCGTCTTGGCGTTTGGAGTGAAGGAGTCCAGCATTTTAAACAACATTTTTACGGCAATTAACTTGGTCACTGTCCTTGTTGTCCTCGTCGCCGGCTGTATGAAGGGTGAGTACAAATCATTTGTTCATTCATTTATTTGTGACTTAAAACTTAGTAATACTCGCTTCAGTGGATACTGAGAAAATAATAATAGTGAAAATTATGTAGAATAATAAAAATATAACTACAATATAATTCAAATAAAATATTAAAAGGAACAACTGATTAGATATCAACGACATTTCCATGTTATGAATTTAAAAGTTCAAAACAAACCTAAAAATATTATAAAAATGACTAAAACACTCAACGAAATTTGTACTGCCGCAAAGTGACGTATTATTTTTATACGATTTTTTCTGTAGATTAAGAATTCAGAAACGAAAATCTTCCATCACTTCACGTTTGCTAGAAAAATAGGGTTAAAAAGTGATAAAACGGTAATTATGATCACTTTTCAAAAATTATTAAAAAGGTCACAACGATGTTCCAATGATAAATTGAGACCTAAGCTATATGCATAAGGAAGGTTTTTAAGGTTTTACTATTTTCATTCAATAGTTTCAAACTTTCATTTTATCCACGAAACAAACTCTTAGAACATTCCGTTAGCTTTTAAAAATTATTCCAGAAATATCTAATATTTCGCTTATTTCACATTTTAGAGCTTTTTTCTTCGAAAACCGTACATGATGAAGATTCTCATTCGTCTTTAGCACCCTAGATAACATTAAAAGTAGTTTTTACAACTAAAAAACGTTTGATTATACAAATTTTGTAGACTTGTGTTATTAATATTTTATATAATACCTACAGTTCTATATGCCATACCTAAATCGTAAAGATCGAATCAACAAAGAGAGTCATTACTGAAAAATGTGTTCATAGGATGCATATCTGACGAGTTACAGGTAGATTAATGAGAACTTATCTACAAATTTTCAAGTCTCGTTATCTCGGAAATAAAGAGTAATTTTTCCATCTAATTAGTTCAATTGAGATAATTATATTTCATATCTAAAAATAATATCTTGAATTGTTTTGATATTTACAACGCTTTTATTAATTCAGTTACTCCATTCGGGACAAATCTTGAAATCGAAATGAGAGAGTAAGTTTAGGTGTGAGTATATTTAATAGTAATTATAGTAAAAATAGTGTGAAAGCCAGATACTTTATAATACTCAGAAATCTCATTCTTGATAAATCGATGGCTTTATATTATCTTTATACGCCGTAAATTGATAAGAATTCGTATGTAAATAACTAGAAAAACATTATACTAATCAGATTGCATACATTACAACAATAGGATAAAAAATAGTAATTCTCAAATCCATTTATTCTTTTAATAGAATATCGTATTAAAAATATCACCATAGTAGAAAATTTCATATCTAAATAAGAGAGCGTATTTCTAAAAATTAAGATTCGAAAGCTATTAAATTATCGTGTAATTCCACATTATTATATAACACGTTATATTTTACTATGTTAGGAAAAAATTTAGGAAAATTAAGGAAAAGTATTTGAAACATTAACTCTATTTACGTTATATAACACGACCATAACATTTTTATAATAAAAATAAAATATTAGATGAACTTACTGAAATGTAATAATCCATAATATTAAATTAATAACGATATCATATTTTTTAATAGTGGATATAATTGAAATAATGTTTTACGTTTAATATTATATCATTTTAACTTAAAATGGTTCCTATTAAAAATAAGGCATATTATGCTAATGTGGAGATTTCATTACTTTTATATGATAAACAAAACTTTTTTATATAAACATTTGAGACGCAAATGAATTACGAAAACTATTAAAAACCCATTAATTTTTAAGTGATTTTTCTCTGAGTGGTGAACATGCTCAGAATCATTAAAAACAATTAGTAGTAATAACTTAATTTTTCTTTACAAACCTTTTAAACATTTTCTTGAATAGTGTAGTTAAGAGATAATTATTCGTGAATGTTCACAAATTCGCCACGATGCTTATCACTTCCTCTCGAAAGTTTCTGAATTAGCTCCTAATGGTCCATAGTTCTTAAATGCATCTATATTTTGCAGCTGACCTAGCCAACTGGAACATCCCGAAAGAGTCGATCCCGGAAGGTGTAAGGGGCGGCGAGGGCGGCTTCATGCCCTACGGGATGGCAGGAGTTATGGCCGGTGCCGCCAAGTGCTTCTACGGGTTTGTCGGCTTCGACTGTGTCGCAACCACCGGAGAGGAGGCAAAAAATCCAAAACGCAATATCCCACTGTCGATTGTCCTCTCGCTGATTATAATTTTCCTGGCCTATTTCGGAGTTTCTGCGGTGTTGACCATGATGTGGCCCTATTACCTTCAGGTAAGTCTGCGAGCAATCCTTTCACGTTCAGGGCGTACGATATTTGACCGTAATTTAATGGGGCAGGACCCGAACGCGCCGTTCCCGCACGTGTTCCAGGAGGTCGGCTGGATTGAGATTAAGTGGATCGTTACGATTGGGGCTGTTTTCGCTCTATGCACAAGCCTGCTGGGCGCTATGTTCCCACTGCCCAGGGTCCTGTATGCGATGGCCAACGATGGAATCATTTTCAAGTTTTTGAGCTCCGTCCACAGCTACACGAAGACTCCCCTCATTGCGACCATTCTGTCTGGATTTCTTGCCGGTAAGTAGAACTTTCACCTTTAATTGTCTAGTCAACAAGTTCAACTTTGCGAATTTTTTTTAACCTCCCGAAAAAATGTATATAATCGAACTATAATAGGTTGTATTTTTTGCAAACAACTATTAGAATGAAGGCGCATAGGTCTTAACGATTGTGTGTATTTCAGTGACCTGTGTAAAAATATCTACATTTTTAAAAAGGTCACAACACGGCCGTACGAGGTCTGCACTTTGAATGTTTAATACTGTCGTTTGAAAGAGGTTCGTTTGTTGTAAGGCCGTAGCTCCGCCGCTTAAAGGCTATTACGATGGCACCATCGGCTGAACCAATTTATAAATATTGCTATATAAATTCGTTCAGTCATGGTGCAGTCGCGGTATGGCCACTGTCGTTTATAGTTTGGAACTCATACGGCCAAGTCTGCGGCTGTTGACTTTTTTCACAAATTATTTCTACTCCGTGCGGACATCGTTTCATATTTTTCAAAAATATGTACTACGAACGGCGTGCGGCCGTTGTACCACCGCCTAGAAACCTTGTGGCCGAGGTGTAGCCACCGTGCATTTTTACTTTCTTGGTGGTAAAAAAATTTCACAGCATTGAACTGAGGTTGTTCTTTTAATTGTTATTAATTATTGTTTTATCTTTTCCAGCCTTTATGGCACTATGCTTTAACCTGCAACAGCTAATTGATATGATGTCCATTGGAACTCTGCTCGCCTATACGATCGTGGCTATCTGTGTTCTGGTGCTGCGGTATAAGGAGGATACCATCGAAATGTACCAGATCCAGGTTAAGATTCCGGTTGTCCTTAAGCAGGTTTTCAATCTGAACTACGTTAAGCATCCGACATCCTTGTCTTCAAACATCACGAAAGTCTCGATCGTCCTCTTCAGCATCCTCTCGGCGCTACTGTGTGTCGTCCTCAAGCTAATGGACATTACGGTGGAGAATCCGTTCGGTATCGCGCTGCTGGTCATCATCGGTATCAGCCTTCTGGTCACTATGCTGGTTATATACCGTCAGCCGGCTACGTCCATGGAGTTGTCCTTCAAAGTACCGATGGTGCCCTTGGTGCCCTGCTTGAGCGTGCTCATCAACTTGTACCTCATGTTCCAATTGGATATCTTCACGTGGGTGCGGTTCATCGTCTGGGTTGCAATCGGATATGTGATATACTTCTTCTACGGCATCAAGCATTCTGTGCAGGGCGAGTACGAATCCACCCTTAACCTCACCAAGATGGATGGCAACAGAAAGACCTCAACGGCCCTTTCCGAGAAGGAAAGAGAAAGTTCAATGGTTAACCCGAGGGTGTTCTAGTCCGTAAGTTATAGATAGTCGATTGTTAGGGTTAGGTGTATAGTTATATTTAGTGCTACGACAGTATTTTCTGTAAGCGCATGTACTATGTACACGAAACGAATTTTTATGTAGCATAAGGATGGATAGTGTGTGGCACTCTGCACTAGAACCGAACCATGTATGTACAAATGCCGATGTGTTCACCTGGTGGGCACTCTCTCAAACAATTTTATTTTTAATTTTATTTATTTTTAATTTTAACTTCGGTGCTAGAATGCACCAGCAGTTTAAACGCCGGTTCTTCTTGATTTAATCTACGTGCTCTGTTATGCCGAAAGTGCCATGCAGTATTGTCAGTACATTTGTGATATGTGATTTTACCAATATATGAAGCGAAATAAAGATTTTTACTTTAGCCGCATAAGTGTTATATATTTTTAAAATTTAAAGATTTGGAAATTCGATTTTACAGGCTTATTTTGGGTAGTTTGTAATCAATCCTGGTAATATTCGATTTGTTACCTTAAAATACACTAATATGACATGTATTTCTTCCATTCCGAGAAAACTTTATGAATTTTTATGATTACCTTTTTTAAAACAATTAAAGTTGCGTTTTTTTCATGAACTGATCTGGTTCTGGAATTTTAGATTGAATTGAATTTTTTTAATAGTTAATTATGCACAAAAAACATAAAATTGCATTGACTTATACTCATTTTGCGTCAAAAAATTAATCCATAATGTTTTAAGTTAAAATTTAAAGTTTGAATGCGTAAAAATTGCTAATTTATTTCAATGCAAAATGCCTTAAGAATAATATATTTGTTTGTTTTTTTTTTAGTTTTAGTGCACAAGATCGGTAGTGTAACTTTAAGTTTATAAACTTTATATATTATATTATTATAAAGCATGATCAGAAATATGATCACATAATTCAGAACTAAAACAGCTTGATTGTGATAGTTAAAAGAAAGAATAATTTCTAGTAATGTCAAGCATAGCAATAGAGGATCATTTTCGTATAAGGTTTAATAAGTTTGTGATAAAGAAAAATATAGGTAGCAACTCAAAACTCTCATAAAATAAAATAAAAGCCACGAATTGATTTTTAATCTGCGAGTGTAAACTTCTGGTGCTCTTTTAGCATTTTCATGCAAATTTTTTGAACTATAGAAAAATAGAGAAAGAAATAATTATTGTTTTTGTTAGCTTTTATTTGGCATAAAATATATGATATAACTTTTTTCTCTTGTCGCAACTGACTTTTCACAGATTAGAACGATTGAGATATCAAAAGAAAGAGCTAGTTAGTCTACACTACTTAACAGAATATAAACCGGAGATGCATAAATTGGCATTTATAAGTATTTGATGGAGACTATATAGTCAATCAAAAACTATGTAAACAGAATGAATTGAGTTTTTATATTATTTCGTAAGGCTTTAACACTTGCTATGCAAACACAATATCTGGTGCCGGATATTTTCAGAAAATAATAAATAAATTTGCTGTGAAATGTAACAAGGTATGTTTAGCTTGCTTGGAATAAAGTGAGGGCGAAACTATGTATATTTTAGAGCACTTTATATATTTCGTATTACCTTTTTTTTTAAAGCATATGTATGATACTCGTGGATGTAATATGTAAACATGCTACCATGTTGGAATCTGAAGATCTCTAGGGCCTTTGTTAAGAATTATGGTAATACATATAAAGATAAAAAATTATTCTTCAACCAAATATGATTTTTTTTCCCTAAGTAAAGTATATTTGAAAATGATGTAGATAATAAAAATATATTGACTTGATAATTCTACACTACACTACACTTCTGAGGTGCTATTAAATATTCCATCCATTAAATCATTCATGCCGATGAATATCAATTCTGTTTTGTGAATAGACCTTGTCGATGATTGTGGCCCTAAGTATGTCATTATAGATGATTAAATATGTCCGCAGTTGGATATGATGAGAAAATTGGCAAATGCCCCAAAGACATATGGTGCTAATGATATAATAGGATAGATGAACTGATAAAATATTTAAAATGCTTTTGATTTTGGTTATCATTTTGGTAATAATATAATCGTCTTACATGTATAAATTAGGCAATATGTTAAGTAGTTTGATATTACTGGGACAGAGTCTTAATCGCATTCAATTAAAGGTCCAGTGCATACAAATTGGGAAAGTTAAATTTGAAAAGAATAAGCCATTACAAGTCATAGAATTGAATTGAAAAAGTTCTTAAGTAGAATTTCCTAATTACATCAGAGAAGAAAATATTAAAAGTACTCCAATATAGCTAAAATCTTTTCTGCTCTTTTATGCCCGTACAAACTTCCGATAACGCCTTTAATCGTTCTATTGACCAAAAATCACATATCGAACAAAAACTTTATCTAGCTCATTGTTCTTTGATGATGTCTGGACAATTTTCATTTAGGTAATTCTAGTTCTTTTGGCACTCTGCAATTAAATCTCGGTAAATCTGTATCCCTTATTTTCTATGAACTTTTCCAATTTACTTCTTTTGGATTCTTTCAATTTTCATCAGATCCCTTCTAATGTCCCAAAGTTTTACCCTTCAAACAGTCCCGTCCACAGTCTTTCACTTTCTCAGAATTACTTGAAATAAAATCTTTTTTTAGCTTTTGCTTGAAACCCAAAGAATGAATATACCCGATATTTTCCACGGATTGAACGTTGTGAGGGGAAAAAAAAAAATAGAAAGGATTGCTTTAGGGCTTTTCTTCATGATAAATGATACTTTGGAAAGTAGCGTGCGGGGTTGCGTTCAGAAACCTGGGAAAAGATAGAAATTCAATATGCAGCTTCGGCAATTAACACAGCTGACAAAAAAAGAACCCTGAACGAGTTAATGTGAAGTTGTTTTCCTTCACTTGTCCAGGTCTTGTGATTTAGTTATGGTCTGAGCCTTAAAGAAATTTGCAATAGGGTAAGAGTTAGTTTTTGAAAGTTACATATGATTTGGTATTTTTTTTTTTTTTAGAGCTTATTGGTATGACGAGGCCAAGGATTGACTTCTAAACGAGTGTTTTTTAAGAAGTATTATAGAAAAAAATTTAAGCAAGAATTAGAATTGAATTCAGTTCAGTACGGCGTACAATGTTCTTTAAAGCGAAAGTTCGATTGTGAAAAAATGAGTTAGGAAATGTTGAAGAAATAATTATAGGTAAGATAAGAAAGAAATGGTATTATAGAAATCCGAATTTGATTTATCACGGCTATTTTGTATATTCCGGTTTTTTAATATTTAGTTCTACCAATTATTTTATTTCAATTAAAATCTGACACTAAAATTGGGAATTAATTTTTCGCTCTGCATTGGTTTCTTATTGAAAGTTACGTAAGTTTTCAGACAGAAGAACTTCATACTTTTATAGAATATTCACTGCTTTTCTTCATGAAAAAAAAAATCCATCTACAGGCTGATTAATATCATAAAAAAAGTAAAATTAGGTCAATTCGTTAAAATTACATTAACGACAATAAAATATTTACAACCAGTTATTTAAATAAAGAAGATATGACTAGTAAGCGCGAGCAAGCATAAACTTTTTCAAAGCATTTTTATTAATAGCAACATCAAATTCATCAGCATTACTATTAATAGATTTAATAGATAAGCCCATGCGATTAATAGGTACAAACTTGAAATTTACGAAGTAATTGAGTATTTTCAAATTTCTGATCAATGAATTACCGATTGCTTAGGTAATGGAAAATTTATTTCTACTTATTACCAAATATTTAAATAACTGGAAATTGTTTAATTATTATTCTGAATATTTTTATAATCATAGAAAACTAAATGTAATTTCTGTGGTATTGGTCATAATTGTCGAAAATATTGCCGAAAATAATATGCTGATTTCTGTTTCTAATGACTTTTAATTGAAACTTCTCAATTAAAGTATTAGAATCGATATTACTAATTAATAGCTGGTGTACAGAAAGGATATCAGCCGACGTTTTTTTCCAAAGAGTGCATACATATGAAGCAGTTTAAGTCGGTTATTATAAGGGGGAAAGATGAGCGAGTTCTTCCAAGATTAATCTTTTAGTGCAAATCTAATGTATGAACAAATTCAATATTATACTATATAATATATGTGTTGATAATATGGAGTCCATATTTGAAATTTTTATGGCAAAGTAGAACAGCCTGAAAACCGAAATGCAAGAAAATTTACGGAACCATCTTTTAATGAATCCCAGCATAGAATTTGATCGGAGCCCAAAATGATTTATATGAGTCACAAAGTTTAATTTGCTATCCATTATAATACCTAAATCAGAGACGAAGTGAGCTGGAAGAGTGTATTTCGATAAAATGACTATGTTTTGCAAGAAATTGGGGCTTCTGAAAAAAGTCATTACCTAATATATTTATCAATATTAAGGTGTAGATTATGTAAAAACCACAATTGAGAATTATTTACGTGTTTTTGAATTGACAGACTGGCAACTGATCGTTTAGTGTGGGGAAAAAACTTAATGTCATCTACATATAACATGATTTTTATCTCTCAAACATTGGGGTGGATTAACACGTTTGAAATGTTCAACAAAAATTAATTCGAGAAAATTCTATTTTCAATTCGTCTGATTCACTTTTTGTATACATATACAGGGTGTTCAGAGGTGGGAGGTCAATACTGAAGGGGGTGAAAGGTCAGACCGAGACAAGCAAAAAATCGTATGGGTGGGGGGGGGCATCTCTCACCGTTTGGCAGTTACAGGGTGATTCGTAAATCAGGATTTTGCCTTATATGGGAACCGCTCTTGTATTTTTATCTTTTTTTCTACGCATCGCAGCGGCCCCAAACTGATTTAAAAAAATCACTATTTGGAAGCCCTTTCCAAAAAAGTTTACACCACCCCCCTATCCCCAACCCCTTGGCCACAATCCCCCCTGGAAGTTGAAAAAATTAACTTTTATTTCACGATTTTTCACCTTTCGCCCCACTTTTCTCTGAAATTCATGTTATTAACATAGCTACTTTTTATTTTTTTCAAGTTGCCTATCTAATTACCTTTCCAAAAAGGTGCAACATGCCCAGGTAGAAAAGGGTTGCAAAAGTCCTGAAATTAAAACATCCTCACAGGTACTTAATTAATTTATTGCACCATAATGGCAAAAGTCGTTAAGTAAACAATTTTTATGACAGCAAGTTCGGAAATGTTTGTTTAGGAAACAGAGGTAGTACATTTTTATTATTTCAGCAAAACAGTAATAAAATAATAAATCTAATCTCGTTAAATAGCGTTATTAGTTTATTATATCCAGTATTGACTCTTAAGTATCCTGACGCTCCGTTTCTAATACCTCCTATGAATTATGGTATAAAAATGGGTAAGTTTGAAAGGACATTGACCACAGTTGAAGAAGCAAGCGATAAAACCGGGTGTTTAATAGAAAAAATTAAGATAAAATGGCAGAATGCAGTGTTGAAGAGTCTGCCGATATAATTTACGTGTACGGTTTAGTAGAAGGAAATGACAGTGAGGCCGTACGAGAATACCAAAGGAGATTCCCGTATCGGCGGGTACCCAACAGAAGGGTATTTTCAAGGACTTTCAGGAGGTTAAAAGAAACCGGAAGTGTAACCGCCCCCAGAGCAGAAACGCGAGCAGGAAAATCGGCCGATTCAGCGGACCCCGACCAACAAATCCTCAACATCGTCAGGAACAGCCCTGTAATAAGCATCAGACAGGTCGCACGAAGGTCAGGATTGTCTTCAGGGAGAGTTTGGACCGTTGTGAACCGAGAGGGACTGCATCCATACCACCATATCCTGGTCCAAGCACTACAGGAAGGAGATTCCGAAAGACGATTGCAATTTGCACTTGGCTGTTCGAGTCTGACATCAAAAACAGAAGGTTTCTAGACCGAATTCTGTGGAGGAATGAATCGCAATTCACCCGGGATCACAAACTTGCACAACCTCCACACCTGGTCAGATGTGAACCCACATAGGACAAGGTGTCGGTCCTTCCAGCAAAGATTTAGTGTCAATGTCTGGGCTGGCATCATCGGCAACCAGTTCATAGAACCCTTCATCTTGCCCCAAGTGCTGAATAGTCAGCTATATTCGGACTTTTTGGAGAATACCCTTCCGGATCTGTTGGAGGACATCCCCCAGGCCACCAGAAGCGCAATTTATTTAAAGCTCGACGGAGCACCTGCCCATACTGGGAACATTTTTAGGGCAAGGTTGAATGAACATTACTCAGAACGCTGGATTGGACGAGGTGGACCGATTCCTTGGCCTGCTAGGTCACCGGACCTTACTCCACTGGACTTTTTCTTATGGGGAATGATGAAAGATGAAGTTTACTCAAGACCAATCAACACCAAAGAAGAATTAGTTACCAGGATTGGGACTGCAGCCACGAAAATACGGGAAAGACTGGCTACCATAGACCTCAAACGCGAAATAAGACGAAGGCAAGTCATGCATCGAAACTGGCGGAGAACATTTTGAACAGCTTTTGTAGGACATAAGTTTTAATTGTAATTAGTTTTCATGCGAACAAAATGTATTTTTTAGTTAACTTAAGTATAATTTCTTAAATAATTCGAATTCTCATGATATTCTGTAAAAGGATTTTTGTAAATAAATTTTCGTATCCTTTTCCTACCTGGGCATGTTGCACCTTTTTCGAAAGGTAATTAGATAGGCAACTTAAAAAAAATAAAAAGTAGGTATGTTAATAACATGAATTTCGGAGAAAAGTGGGGCGAAAGTTGAAAAATCGTGAAATAAAAGTTAATTTTTTCAACTTGCAGGGGGGATTGTGGCCAAGGGGTTGGGGATAGGGGGGTGGTGTAAACTTTTTTGGAAAGGGTTTCCAAATAGTGATTTTTTGAAATCAGTTTGGGGCCGCTGCGATGCGTAGAAAAAAAGATAAAAATACAAGAGCGGTTCCCATATGAGGCAAAATCCTGATTTACGAATCACCCTGTAACTGGCAAACGGTGCGAGATGCCCCCCCCCACCCATACGATTTTTTGCTTGTCTCGGTCTGACCTTTCACCCCCTGCAGTATTGACCTCCCACCTCTGAACACCCTGTATAAATATAAGAATTAAGCATGCATATGTATGTGAAATAATTTAATTTAAAACAAAATTCATTCTTCAGCTCCCATGACAGAAGAGATCACTATGTGTATTTTTAAAATAAAGGTAGGTGGATTATTATTTTTGATAGTATTTACTTACTTGTCCTAGTACTAATTTATTTCCAGAAAAAAATCAGTTCCGTTTAAAAAGACAGGGTCTCATCTTACTTTCATAATCGCCCTATATGAGCCGTGAACCAAAACCAATTCCTAATATTTTTTAAATTAAGTAATAATTAATAAAATAATAGCAAAATAAAATTGGTTCATGTCAAAATCTCACGCAAAAACTTAAAAATAGCCGTTTTTTTTTTTAGAAAACTGCAAAACTAACTATGTTTTGCAAGAAATAATTGTACCAATTTTTTGTTCTAGTATTAAGTAGTCTACACCTATTCCTCGACTCGCACGATACTCAATTTAAAAGGTTTCACTTTTACACGTTTTTTTATAACAAATAAATAAAATACAATAATAATAACAACAAATTTTGGGATGTTATTTCGATTATATTTTACGTACCTATATATGTATATTGAACGATTTATTAATGAAAGCACATTCTTTGTACATGTAAGTCGCAGACGTTAAGGGAATGGAAGGTGTTTAAATAAATAACAGGACGAATAGTTTTATGTTTTTAAAATTTTAAATATTTTATTAAATATTATAGTGCAATTAGAACATGAGAACATAAATTCCAAAACAAAGACAAACAATTTATTTTCTTTTAATATGTATTATGGAGCATGTACATGGTTTTGTATTTATTATTTTTTTTTTTATTATATTATGAAACATTACTAATTCATGTTTATTTGCTTTTCACAAATACTACATAGCCTAAAATATATGAATCTTTGAATATTTTACTAGAGCTTCAAGTCTAGTAGCTTCTAAGTCGCGAACAGCATTCACCAATTTTCACTTTATCATAAAAGGTTTGTTTTGTTTTATACGCTTATTATGAAAGGATCCGCGACTTGTTTGTAAGTATATATACATATATTCTTTCATTCAGTTCAAACGATCTAAAAAATTTTTGAATCTACCCTACATATAGAAAGTATGCGACGTCTTTTTTAACACAGTTTCGATTAAAATGATTTTTCGTAGAACGCATCTATCGTGTAATAGTATGGTGTTTTTTAAAAAAGCGGCCAAGTGCGAGTCGGACTCGCCCATGAAGGGTTCCGTAGCAGCAAGTAACATAATATAAAAGTTCTTGTTATTATTAGAAAATAATGGTTAACGGTTATGTTTATGAAATTAAATGTTTTTTTTTATTTTTATATTTGAGTTGATGGAATGAAAGGTAAATTGCGGTTTACGATTTATGACGTATTAAAAAAAAACTACGCACTAGATCTCGTTCAAACCAATTTTCGGTGGAAGTTCGCATGGTAATGTACATCATATATTTTTTTTAATTTTACCGTTCTCTTATTTTAGAAGTTTAAGGGGGGGACACACACATTTTACCACTTTGGAAGTGTCTCTCGCGCAAACTAGTCAGTTTAGAAAAAAAATGATATTAGAAACCTCAATATCATTTTTGAAGACCTATCCATAGATACCCCACACGTATGGGTTTGATGAAAACAAATTTTTGAGTTTCAGTTCTAAGTATCGGGAACCCCCAAAATTTATTGTTTTTTTTCTATTTTTGTGTGAAAATCTTAATGCGGTTCACAGAATTCATCTACTTACCAAGTTTCAACAGTATAGTTCTTATAGTTTCGGAAAAAAGTGGCTGTGACATACGGACGGACAGACAGACATGACGAATCCATAAGGGTTCCGTTTTTTGCCATTTGGCTACGGAACCCTAAAAACAGATTTTCATTTTTCCGATTTTGTTAGGAAAGTGAAATTTCTTAATTGATTTTTTAGTTAGTGAGACATTTTAGCAAGGGTTTCTCATATTCGTATTATTTCATCGTTGTTTTAGCGAAATGTGATTATTTAAGTCCCTGTATTTAATGGGTGGTAATTCCTCAAAATTGTGCGAATTGCAAAACCACAAGATTCCCGGGAAAACTATCAGGAAACAGATAAAGCTTGTGTTTTACTTAACAAATTTCCGTAAAAGTTCACAATGCGAAAGAATTCCTGCCGAGAAACCCTTTTTGAGGCTTCCGTGTGTCTATCAAAAGTAGGGCGGGCGGAAGGGTGCTCGGAAAATTATAAGGGGCAAAGGGGTGGAATGGGAAGAAAGTCCGTCAGGAAATGAATTATTCCGCTGGGAGGAAATATTAAAGCGATAACCATGCGGCGGGCGACGATGACGATGACTTCGTGCATTCGCTAGATGAGGAAGAGTTATTTTTTGAAACAGGGTGCCTACGACGCGGAATAAAAGACGACTGCTTTTCCGGCTTTCGTCTGTCTTCATTGTGGCACCTCCGCTTTGGGGTTGCTTTTCACAACAGCGGCTGTTTAATGAATGAAAACGTGCTTTATCGGTGCATTTCCCTGCCGTATTTCACAGCACCTTTCGCGGCTGATGCGCATGAATTTTCCGGCCGAAGAGAAAACGCTCCGGCTAAGGGCGATTTTCCCAGCCTGGGAGTATTAAGAGATAGGGAAAACTCTGTTGAAAATTGTACGAGTTGCAGACGCTCTTTAGTGAGCGGACTATTTTCGGTGTATATGCTATGTGCTATGTGAAAATTCGTCGGTTCTAAAAGAAAATAGAGGAAAATGATTCAGGCTCTGACCCTCTGCCGATGAAAATTTTTGAGGTAAAGATCTAGCAGGCCTCGACATCATCAGTTTAGAACGAACGACTGAAGAGTGCTAAGGTCAGTTCCTCGCGCTCGGTTTATTTAGAAAAGGTAGTCGGTGACGAACTTCGGCTCCGGTATCGACGACGACTGTAAAGGGCTCGCAGCAGTTGGACCACCTGAGCACCTCTCAGGGGGCGAAAAAGAAATATTCTACCGGGTTTTTGAGGGCGATTTAAAAGCGGTGGCCCATCAGCGGAAAAATATTTCGGACAGTGGCGGTGCCGTCGCCACGCATCGCACTCTTGTGTGTAATAAAATCTCACGGCCTAAAAATAGTCTTCTGGAAAATCGGACAGAGGTTCTGTTTCTGTTGTGTCTCGTTCGACACAGGAGCACCCAAGCGCAGCTTCGGCCGTTTCATCGATTTTGTGGAAAAACGCAGTTAATTTCGCGAAATTCGTTGACGTGCCGCTTGGTGGAAAAAAATTACACACAAGGGCGGCTTTTTTGATTATTTTTTTTTAGGCAGTCGCGTCCCTTCAAGTGCGGCGAGTTGCGGCTACCACGTCGCGACGCGAATTTTTGGTCGCTCGCTCCACTTTTTCGATTTAGACGACTTTTTTTTTTTTTTTTTTTTTGTTTTGTATATCTTTTTGCCTACTGTACGTATTTTTGCGTCGTTGCTCCTGTTGGGCTCGGCCCAGATTTCGGGAACACTTTTATTGTTTTTATTGCGATTTTACCCACCAGCGGCGTGTATATTTGAAAATTTTGTAATCGTCGCTGTCTTCGCATTCTAAATTTATAAAATCGTTTGCGGTCCTTGTGGTCACTCTTTCGTCGTGACGAAACGCGAGGAAAGTGAAATCATCATTTTATCTCGTTGTTTTATATTAAAAAAAAATATTTTTTTTCTTCATTCGATTTAGCAAGGGGAGAATTTTTGAGTATAATTTTGTTGTTTGTTTTATTTCTTTTAAGTAGCCCAACGGCTGTGGTAATCGGTGTCTGTATTTATTTTTTTAGATACTTTCGAAGGGAGTTTTAGTGCACAAGTGGTTAGATTTTTGAAGTGAATATTTGTGTAGCGAAAAGCAAAAACACTGAAATTCTCCACACCACAAAAAACAGAGTGAGAGCAGGAAGGATTACGTCTTAGTCTGGATAGGATTTAACAATTTCACATACGGGTAAGTTGGAATTTATGGAGTTTGGGGGAGTTTCGGGGAGTTTGGGGGTTGGTTAGTGAGTAAAAAATTCCCTTCGTGGGGCCATGGGATTAACATAATTAAAGTGTGCCACAAAGGCGTCTCAGAAGTGCTCTTCTCATGCCTTAACTAAGTTTTTTCCTTGAGCTGTGGGGCCGACTCGCTCCTTGGCTACAAAGTCTCACATGCACTGGGGCCCTTGAGTGGCTGCGGACGGGGGACGAACCTAAAAGCAATTTTAATTACGTTCCCGGAACATATTGTGGGGCGCTAATTAAAGAAAATTGGAGTTGAAGTTCAGAGCTTTGTTCGCAGAACGGCGGAATTTATTGCTCGCCCGGCGAGGAATTTTAATTTTCTTTTTAGCAGTGGTGGCTCCACATGATTAAAGGGTCTCCTTAGAACGTGAGGCTGGGGATGGGGCGTCTTGTAAAAAAAAATACGCAACACATCTCACCAATTTTTTCGGGTTTACTCCCTCCAAATTGCTAACCACCGCCTTCTGCATTTCTGCTCCATGTATGGGATGCTGGGGGATGCTAAGGGATGTTGTTTTTTCCTGTCCCAGTTCTCCTACTGGAACGTCTTCGTTGCTCCAAGACGCCAGGAAGGATGTGCTACGGCGCGCGGGAGCGTCCCGAATGTGTGCCGGATTAATGATGGCTTTGGTGGACATGTGTCAAGATAAGCTCTCATCAACATCAATTATTCCGTCCGTCCTGACAATTCTGACGATTCGCGACTTTTCAAAGCAATTCTCGCTGGATGGTGTTCTGTCTCCACGTCTTTTCGAGTCGCTCTGATTTCAGGAAGTGCTATTTCGGTTGAGAAATATTTCATTTGATTTATCAATTCGTGGCACATTGGCGAAGTTGCACAGAATATTTTCAGTTTTGAATTAATAGCATACACAGATTCAGATAGTACATATACACGAGGCGAAGAGAATTTCATCTATTAAAACATTAAATAATCGTTCAAGTTAATTATTAACTCTGGGCAAATAGGAATGGAAATGTAAATATACATAAATAGCCCTCGGGGCACATTCTGATCTTAAAACAAAGAGCTGAGGGATCGTAATGCTGTCCTTCTTAAGCTAATTAATGTGTTTCCCAGCCGTTTGACAATGACGACCTAATTATTCTGGCTTTGTCGGTATGAATTTCTGTCTATATTGTTCAAACAATTAAAAGATACATTTAATTTAAAGACATTTCAGGCATGAGCGTAAGTAGAATTCTTTTCCAGGGTGGCTCAAGTAATAATTTACAAGTTAGTTAATTTTCACACTAATTTGAAAAAGACATAAAGCTCTTAATAGTTCTTTTTTTTCAGAAAGAAATGTTTCCTTTAAAAGGTTTATAAATAACTTTTCTAAATGTCATTTTTAATAGCGTATTTATATTTTTTTTCTTTATGAATTTGTTCTTATATTACTTTTAATCCTGATAGGTAAACATATTTTTCGCTAGCTGCTTATAGGTAATGAGTGTACAAAGTGCCTTGTCGCATTTTTTTTTTTTTTTTTTAATATATCTTGGCTCGTAATGGACCTAGCGAATCGATAAATGATGATTTACAAATAAAAAATGCGATTTATCGTAAAAAAAAAGGGTCTAATACTTGCTCCGAGGGAATAGGATTTTCCGAATAGGTCAAAAACATACTCATTACCTGTCAGGGTTTAAAAGCATTCGCAGAGACTTGATAGAAAATCTTCCAAGTAAGATTAAACATATCACAACATATTAACATAAAACTTAAATCAAATAAGGTAAAGGCACCAATGCTCGACATTTTAAGACAATTATAACACTTTAATGTTAATAAAAAATGCATTTATTTAATTATAAATATAATATTGATAAATATACATAAACAAACTCTTTTATAATATGTTAAAAATGAAAACAATTTGAATATCTTAATTTTTTCTTTAAAAAATTTAAATTTATGATGAGGTAGCAAAATCTCCTATAGTCGACACAGCAAAACAGTGAATATCCCAATGCTCGACACCCATAAAAAAAATATAAAGACAATACCAATTACAAGAATTACTATAGCAGACAGTATCCTTATATGTAAATAATACCTAATAAATTTTATGGAAAACTTATCTCAATATGAAGAGCCTTCTTACCTTAAGATATTTGAGAGAACGGTAACATTTTTGGTCATTTTTTTGTTCAATATTTTTTATTGTGGAATATTTTAAAGATAAAAACTTGTGCTTTGGCCGACGCATTAACAAGAATATTGAGCATAAAAATGGATTATTCAAAACTCATTTCGTTCCAATATAACCCTTGTAGAACATATTTTGTTTATAAGTGACGAGCATTGGTGCACTGTTGAGCATTGGTGCCCATACCCTAATAAGTTGCAAACTTACCTACTAACTTCCAGCCTTTTGTTGCTATTGATCCTGTCAGAAGTTTTCTAAGGACAGTAGGATCAATTCGTAATATAAAGCAAGGACTTAAAACGATCCCGTATATATGGCGCACAACATAGCCATTATTCTCTTCACGTTCTAGAAGAGTACACGTGGAGCTAATTATGTAAACTTTTTCAGACTTTTGGGTATCGGACTAAATATCCCGAATTCCCGTTCTTTCGATCTAAAGCTGTGTGTGGCTCTTGGAAAAGTGAATTTTTTAAATAAATTTTGCTAAATCCGAATTTTTGAATTTTTTAAACGTTCAACCAGTTAGTTGGACTTTAAATTTGAAACTTGAATACTTTTTCGTCATACGAAAGTTGGCGTATTTAACAGTAAAGAAGAATTCTTTTGAGAGTTTCAGGTCAAACTTTTTTAAGAACAAACGAGTGAACTCTGGGACTAGAGTTTTATGAGATTATAATGAGTCACATGTAATAAAAATCTCTTATTAAGGGGTTATTCTACTGTTAAACAGCTAAAAATGAGGTTCAACATAAAATTGTTATAGAAAGAAAACTGTACAAGCAAATGACTTCAAATTTTACATATAACTTTATTAAGATATAAATTTGACATATTGAATAAATTAATGAATTAAATAATTAAAAAACAAAGTGGCGCCCACAGTGCATGGATGACCTAGTGCGCGAGAAAAGGGAATTGCGCGCCACACTGCTCTGGTCGTCCAAGTGATCTGTAATAAATTTACAAACAAATTTTCGTTAGTTCTTATTAAAATTAAATAGACTGAACCTAAATTCAGACATAAATATTACATTTTGGCGATTCTGAAAATTCAATATTTATGACTAATTTTAGGTTCAATATATAATATATCTGTGTTAAATAACCAAGCAAAAGTACGAAATCTGGTATTTTTTGCAGATTTTCGTGAAAGGGGTAAAGTTTAGCGATAATTTACTAAATAATAAGGTAAAATAAATAATAAATATTTGCGAAATAATGAATAATGAAACCTCATACGTTACAGATTATATAAAAAAAAAAAAATGTTCTAGTTCGCATCTCAACAAATAGTGTCTGTTGGGGCCGAATTAAGGCCTTATCGCCACCCTTACTTTTACTTATTCTCATTCGCATGCGTGAAACAAAATTGAGTCTATTAATTATTGTATAGTTTCATATTTCTAGTTTTCCACTTGTTTTAACAACTAAAGTAAACTTCAGACTAAAGGTTGCTGGTTTATAATCTCACACTTTATAAAAAGATTGGTTGTTTGATGAAATTTTTTTCGAAGTTATCTAAAATTAAACGCTTGTTAGTTAGTCGAATTGTGTGGGCATTTTGGAGCGGATATTGTTCACAATTCGGCGCCTTCGAAAAGAAATCATAAGTAATGAATTGAAATTGAAATACAAACTTTTTTCAATTTCTTCTGCTATTTTTCGAGATTCCCCAAGGGCATTACAGGTCACCTGGGTGGGGCTTGCACCTTGCCTAGTAACAAAAATTACAATATATTAAACTTAATAACAGTTGAGTGTTACATCCCAAATTAAAAATTAATCCAACTTTTGTTAACATAATTGTTTCCCTTCTACCGAATACAAATTTTAGGGGAGTTTCCAGGACGCCCTCTCGAGGGCTCGTTGCTGTTGAGCTCGCTAATTACAGCCGGTGATCGAAGGGTGGGAAGGGCATGAGGGCTTAGGCTCAGAAGGGTGTCCTGTTCGCCCTTCTAATCGAGTCCCTGCAATCACGTTGTTATTTCTAGCTGAACGAACTGAGCCTCGGTAACTCTCCGCGCTGGGGAGCACCTATTGTGGGGCTATGCAGGCACCTGGAGGCGTCGATTTCGCTGCTAATCTTGAGCCAGTCGTAATTAAAAAGTTCGATGTAAATTAATTATGTCACAGTGGGTAATAATACCTCCGACGGGCATAATATCCTGCAAATAATTTAATGGAGAAATAATTGCGGAGCCCGCGGCGAATGCAGATTTTTGTCGACGACAACGATAAAAGAAGGCTTTTTGCCGCCCAACTACGATGAGGGGCGGGATCGGCGGCTGAATTGGGCTATGTGGGGCACTTTGGGGCCCGGCTGGCACTACTCCATTTTCGCCATATTATTCATGCTTTTCACTTTATTTATTCAGGCTCATGGATGCGCTGCGGCGCGCTTATCATCATAACGCGAGGTGAAAACATTTATTAATCCGAGGAAGAAATTACTCGAGTTGCGTGTAATTGATTGGAAATGGTTCCAATTAACGAGCCGCAAATTACTGCATCGATGGAGTGTGCAAACTGTGCGGAAGAGTTGAGCATTACACACCGAAATGGCGCTGCAAAGAGACTAGAAGAGGGCCTGTGCCGCCCTGTCGGCCCTTTATAGTCCGCCTGGATCCGACTGATTTGGATGTATAATCACAGTTCTTATCAATGCCATTAATTAGTGGGCAAATGTAGGGGAAGTCAGGTGTATGAGCGGATTTTCGTATCAATTTTGGACCAAGGATCTGGAAGCTGTAGGACCGCTTCGTTTCGGCTGTTTGCTCCATTAATCATGGCGGGGATAATAGGAGGCGATTGTGCGTGCTGCACGTGATTGCTGCAATGAGGCACAAATTAATGTTGTGGCGCATTATGGTGCTCAATTGCCCCAAATGATACATCAAATGTGCAGGTGATGGTTGATAGGACGACCAATTTCGGGCCAGACATTGAACAATAGCGCCGAAATGTCAACCGAAGCTAAGGAGCATTCTGGTTGGCCAGGTTCAGATTATCCTTAAGCTTTTCGACCCTATAACGTTTCGAACCATTTGTCAAATCAAGCTATTCATAATAATGAAGAATTGCGTTATATTGAATACTTTTTATTGAAAAATCAAATGTCTCTTACAAAGATATTTTTGGAAAATGAATAATACAATCAATACATTTTTGAAGATACACCTGTACGCACTTATTTCTCCCTGTGCTGAAAAATTGAGTTTTCAAATTTTTTAAACATCTCATAACCATATAAATTAAAAAAGAAGTAACTGCACGAATACATGAATCATTCTGTTATTTGTTTTTATCATACATTGTTTTTATTCACTTTTGGGTTATAACATTCCCACTTTATAATTTTTTTTTCTTTTACTCTAATTGAGCTATTGTTACTTGTGCTTTGTGCTTTTGTTGTTGCATATTAAAGTGTTATTCTTAATATTTCAACAAATTTTACGTTCTAAAATCAAGTGCAGCATGCTTAAATTAACTATGGAAAACTTGTAGAAATCAACCACTTCGTATTTAATTCAAAGTTATGTTTCTTGGTTTAAAAACTCTCACATTGTTGTCACATCAAATATATATGTATATATAATATAATAGTGAATTTTATTTCTGAGTGTAAAGTAGAATTGGCTTTATTTATGACTGCATCAATATGGTCCTCAAAAGAAAGTACACAGTTTAAGATAACGCTTTAGTCTTTGGTCTTTTCAAGTCTAGGAAAGATTTTCTTCCTAGAAATTTATATAACCTTATATAGGAAAGTAAAATGTAACAATCAGTCTTATTAGATACTACACGAAATAACTCTGCATCCTCAGCATAATAAAGTGTTCTGGTCAATGAAGGAAGTAGAAAGACCTCGGTCGTTAACATACAAGATAAAAAGGAGTGAGTCAAGAATACTACTCTGAGGCACACCACATTATTTCAAATGAGAGAGCTCTACGACACAAAATTCATTGCCTTTGGTAAAATCGTGTTGAAATGAGCCTAAAATCGAATTAAAATGAAAACATAAAACATCTTTAAATTTTGGTAAGTTGGCTTAAATTGGTAGTTGGAAATATAGGATTTGCCTTTTTTACGTAAAGGAAAAATTAATGAAAATGTTCGTATTTTTGGGAAACGACCACTAGACAAGGACAATTTAATTAAATAAGAAAGAGAATATACCAAGCAAGAGCTGCATATGTTTAAGAAATAAGGCGGGATATCATCAGGGCCGCTAGAAAAGCTGTTAGGTTACTCGGCCAAATGTTCCAGAATTGTGGATTCCTTGAACACGAGGTCTTCAGTCTCTAAAGGAATAAAAACAAGCTTCGTCAAGTAAGTAAAATCCCTAAAATTAATATCAGTTAGAATAACAGAAAGCAGTATCAAAAAAGACAGTCATTCTTACCAAAAGATGAAGGGTATCCCCCAGATTTTCCCTATTTTCCGAAGCCTAAAAGCCGTGTCTGATAAATAGTTATCATATCTAATTGATCCACTCGCTTTGATGCGAGTTATGAGTTTCGTTGTATTCCAGATTTAATTCTGTGTTATAAGATGTTCAGTCCAATGTATCAATTGTCTTCAAACTACATATGAACTGACTTGAGAAAATGTATTGAAAAAGCAATTATCTTATATTTCAATTGACCACGATTTTTCTACATTGTCGAAGAAACAAAATAATTTTAAATTGTAGTTTGCTTCGTCAATATTTTTGGCCAGTAACCTACAACTACCGTAAAAAAAGTAATTCTGATACTTGGGTTCTCTGGTGATGTGATATGTCCTTATCGCTCTGCACCATTCCTCGAATGTAACAAGTGGAAACAAAGTATCTAAAATATAAAATAGTTTGCACCTCCCTCGGTGATGGCAGTCACTTCGGATTGTGTACACTTCCACGAAAAATCCCCCAACGATTTTTGAACAATCGCTGGGCAAAAAGTGGAGCCCTTGTCATGTTTTGTCTGGGAAATGCTCATCGTTTGGGAAAAGCGGGAAAAGGAACAGGAGGAGGAGATCCAGGGGCAAAACAGGAGCTGCATCCGTCGACCGACGTCGCATGCATTGCTTCTGAAAGAGAACGACGGCGGAGGTATCCCACATAAATCACTCATCTGGCGAATCTCACCAGTCACCTTTTCAGGAGATATCGCAGAAGTAGCAGGAGTAGCAGGAGCAGGAAATGAGAATTCAATTCTCACGTGATTCCGCTATTAAGGAAGGAAGCTCCTGGTCCGCCGGAAGGTAATAAAAAGCGCTCGGCTCTGGAGATAATAAAAAAGGCGGAATGTGGAAGTAGATGGAAACCAGAATGGAGCTAAATTGATTCCCAGCCAATTTGTCAAACAGTCTGAGGCGGACCGCGGACGACCGGGATCCGGGATAGGGATCCTTGCAATCAACGCAACTGAGGACGGTCCTGACGTCTGTTGGATTGGGAGAGGGCATGTAACTTGGCAAACATTTTCACTTCCTGGCTGGGCCGGGTTCTCGCAAAAAGATGCTATCGGGTGCACATATGTGTACTATATACATATCTGAGTATGAATGCCTCTACGTACAGTACTCCGCTAAAATATTATAACCACTAATAAAATTTTCAATTCTGAAAATTTTGTTCGAGAAATATATACGCAGTAAAAAGTATTTCCCTAAAATTTGTGGCAACAACTTGTGCCACTATAAACGTGTAAATTTCAACAATATTAGGTAACTTCAAAATTGCCTATAGTTTATTTTTATATATATGTACCGTGTTATGTTATGTCTTTATACTATTCTTATTGTAGCAATATTTTAAATTTTAATCTCTTTGAAATTAAATAACAAATTAATACAATACCTACAACCACATCAGTCTTACAGAGAAACATAATTTACATATAAATTCACAATACATATTACATTTGTTGATAAAATATAAATACAATAGACATTATTTTACTAAGAAATATAAATTTTTTTCTTTGTTTCTTTGTAAGACAATAGATATACACACTACACAGTATGTGTGGGCTGTGGTGTCGCCTTGCCGAATAAATTTTTCCTACACAAAAGAAAAATTTACTATTGTTTTGTGGGCATTTCGCAAAATTACATTGCGGTGAGTAATTGTTGTGTAATACTACACTTTCTTAACTTTACATTAAAAGAAATGTAAATTTACATATTTCTTAAGCGGAATTTCTGCAAAACTTTACATATAGTTATGGAATTTTACTTTAATTAAAAAAATTTTTTATGTAATGCTACAATATTACATATATTTGTACTGTAATTTTATACATTGGTTTGATTTCAATTGATACGTATATTTGCAAATGAAATATGGGAGCAAATCCGGGTTTAGCATCTAAAATCCAAAGTATGCGGTTGGGTCGAATCTGAGATCTGGTCTGAATCTCGATTCGGATCCGAGGATCCGAAATATCCGAATACTTTGAAGCACTACTTAAAACCCAAAAAGTCTCCTAAGCCGAAAATTATAAAAGTGAATACTGTTGACAAAGTAATAAGGTAAAGTACTGAAAACTTCTTGTTGGCATTATGTGGAAATATTTATGTCACCTATTGAATTGGCAAAAAAACGGATAATATATTTCATATAAATGAGTAATGATAATTGTTCTCGAATAAAGAAAAATGTGGTTCTACTATTTTGGCGGGGTATTGTATCTACATCTACTGTCGCATCCACTGCTCAGACGTGTGGGGAGCTGCTCCTTTTAAGCGAGTGCCGGGACACAAAAGAGATTCTATTCTGTTTTTTCTTCTTCGTACATTGATTAAATCTACTGCCGCTCCAGTTAGATCGAAAGGGCACTGACTCGTGCTCCGCCTTGGGTACACGTCCCTTAGAAACCAGATAGAATCTGGAGCGGGAAGATAGTGTCATCGGGCGGCGGTGTCAGCATGTGCAGCGGCAAAAACTCAATATAGGGCCGAGGGCTCGTAAAGTTAATCCTTTAAAGCTTCTGGGGCGTGCTGGCGAATTTTCCCGGGCAGTCGTTAATCGCTGGTGGAGTACTTCCTAATTGCCTTAAAGTGTCTTTCGAATTCCGTTAAAGGGCGCTCCATGCCACCGCCCGCCACACGCTATCTCGATTGCGAGTAGTGACAAGGATTTCTCTCGCTACAGCTGATAGGATGGGGTCTCGTGTTCCAGGGCGAGGATGTGCGACTCCCCTATCAGGGACAGATGTATGTTAGGCTCTGCCAAGTGTCCCTTTGTTTGGGAGGTGATATAATAGCCCGTGTAGTACACATACGGGGCCAGACCTTTGACGAGATGGCGTCAGACGGCGTTATCAAAATTAATTGTCGCTTAATTGGATCGGAGCTAATTAATAAAATGAATGAGACGGATACAGGGACTCGGATCGCAGGGAGGTGCCTCTTCTCGACCGAGGGCGGAATTAAGCTTAAAACAGCTGAGAAATTGACCCCCGGATGTTTTATAGGGCCCTCGACTAAGGCTGGAACCACATCACGTCGTCTAGAAATGTTTTCTCAAAAAGATTTATGAGGACAGCAACTACTTTTGGACCTGGGGTAGCCGAGAGTCGATTACCCAATTGCTCTATGTGATAGGAAACACGATCTGTCGGCAGACGAAATCGATGTCGGGGTCTTATGTCGTTCGTTTCGGATAATGGTCCCCCTGCCTTCTTCGCGCTGAAATGCTGATGCAATTACCAAGATCTATGTATTTAGGTATAATATATCAGCATTATAAATGAATTTCCTTAATTTGCGTTTTTTGTAGCCAATAAATTATAACATATTCATTTTGTGCATCTGACTAAAAACTCTTTATTCTATATTCATCTTGCTAGAATAGTTAGAAGTCGGAATTACAGAGCAAGGAGTTTCTAGTAGCTTTTTATAAAAGTCGAAATGGAGTTATATTGCATATATCAAAGTAAATCCCGTTTAGAATCGATTAGAATGTAATTTAGTTACAATTTTAAAATTTTGTATATTTATTGTGTTTTTTGAGTACAAAATAAAACAAAAATCACTTCCAGTTTTTACAGTGTTGAATTACAGGGTGTCCAATAGGAAATTGCGAAAACTAATGGGTCACAATTTTTTAACAAATGGAGAGATCGGTAGAATGTAAATATTTTAATAAAGGAAAGTCGTCATTTTTATTTCATGTCCATTTTATTATAAAAAAATTAAGTCTATTTAATACAAAACAATTAATTTAAAAATATAGTGAAAAACGTGAATTATTAATAATATATATTTTTGAAATCTGAAACACATTCTACTCAAACATTGACACCGCAAAGATTTTTATTATTATAATTATGTTATTATAAACTTATATTATCGAATATATAAGAACATAGAATATAAAACATATATTAATATAATATTATATATATATATAAAAAAGTTATAAATATCTTAATACATACCATAAACATTTCTTCAAAGCAATAGTTATTAAAATTTATATGAATCATTTGTGGCTATAGATATTTTATTATACTGTGGACAATTTATGATGTCAATATCATGATTCCTACAAATATGCGATCTTTGTGGTTGCCATTTACATGTCGCATAGAGTAAGTCATCATAATATAATTGTTAAAAACATGTCATTATCATTGCAAAAATTTATTTGTGAATATGATCACAGCTGCAAACCATATTTTTTCTCTCAGTGTATTCAATAAAAACTTTTGTAGCAGGCAGTTTTACAATATCCATTCCCCTTTTGAATATTTTTTTGAATAATAAACTCTAAAAACAAAATAGTTAACAGTAACAGCTAACAGTAAATTTTCTTAACTACTTTTCGAATTTCAAAAAGGACTCAACTCAGAAAAATAGTAAAATTTGATAGTTGACTAAATAACGATTTCTAGTTATAAATACCAATATTTGAACTAATATCGCATAGTAAATTCATGTACTATTTATTAATAGTATGAGTTCTACTATGTAATCAAAGTATACAGTGAAATATTTACTATATTTGTGTAGTAATAATTACCATTTCCTAGGTGTCAAATCTTAGCAAATGTTACTAATTCCTTTGATTAACTGATCATATTTCCACAAGTAAGATTTAACATCACAATTACATATTGACTATAAGGACTATTCAATAATAGTTAATTTTTTTTTTTTTTTTAACAACCAGTATACTTCACTTTGTACTCTTGTTAATGGTTACTACATAATATTGGTAAATGTAAGTAAACTTAACTAATATTCCATGAAAGATATTATGAAATTTTAATGAATAATAAACAGAACAAATTAATAACAAGAACGAATTTATTGGAAGTATGCATAATTTTTATAAACGAAACTATAATTACTGTAAAAGTTTATAGTGTACTATAAAAAGAAAATTATGATCATAGTCCAAAATATATTTGTAATTATCACAAAGATGAAAATTACGTGTGTCAAATGATTTACGGTTTATAACGTATGTGATATGTATCTTGTACAGTTTATATTTGCTGTATTGAATGTCATAACTTTAACTATGATAAATTTACGAACTATTTCAATATATTGTTGCAGTTTTGTCCGCCGAGCGTCTAGCTGGCAAAACTATATAATCTGCATTCGGTATAATTCAGCGACAAGCAGGCAGACACACAGACCGCGGAACATTTTTGGTAAGAATTTCACTCGTCTACCGAAGTAGGCGAATTCAAAAATTTGATGAATGTTTCGATTCAAAAAGCCAAGCTGAACTCATCAGTATGTCATTTAGCTTCTCTGCCATAGCCACTCACAACGACGGGATCAAAAGCCAATTCCTGCATCCGTTTGGTTAAAACTCCAAGCGTGAATTATACCGAAGACGAATTTTGTAATACTATTTTTGTTATATCAACTATGAAAAGAATAAAAATTATTTTTTATTTTTACTAATGACTAGGAGTTTTTGTCACTAAATTTAAATGGTTAGAGGTTAGAGGTATCACTAAGAACGTTTTTAATATATACTATTTTCTTTTTTTTTACTTTTGTCTATAGTAAAGCAAACTATTTTTAAGAATTTCAATAAACTATATTTGTTTCATTTTAAATTAAATTTTACTAAAATAATAATTGTTGCAACTGTTTCAGTTTTTACTAAAGAAAATAGTTGTACTAACTAGTCATTTTTTTCTATGTTGGTTTACAATTTTCAAATACGTCATTTTAGAATTTCTGTTCTAACCAGTTTTTCTGCTGAATTTACTCTGTACTTCATCAACAAATTCGAGGCGGACATTTTACATTTCATCGAAAATTGTTAAATGCTGTGAATTTATACGAAAAGCTACAAAGCAGAGATAGAACGTCCAGAGAAGTCTCTGGCGATTTGAATTTTTTATTCGGCTCCGCCCGCAGAACCAATGGGGGATTAAAACGTGGTCAAACAGCAGCTGTCAAATTTTAACCAAATCAATTTACATGAATCCGTTCTCCAAATTTATTTCGTATTTCCCATAACCGCGAGCGCTTTCCGCATTTTTACAATGCAAATAAATCATGGGAGGGGAGGGATTTTTATTTTTCATTTTTTCTCCGGCAAACCCGTCGACTTCTCGAGTCTATTTTATTCCACACATCCCGCTACGACACACTGTGGTGTCGTTTAGAAAGGCTCCACAATGGCAATCTAGACATAAATTTATTCGCAAAAAAACGAACCGAAGGAAAAAATATGCAGCAGCCCAGTCCCCGTCCTGCTGAACCACTCATAACTAAAGCTATACACTGATTATATGCGATGCGATGTGCAACCACCCGTAGATACGACAATATACGAGCACCCCTCTTGGCCCCATGGAAAAAAACGTCGGCTGGGCGCAGGGTGTAGTGCAACCCACCACCCGAGGATCCGCCACCCTAAATAGTTAGTTGCAAAGTCCTGGAAATGAGATCAACCCTTGAATAAATATATGGGGACACATGGATTATATATAGGCAGAGATACACTAACTATCCGCGCTTAGCCGGGAATGAAAATAAAAGGCGGTGGGAGAAAGGCGCTGGCAAAAACATTGTCTTCCCGCGCTGATATAGGCCCCCGCAATCCGCATATATAATGCAACATATGCAGCGCAGTGCAGTGCACCCTGGTGGCGGTGGTGGCAGTCAGTGGTGCTGGTGGTCGTGAAGTTGCTCCAGAAAATAAAAAAAGGAAAAAGCCGGCGAGGACGAGGCGCTGGAGGACGTCGAGCACTTGGTAAAGTTTAACTTAGTTCAGGGGATATATCTGGGGTAGCGCGGCATCCGACAATGATGAAATATTGCGATAGAGGTGTCGTGGTCGTCCTTTTGTGGCTTTAAAAATTATGGAGAACAAAATGCTCCGCATGCTGATGGTGTTTAGATCTGACACCTTAATTAATGGCCTGAGATCTCTCAGGTGTCCCTTTAATTTTTCCCCATTTTTAAAGGAATAAGAGCCGTTTAAGACGGAGAATACTCAACATTATTTGAATTTTAGAGCAGAATCCATATATTGTATATTATGTTTAGATACTTTGAAAACAGCTATTTGATTTATCTAAAGACTGTTTTTTTATATTAGCTTAAATAAAACTTCCTATAAGGATAACTGTCAATCCAAGTTATCATTCTGTGTAATATTCATAATCAGTATTTTATGGAAAGGTTAAAAGTTATACAAATTTACTTTGAATATCGGTCATCGGTTCGAGAGACTTCGTGATTTTTATGGTGCATGCTCATTTTTGGTTTCATGAGTTTATTAATAAGCAAAATTGTCATTTCTGAAGTAAGACCAATCCAAAAGATACTCCAGAGACTTCATTTTATCCAGAAATATATACCGCTGGTGGCAGCATTGGTCTTTATTTTTTGAAAAATTGGGCAATAGCTCACGTTACGGTCAATGAAGATCGTTACCCTGCCACTTGACCATGATCAATGAATATTTCTTCGAAAATATTGATTACATTGATCCCCACGAGATGCGATTTCAATAGGATGGCGCTATGTGTCACACAGCAGCACAAACAGAATGCGCTTCGTCAAGAACAGTCGTGGTAGCCATATGCCCGAAATCATTTCTACAAATTAAAAACATGAATTGGTCTTTCAAATAAAAAAACATTTTTCATCAAAAGTTTACTCTTTGTGACATTTTTTAAAATTTAAAGTCCTATCGGGCTTATAAAGCCTTTACATAACATGCTTTATTCTCATTTAATACCCTATAATTTGATACTACGATTTAAAATTATTTCATATCCTTTTCGTTCTCGTTTAACTGCCGTAGTACATAATTAAAAAAGATTTTTAACATAAACTAAATTAAATTTGTTCAATAAAATATAAAATAAAACAAACAAAAATATTGACATAAAACATAAAATCATGATATCAGAACAAAATTACGAAGGCCAAAGCGTTTCATCTTATTCCTTCAAAATGCACTTAAGAAACTGCATTTTTGAGAAACGCACCATGAAAATCAGGTAGTTAAGCGATCTAGGTACATAGCCAAAAACAAATATTTTTAGAAATAATTTACAGAAAAAGCAAACTGGGTACAACCGGTTGTGCAATAAAACACTTATCTAATTAATAAATCACTCTGTAGCTTATTAATAATGTCAGCCTATGACACAAATATAAGCACTATTTGGTAATAATACCCTCAAGGCTTTCAGTCAATAGTTAATCTACTTCTCTAACCCATTAAGGTTGTAATATAATTATTAAATAATTATTGCTATTTTGATGCACTTTACAAATTTGAACAGGCACTTAGAACTTAAACTAAATAAATTATGAGATGGACGATTTAGCATTTATTGAGTTTGCATTATCAATGAAAAATTAAATAACAATAATCTTAGTTCGAACTGAATTTTTTATGTTCACGTTAAATTTGTTAAGAATGACAAAAAAAAAGGGGACTTCGATTGGCATTAAAATATCAATGCACTACGCAAAGTAGCAACTTAGATACAAATATAAGAAACACAAATTCTCGATTTCGGAAATACATATCGACTTTTTGTATCACATTGTTTAAATTTAGCACCCAAAGCAATAAAAAAGCTAATTATAATTATAAATATCAGTGGAATAAAAAAGACCTTTTAGCGACAGAGTGCCAAGTAAATTTTATAACATTCACAAGCCACCATAATTATCTAGTTTGTAGCAATGGTGATCATTCTAATCTACGTCTTCATTATGTAGTTAAAAGTAGCGTGACAAATAAGAAAAAACTTGAAGACAGTTTGTAAGTAAATTAAAAGAAAGTAAATAGCGATTTTAGTCAAATAAATATAACATCACTGATTTTAAAGCCAACACTGTTTACGAAAGACTTCTTTTGGGGAATTCCTTACAGTCAATATTTTAAATATAATATATTAAATATCCATAGTTACAGAAAAAAATTATTTTTGTAAGAAGATATTTTGCAATCTAAACATTTCTTAGAATCAAAAGCAATTTTATATTAATTAAAATACATAGTAAGGCCAGTCGTGTGTTGTGGGCGTTCATGCGTTTTCCGAATTTAGGGATATCTTTGTAAGTGTAAAAAGTTAATGTAAAAGTGTTCCTTCAATGAATAAATTTAATTTGAACTTTGTTGAATCGAGTGTTTACTTTTTGTTTTCAATTTTAAATAAGTCTCTAGGAAAACTTGGACATTTCTCATGTCACCTTGGAAAAAGACAAACCCAACTTTCATGGGAAGATCGAATAAACTTGCACGTGGAAGTTCAACATTCAAATCATTCTGAGAACTGTAACTTGTTTTGCCCTTCAAAATTTGTCTCCAATTTTGTATTCAGATAACAACACAGTACAGCTGACAAATTTAAAAACAGTATCATAATCGATCCCTTTAAATTACTTGTATTTCAATGATTGAGAAGAATGTGTTCAAAAGCCTGGTATGATATTGCCACCATTTTCCATGAACTATATTAAGGAATTAAAATTTTCCCAAAATAAGAAAATAGATAAGATGAATATTGGTTCCATTTCAAGTTATTTATCGCTTATCATAACTCAGAACCAAAGCAAAGTGGAACCAACATTCATCTTACCTTTACTTCTATTTTGACAAAATCTTAACTCTCATAACTCATAGAAATATTTGGCATTTTCATACTAGATATGTGAATATATTCAACTCAATCATAATTATGGTCATCGTTAACATATGTATATGTAAAGTATTGTTTTTGTGAGAAACACAACAAAACAATGATCAAGAATAATATGACTTTCATTAAATACAAGATTGAAATGGCTACTTTCACCATAAAATTGGTTGTGAGCAATAAACGCCATGTTTGTCGCAACATAACAATAACTCCTCTCAATTTATTTTATTCCTACCACCATAAATTTTCATTGTCTTAATGATGATGATGTTTTTTTTTTTCTGAAGTAAGTATATTGTGTGGTTCCAAAAAATTTGCATGTTGCTGTAACCATCAAATTCAATCATATTATAGTTCAGAGTGTAGGATAATAATTTCTAGAATATAGGTTCATATTTAGAAAAAACTCAGTAATAGTTCAGAGTCAATATTTACATAAAAACGTCAGAGCCATTCTCAATTTAAAACAAGGTTTTCTTATATAAAAATTGAGGTTGAAAATGGTTTGTTTTGTATATATATGTATATGAGGCATTAAGTTTATTTTTCAGTACTTAAAACTATATGATTTATTTACAGTCACACAATTTTATATTTCGTACGATTAAAACATTCTGTCATTAAACTCTTCAGAACATTTATTTTCGCTATTTTAACGATGCATTTTACATCAACAATAGAACTCAAATATATTTAAAAGTTCCGATACTTTCGTCCAAGTACTCATAAATATGTATGTATAAGTTGCAGAACAATGCATGCAACAGCAATTCTGAATATCCATACATTTTTTATATGTAGATTCATTCCTAAAAATTAATATTCAATTTATTCATGGATTTAGTCGAATCGTATAATACGAACAACGTACTGAACAAATTTATTTATAGTACCTTTGTAAAAACGTAAAGAATCGCAGAAATGTATTGACTGAGGATTACTTGTCATCATTGCCCATCAAAAGTAACAACTACAACTGGTATAACATCTGCACGTATCTTCCATCATTGCTTAACATCTCCTAAAGTAGGTTACACTTTACTCTTAAAAACAAACCACCTCAAAGTAGAATTTAGGACCGAACTTTAAACTGCTCGTTGGCAGAGACTCAAAACCACACCCCTGAGACCGCATGATATACGGATGAACATGTATGTAGTTACAAATCTATGTGCTTCTTGCCTCTTAACCGCTATTTTGGTATATGTGTATACATATACATATATCGAATTCACATAAATATTCTGCAAGTATCTGGCCCAATTTAAAAATTGACGAAATTGTGACTCTTTCATTTGTGCACGGAACCCATCCAGAACCCGTCGAAGACCTTTTCAAAAAAATGGGTCAATGGTTGTGAAAGCAAACTTCATCACATTTAACTCGAAAGTGTTGTAAATGAATCGTCTGATGACCCCGTTTGTCACCGCCTCCCAGATAGAAACAACTTTAAAACCCAAGTGGTAACCAATAATTATATCATCACTTGTGGGCCGTTCTCCTGACTCCCGGGTACCCATGTCTTTCTGCGAGGGGGGAGGGCGCTCCCCTGTGAAGAGACGCCCTCGTGTGTGTTCATATGGAGCTCGATGGAGGGCGCCACCCTTCGGATCACTTTCGAGCGATTGGTGGCGTCTGCTTGAGGCAGCGGCGGACGGCGTAAACATACTATATAGTACTCGTAGATGCCGATAGTCGCTTATTAGTTCCGTTCGCTGTGAACACAATCTGTTTTGCCAAGGGACGATATTACAAAGCCGTTACACAACGGTAGCACAGCCCTACATGACCCTACTACTTCCCACCTCACTCGAATGAGCTTTCTATCCCATGCTACCGCGCCTCGCTGCCGATCTGACCCGGCCGGCTTGGGGTAGTTTTCAGAGCATGTAAAAGGGTAATTGAACGTAATAGCGCTAAATCGCGTACAATAGTTAAAGTTTAGCTTGACTTTTGCAATTTTAGTCACGAACTCTTTTGATTACTCGAGGGGCGGAGTTCGAGCTCGGCTTCGCTATTTATTGTGGTGAGAAAGTAGTTTTAAACGCAAAAAAATTGCGAAATCGAAGCTATTTATGAAGAAGAAGGGCCACAACGAATGAGTCGAATTAACAGCGGGGCAGCTCGAATTATTTCAAGAATTCGCCTGCGGGTGCCTTCTGGCGGTGAGTCCTGGAGAAAAGTTAATGACCGGTGTGCGGTGCGCGACCAGCAATTTTGACCCGGCCCTGCTCACTCTGTCACCTGCAGGAGCCAGCCCAGACCTACTCGCAATTTTCAAGCACAGCACGCGCTCTGTATTCCCAACTACAGTTGTCAAAGACGAGGAATGGCAAAATTAAATGATTTTTTTTCCCCAAAACAAATTTTAAATCGAAATTGTTTTGAGGCAAATTAATCGTCAACATTGTCTAAGTTTTAACACTGCAAGAATATATAGGATTTTGTTTCTGAATGCAGAATAAAAGGGAACTTATTTGACCATATAATGGATAAAAGCGTTTTGTTCGGAAAATGTTCGGTAGAGAAATTCAATTTTTAGATTTGAAGGTTGATTATTACATAAAATAATGGCCTATAGGCTAGAATAAGAATGTTTGAACACTATGCCTAACACATATCTAAACTATGCTTATAGGGTATATGCATGTTAAGTTTACTCAGTTCTTATCCTGTCTGTCAGTCTTCTCCACCATAATTTCTAAAATCCTCAACCGATCTTAATTACATTTTTTGCATAAAAAGTGGACTATTGCTCCAAGGATCAGAGTTGTAAAAATGTACTAGGATTACCATTACAATTACCAGTTCAAGTAATGAAAGCAAGACAAATTACCAGTATTGGTACCTCAAAAAATTGAATTACCATTACCAATTAATGGTACTGGTAATTCACCATTATCGGACTTCAGGAGCCTTACTTAGAATTACCTGATAGCTAGGTAATGCTGAATATATCTAAGTAATGCCAGGTAATGCTGAGTACTGCTTCGGAAGTACGGAGTGGTGAAAAACCTATAATTTACTAGGTAATTAAATCTTTTTGAAACCAATACTGGGAATAGTAGTGGTAATTGCTTGCATTAGCTGTAGTAATACTTAGTATGCATTATTTTATAGTTCTGCAAAGGATAGGCAATATATTATTCAGCTTAATTTAGGCTTGAGAAAGGTTTGGTCGATTTGAGTTAAACTGAACCCTTTGAGCGCTGAGTTGTGCATTAAGCGTGTAATATGGGCAACGGACTTTCTATGACAAAGCGTACTACTTACTATGTTGTTTTTTTTTTTGTATATCTCAAGGCTCATAATACATTGTATAATATATATGCGTTCATAGTCACAAATTGAATGGTTGTGTGAGAATCCATATATGCGTTGATAACCCATGGTGAACGATTTTGCCGAACGCTTATATAGGTTCAAAGGGTTAATTCAGCTCGAGCCAAGCTTTAACTTAATCCAGCTTGAGTCAGGCTTGAAACTTGAGCCAAGTAAAAGTAAAGTTTGACCTAAGTTTGAGCCAGTCTTAATCTATGCCAGGATTGAGACCGCGCAAGTAGAAACTTAAAGTCAGTACGACATACCTCTATAGCTTCACAGACTGAAGTTTGATATTATTATACTTTACTAGCGAGAAAGCTTGACTCCCAAAAGAAAGACAAATATTTAATCTATTCTGGAAAAACGTAAAATGTTAGTAGTACATTTAAAATTAGTTAAAAACTCCAATGTAGCAATATGCTAGTTAGCGACTTTTTGGACAACTATTTGATTCTTAATAAACAAAAATATTGAATAGAATTTGCTGCTTAGCTTGCGTTGTTCCTTAGTAGGAAAAAGTGTACTTAAAATATTTATGCTCTTCGCAAGAGAATTTTCTCAGAGTCGGCATGGTATGCCTGCAGAATTAATAATACCTACTTAGTAGCTATCAAACCTACTGAAAAGCTGAACCCAACTTAGTTTAGCCGATTGCACTATCTCTGGAGCCATCCAGCACGTATTTATTCAAATACATTAAAATCCGATTCCGCAATTTAACAGCTGAGTTATTTAGGTCGTGTCTCCAGTGCGCTTCCGACTTTATCCCTTCAGAGCGTCTAAAGCCAAGGGAAATGTTTCTATTTAGGTAATCGTGGCATCAAAACCGCTGCCGTCAGCTTCACCGGCACTAGCACCGGCACCATCGCCCTCACCGCTATCGGAGCTGCGCGTTCCGAATTCGTCCAACAATTCGAAAAAGCAGCAGCCATGTCAACCATCTCCTCACCAAGCCCCGTAATCTCTGAGCATGCAGACATGGCTCCCTATGTTTTCTTTAAAATGATCTTCTGTTCCGCCGAAACTTCAGATGATATGACGACGACTATGAAAGACGAGAGCTCTTCATTTCGTGGTAGGAAGCAGCACCGTTCCCGGGATATCCCAGCCCCGCTTGAGTGATGATAGTTTGGGTCGTGCTCCCCGACTTTATGCTGCCGGGCCGCCACTGCTGTGTGTGGTTAATTTTGTATACGTCAGCCTCCGCCTTCATCCCTTTATCAAATTACATTCATGACAACATCTCTATGCCAAACATTTAGTGGAAGGGATTAGGTGCCGCAGGGGATTTCTTAAAGTCAATTAGTTTATTACTTTGAAACTTTCTGAATAGTTCTGACTACGGCTGCCCGGGTGTGGAGCCGAGGTGCTTAATTATCCGGGGGTTTATATATTAAATTATTCGAAGGGCCAATATTTGTCCGGGAGGGCATCTGGATAGCTCGTCCTCTGTGGGGCTTATTCTGGACACTCATAAATTTTGCTCTAAAGGGATAGCACTATATATTTCATAACGATTTTTTTGGATTTTTAAAAAAAAGTAAACTTTTTAAGAGTCTAGAATTTTTACACAATTTCTCAAGTCAACATCATAAAAAACTTGGTGAAAATTTACTCAAAAATGATCAATTTTACGAATAAATTGTGTAGGACGAAAAGTTTTAATAATTAGCCAAAGAACACGTGTGAATCTTTTCTTCAGAATTTTTCGGGACATTTTTGGATTTTTCCAAAATTGGCCAAATCCAAAAACCAAAAATAGTCGAACAAATTCTGGAAAAATTCTCGTTTTGCGCATTAATGGGTTCGTATCGTTTTCTTAATGATCTGTGATCCGGATCTATGTATATAGATCATGAAAATATACGCAGCTTAATTATTGGTCGACCCAGGGACTAAAGTTTTTCTAATATTAGACAAATATAATGCTACCAAAATGATATTTATAAAAATTCTGAATTTGAAGTGCAAATATCATTAAAAGAAAGACATTGATGGTTCTACAGTACAATTGTATTATAACGCAATTCAAAAATAGGAAATTAGTTATTTTAGCTGTCAATGAATCAGAATCAGCAAATACGCACAAAGGACTTAGAACTAAGTTTGGATAGTTAAAAGTTTCAAATTGGCAACGAAGGGTAATAAGGATACAGCAATGTGTAAAATTGGTATTAGTGAATGTAAATATTCGCTAGAGGATTTACGTTCAGTATTCGTAAAAATATTGCTAGGTTGAGTAAGGGAATTTTATAAATTTACACAGCGAGAGATTAAAACTTTTGCAAATTTAGCATCATCTCTACTAAATTTGGGAAAAGTACTCGCTTGTTTGCTAAACCGCAAGCGTTGGTATAATTAGCACCACAACTTCTTAAATGATGTACACATTTAGCCGCTTCTTTTCATTCTTTATTTATTTTGATACTTTCTGATTCTTTCCAATATGTTATAAAAAAACTACAAAGTTTTAATATTTCCTTCGAATTTTGCAATATTTATTCAGGGTAAATGGAGATTTCGAAGTTGTCCTGACGATGCTTGTTTATGCTTTGCCTTCTCTTTTTCTTGACAAAATTTTAGTAACCCTTTTTGATGTTTTCCTTCTAACTCATACTCAGTTTTGTTGAGGGGTCCGCGTTCTCCAAGCTCCTCGAGTTCCGCTTCTACTAAACACTCAATGGCTTTCCACTGTTCGGAAATTACCTTAACCGACAACTCATAAAGGAATTTCGGCTCTTCCGAAGTCATTTCGTTTATGTTACTTAACGCTTTTTCTAAACGTCGGACCTTCAGGCATAATTTCCGTTGCTGAGGCTTTAGTGGGGCTGATTTTTCTGTTTTATTCACTACATCTTCCTTTATGTTTTGAGAGCTTGTAACGAACCTCAAAACAAGAGCTTCGTTGATAAGACTTCCTTAGCACCTCATACACTGAGAGTAAAAGCCGGTTTTATATGTATAATTGCAAAATATGCATGTGCTTATGCGCGATTTAAGTTTCTTAATATATTAACTAATCCAAAAGTAAACATTTTGATTTTCAAAGTGTAGCTTTTCAAATTTTGCATGATTATAAGCTAATATAATAAGCGAAAATGTGTTTTTTTTTGCTTTTGTTGGAGCCATTGACAATATTATCCCCCTTTAAAATAAGATTTGAAATTAAGCGGGAGCATATGGATGTCATTACTCAAAACGAAAATAACAACCATTATCCCAGCCTGCTTCAATTAAGAGAAATTATACTGAACTTATAAATCATTAATCTCTATTTTTTTGAATTGCTAAATAATTTTTACATATGTTTTTATTTATTTTGAGCACATTTTTGCTGAGTTTAGCATTAGTTTTCTTTAAAGCAAAAGTGGTTCGTCTTCAAGACATTCGGTCCCGTCACGCTCAAGCCTGAATCTTATATGAGGTTGTTAGGAATCTAGCCCAATGCGCTTACTGTTGACATATGAAGACTAAATCCCTACAATTATAGGCCTATTCCCCTTTTACCTATCATTTCGAAGGTTTTTGAAAAATGCATTAAGAATAGACTAACAGATTTTCCCAGTGCATGTCAGATAATATCAAATAAAATCAATACGACTTTAAAAACAATTGAGTACGACAGATGAGGAAATTTATGATGTGGTCAAAGTTATTGATTCAGCACATAATGAAAAAAATAACGTTATTGGAGTATTTTTGGATCTCCAAAAAGCTTTTGACATGATAAATCAGAGCCGGGCAAAGTTCCCCTCCAAGAATGCGGTATACTTGCCTAAATTTCGGGTCACTCCATAAGCCCCATGAGTGCGAGTGAGCAAGGAATATCATCCCCTATTCTTCTCTATGGAGTGGAGGAGGACTTTGAATTGGAAAGGAGAAGAAAAGGACAGAAAGATGAGTTTCTCACTCCCACCTGCAGGAGCAATGAGGAGTTCCTAGTTTAATAACCTGCTGAGCGAATTGAAACTTAATCTAAACCAATCAAACTAAAAAATTAAATTAAAAGAGATATATTTAGCTGCTAGGAATTTTCATACCGAGTCGGATTTAAAAAAAAATTATAGTTTACTTAATTTTGAGCGGTTCTCTCTGTGTATCTGTGTGTATTTCGTCTTGTGAATAAATTAAGTGCTTATTGTATTTACTTTGACGAAGGTACGTTAACCCTTGTAGGGAATTCTGAGAACTAAGTTCCCATACCAGAAAGAGAAAAAAATGAAATTTTTTACAATTTTTACTTTTCCAATTGTAATTCAGCGTAGAATAAAGATAAATAATAAAAAAAATCTGTATTCTTCAGAATCGCTTGAACTTTAATTTGAAAAAAAAAAATTTTCTACGATAATTAGAAACGAAGTTATTTGCGTTTGGAGGGATGGAGGAACAAAGTTCGAAACAAGTATCCCCTCCAGGGATTAATCCTTTTTAAAAATGCGAAGAGAGGAATTTGATTTTATTAAAAAAGCTCTTATTCATATAAAAATATTCTTGTGGTAAGGAGTAAAAAACAATTTCCATGAATATTTCCATTTTAGGAGTGTTAAGTTGGGTACAAGCATAATTGTGAATTCTGTTGGTATATTGCCGCAGGTCCGTGGCATGCAAACTCATAATATAAAACTCATTCCGCCAGGAGTCATGTTTTCCACCAAAAACTTCCCTTTTATTTTTCACAGGAATAACACTTGCTCTCTAGATTCTGCACTGAGCTGGATAACCGGGAGGAGCTAGGAGGAATGAGAAAATTTAAGGAACGAATTTATGAACAACAAGCGACTCAACTTTCCCGCAAGGACGACAATATTTGAAGAATGAATATGAAAATATGAAGTCTATTTTTTTGTTCTCTTTTACACTTTCCATAAATTCAGTTCAATTTCCACAGTTTCTTGCTCCTTCCCGCTCTGTTCAGTTCCATCCTCTGGGCTTTACTCCGGATAAGAAAATTCTGAATGTCCAAGAAATTACAAGACAACGTCGTCGCGACCACATTTCCTGGACATTCCGGAGACGATGGGGGTGGAAAAATTTCAGAGTTAAATTGTAAAATACCAGAGTTTTGTCTGAAGGGAAGGGCAGCAGGAAGGGTTCGGGCTTGAATGTATTGTTTCCCAAAACGGGAGCAGATCAAGGCTGGGTTGCTGCCAGCAGGAGGATTTCTCATCGTCCACAAAAAACACAATTGTCATCCAGAGCTCCTTTTAAATGCGTATCTTTTAATAGGAAGGAGCCGGCCACCGCCGCATCCCAGGGCCTCGCCAAAGTATGAATACAAATATTTGTTTATCTGCTGTCTAGAGATGATGTATTCCTGTACACACATTCGCCGGGCGGCGTCCTGGGCCCCGGGCACCAGCTGAATTACCATATATTATTCGTAATTTTTATGCAAATAGGGCTGTGTGTGCTGGTGGGGCAAAAATAATATCTTCTGTTACAATTGGAACATTCCGACTGAATCAGCCTTCATGACTTTCATCTTTCGTGGGCCCGCCGAAGACGAACAGAAGGAGTTAGGGCCGGGCACCGGCTGGGAACATTTTCCTCGATTCAGAAAGATGAGATCATGAAAATTCAGGAGCCTCTGGATGATAAATTTTCTTTGAGCGTTTCAACCGAATGCGGTTCTCTCCGACTGTTCCTATGCTATGCTGTCCTGGAGCGCCAACCGGGCTGGGGGCTCGGATTGGGGCCGGGAGGTGTTCCTGCTGTTTCCGGTCCCGTCCGGGTTTTGTAGCCCGTCAAGTTCTTCTCATGTCATCTGGGTAAGACAGATTTCCACCAGCTCCTTAGAAGCTATTTTTCGAGGCCATGAAAAAGGGTTCCATCTGGGAACTGATGTCTAGGCATTTTACGTTTTCTGAACTCTTCCTCCCCTATATATTTTTGCTGAACCGCACATTTTCCAAGTTTCCGAGGTGAGCATCCAGGGCAGCTTCTTCCGGAGACTTGTGTACCCCCCAGGGGGCGCTTCGCTCGATGGAGTTATTGAAAGTTAGTAAATTTATTAAGCGATAGAATCACCGCCCAGCCGCTTCCACATTCTGCCGGGTAAATTTCAAATGAGTTATTGGCTTGGCTGTGACCCGACAGAGAGCAGAGTCACCAGGATACAATAAGTTGGCCCTTTCGAAGGGCTCTGGAATGCGGAATATTTCAAATTTTGCTCAGGATGATAAGTTAATTGCTTAAATTATTTGGTGTGACTCGCAAATGCGTCTGCATTTATGAAATGGGTCCTCGGGCGCCCTCAACGAACTGCGGCCGAGCAAATAGTTTTTGAATGCCACAGCTAATGGGGTTCGCGTTAGAGAATTAATTTTTAAAGCGCGACGCTGTTTTGCGGTCCGTATTTGACATGAATTAAATATGCCATAAATGGACCACATCACCCAAATTGGGTGAAAAGTCAACAGGAAATATTTAAACGAGCTGAGCACGAATTCCAAAATGACAAAATCTAAAACGAATAGCTAAGCAAGCGAGAAATTGATTAAAATGAATAGTGAATAAAAAATTGGATCGGGGAACTATGCTGAGTTCGACGTTCTATAATCAAATAAAGTTTAGCAGGGCAATACTTTAGCGGATTTGAAATTAGTGACCTCGGAAAACTCTATGTACCTACCCATTTTCATGAAATTATAATATCATTTAGAATTTGACAGAGCGCCATTTTGACATCAGCCGTGGCAACCCCTATGTACCCATTTTAATAAAAATCGCATAATGTTTAGAATTTGATAAGCTGCTATCTTGGATTCATACATTTTGACTTACATTGAAAACAATTGTTTACTAATTTTTGCCAACTATTTAGCAGGTGATTTTCAGATATATTTGCCAACTGTTTACTAAATATTTTTTCCCACAGAATATGATTAACTACCTAAAAATATTTCTATTTCTATCTATTAATTCGACACATTGTCCCTTATTCTGGTTAGTTCATCACGTATTCGAAAAAATCAATTTGAGAGCTTAATCCCAAAAATGAAAGAAAATGTCGATGTTGGCATATGTCTGAAATTTGCCGGAGAAATGGACGAAGCATTAAACTCCCACTGACTTTTCCAAAAAAAACATAAAAACTTCGCCACCTTTAAAGCGTATATTTTTTGGAATTAGCTAGAAAGCCTAAGCTAAATTTGATGTTAAGAATGCTTGCCAAATTTTTTTTTTTAACATCTGTCAACTACTTTGTTTTGGCTTGGCCTTTTGCGAAATTCAAATGAAGTTGATGTTTCTGTGCTTGCATTAAATATTCTGAAATTCAGTAAAATATAAAGATCAAAATATTATGAGAATTAAATTATCTTAAGTCCGGCTCTAAAGAATAGAACTCATCCTTAAAACTTTATTATCTTAGCCGGAAATAGTTGTCACAGGATACAATGAAACGTCAAAGCAAACGATACTCGATTCTGGACTCACTTCATACGCTCATACGCCATCCGACAACGAAAATACCGAATACGAAGTGAGCGTTGTCATACTGAGGTGATAACTGGAATAAGGCAATAATTCAATGTTTTTTTCCTTGTGTCACGAAATTGAAAACAAAATAATAGCAGAATTAACAAAACAATTTGACAAAAAAAGAAAAAAAAAAGCAGCAGAATTAACGAAACAATGTTTTTTTATGAAAATCGTAAAAAGTTTAATAATCGACTGATCTTGAAAACCATTCATCCGATTGGCACCACTTTAAGAAGGTCTGGAGTCCTTATTGAGATGAATATTAAGAAAAAATAAGATTAGAAAAAAATGCACATTTCCAAAGGTTATCCTGAACAGAAGAAAATTCTACAGATAAATAGACACACGCACGCAAAAGGGCGATTGAAAAAACAATTGTTCTTAAGATTTTGAAGATAGTGCAATGAAAATCTGCCATTTTCTCAAATAGCGTGTTTTTACCGTAATTCCTTTGGAACATGGAAGTAAAAGTTAGCCTTTACATTTTGAAACTTATATTGATTTATATAGAATCTTGTTAAATTTTCGGAAAATTTTAAATTTTAAATGAATATTTTAAATAATTTTTTTTACGGTAGTTTAATTTATTTTATAAAACAAATAATACAAAGATGTTAGGTTTTGTTTTAATTTTATATTACAAAAATTTTAAAACAAAATATTTATTGTAGACTAAGTTATCGCCTTACTTGTTCGACCCCGTCCCACCAGTCGTGCTTTGCGGTGACTATCATACCTGGTTCATCTAAAATCAATCAAATTAAAAAAATCATTAGTTTAGCAGTTAATCTAGGGCCTGATCAAAGCATTTATTTTTCTTTTGAAAATAAACAAAATGGCGGCCTCTGATAGTTTACTCGTAGATTTGCATGGAGAAAAGGACTAGTTTTAATCCAAAAAGAAAATCCTTCGATCAGAGCCTAGTTCTTTATGTTTTCTATAAGTTGTATAAATTTCATTCAAATCCGTTAAGTGGTTTTTGATTTATAGTGATCACCGACTTTTAAAACATAGTTTCGAGAAAAACTCATTTAAAGTTTTACATTCCATTTGCAGCTGCCGTCAGTTACCTGCCATCGAGGGCGGAGAGCCCTTCAGTAATTGTAGGATATCTCGAAAACTATTTATTCGATGACTCCTAGCAACAACGACGTATCTGCACAGGCGCGTTTCAACAACATCGTATCTGCACAGGCGCATTACATAAACGTCGTATCTGCAAATTCTCCGTTCCGAGCTAGCTGAAGCTGAAACTTTGCAACCTCTGGACAATTGGAGGTTGCATCCTTGATCAAATATAATGCGCTAGGATGTTAGCCTAGCTTGTTACGAACACGCTGATATACTTTTTATTTTGATCAAGGATGCAACCTCCGATTGTCCAGAGGCTGCAAAGTTTCAGCTTCAGCTAGCTCGGAACGGAGGATTTGCAGATACGACGTTTATGTAATGCGCTGTTGTTGAAACGCGTCTGTGCAGATACGTCGTTGTTGCTAGGAGTCATCGTATTGGGTTTACTTGAAATTTTCAGATAATATTTTCAAAACACCATACTTTAAAAAAAAACCAAAATATAAAAAATCTATAATCCTTACTACCCCTAACACCTTTAATTAAAAACAAATTTTGTACAAGAAAATTCTACAATCAAAATACCTACACTTTGTACAATAACAATTTTCAGTCACTAAATATTTTATACAAGGAAAAATTTAATTTAAAATCTTTATTAGACATTTGGTATAAGGAAAATAGTCAATGAAATATTTTGTATAAGGATAATTGTGGTTCAATTGATATTTTATTTTGTACAAGAAAAATCTTCAAAATAAATATAATTACTAGTTTACACTGTCACTGATTTCGTGATATTGTAGAATGTATAAATTCAAAATGGTGCATCCAGTATGTCCTCAACTTATAATTCTCAACTTTAACGAATTTCTGTGAAACTGAATGTCTAAAGGGTTTCAAAAGTGTTTTCAAGTATTTCAACCTTAATCCATACTAATAACAAAATCATCCCGAGGTCGTAGTCTGCATATTCACGTACCTCAATTATGTGTAAATAGCTTTAAGCAATGCTGCTTAGGAGCTAAATAATTGTAAATTGTATGGTACCTTTATTATTATAATACAACAGAGGGTATTTTGTGGGCCGTATTCGCTTTGAATTAAATATACTAAAAATGGACTACATCACCGAAATGGGAATGAAAAGTCAGCTGGAAATGTTAAAACATCCGCCAAACCGCAAAGTGGCTGTTTCTGAAATTCTCACACATTAAACGAGAGCCGCCATTCCGCCGATCCCCTGAAGCATCGGTTAAATGGGCTTGAATAACGAAAGCTCATCATTCCGCCGAAGCTGAAGAAGTCAGTTAGAGACTCCCCCGCCGCGGGAGAATTCTTCCAAGTCACTTCACTTTTTAGCTACATCGCACAGCTTAAGCGAAAGAAGGCTCTTCTGCGAGGAGGTTGCCGTAATGGCAAAACATAGAGAAGATGTAGAAGATGTAGTGGAGCTATAAAGCTCCTCGTGATTTGCATATTTTAACTGAAAAGAAGCTTGTTCACAATTTGAGAAAGATTTCGTGTCACAGCAGATGGCTGCATTTAATTAGAATAAGGAAATTTTGGCGAAAAGCATGAATCTGATTTACATATGTTGACTAAAAACAGGACGAGCGCGCTACAATTGGCGTAGTGTAGCGTGGCGCGGGCTTGGCGAGAGTTGCCCTTTTAAAAGGCTCCAGATCTTGACGATTTCATTAAAGAGACGCGGCCGAAATGAGATTTTAGCTCTCGCAGGATTTGTGGTGCTGTCGCAAAGGACGCGTCAGATATTTGACTTCCATTAGATCCATTAGATCCATTAGATCTAGTTCAGCGCGGGACGGGAGGAGATCTGAGTGACTAATGCGAAGGATTACTTTGAGAAATTCCCTTTTTAGTGGGATGGACGTCTTTTGATTTTTAAAGAAAGTCAACTTTTAATGGAATAACTATGGGCTATTTGATGATAAATTTAGCAGTTAACAGCGTTGGTCTGTAAAGAAAGTAGAGTTTTATTCAGTAGTATACGTATAATTTATAGGCAATCTTTTCGAAGATTTAAGGTTCTTTAGATAACTTGTATCGTAATATAGTATAGAACTGAACTGGCTTATATATGTAGGTCCACAGAAAAACGATTACGGTTCCTAAAGCTAGTTAAATAGCTAGGATTTGATATTTTAATAAATAATTTGAAAATAGTCCATATCTTAATGAAAATATAAACATATAACAATTAAATGTGTAACAAAATATTGCAAAAATACTCACTTCGGCTCCTTTGAAATTACACTATTATCACTATTTTTGTTTAAGTTTTATTTATTTATTTGTACAATTTCATCTGAAAGATTTAAAAAAAGAAACAGACTATGCTCCTTGTAACTTTAACGAAACCAACTTATTATTTGAACTCACGATAAATGGAAATCAACATCGGAGTATATGGGCTGGTTGAATCCATAATTAGTAGGTGAAAGATTGTTTGGAAGAAATCATGATTCCTCAGGGAGGAAATAACAAAGCGTCTCAGCAATTCAAAGAAGTTAATAACTCCCTGAAGGCAGTCAAACATAAAGATAGTTTTGGAGTTGTTTCGTCTGATCTCCAAAGATTTCAGCGAAATAAGTTGGAATCTGTCCAAATATGGGGATAGAATTTTATTATCCTCCTAAGGAAGACGGCGAATAGAACCATAAAATCATCGTTGGAGAGCCTCGATACAATTGATGTTACAGTCTTGAATTGGATACCAAACAGGGTTAGCAAACTCGAGTACAAATCTTACAAATGTGCAATATAGCAGACGAGAGATAAAGGGGTCATTAAACTTCTTGGACCACTTTTTCACGAACCCCAGAGTTGCTTTAGCTTTGTTGACGATGGAATCAATATAATTCTCGAAAGAGAAGCGTGTATTAAGAACAACCCCTAGATCTCTCACTTTATCAAGTCTGCGAAGGGGATGGCTGGCCATCGAATACATAAAGTACAGCAGGTTCTTTTTGCGTGAGAAGAACATGCAGGTATATTTATTCACGTTTAGTGGAAGACAGTTAATGGAGTACCATTTTTGAAAGGCATCCATAGATAAGTATTTAAAGCATCATAAAAACAGCCCTGAGATATTATGCGAAACATTTTCGCATCATCAGCATAACAAAGAATTTTCAAATGAGAAGGAATAAAAGGAAATCGTTGATGTAGATAAGGATGCTAAAATCTGTAAAACTTGCTTTTATAGAAGATTTATTTTGGTTAATTTGCCTTTCATGAAACCGTGGATGGATTTTGAAAAACACAACTAAGAAGAGATAAGGTAAATAAATAACATTAAACCTTTTCAGAAAACACGAAGGGATGCCATTCAGATGTGCCTTCTTTTCGCATGTTTCTACAAATAATACCATTAATATAAGAAAACAGTGTTTCCTTTTCATATTCCTAATTAATTTATTGAATAAACTTACACATTGTATAATATTAAGTAAACCGTTTTACACTTCACAAATATTGGAAAATTACCCGGTTTCACCCGGGCGGCGTTGGGTAAATACTTACTAATTAAAGACTTCTCAAATATTCTAGTTTGTTATATCCTAGAAATTGATTCAACCCGAAAACCCCTTTATGGATCCGCCATTTTGAATATCCAAATCTCGATAATATTTAAAATTAGTGGCATTAACACAATTGTTGTACCAAATTTCATTAAAACCCGTTGAAATCGAGATTTTATTTTATATATATTGGGTCCGCCATCTTGGATCTAGAAACTTTAAAATTAGTGGTATCAGAATAATCATTGTATTAATTTTCATTAAAATCTGGTCTGCCTATTGAATCCTCCATCTTGGATTTACAAATTTTAATAATATTGGAAATTAGTGGCCTCAGAATAATCATTATACCAATTTTCATTAAAATCCGTCCAAATCGAGAAATTTTGGTCGCCATATTTAATCCGCCATCTTGAATTTGGAAATTTTCATAACATTCAAATTACTAATTTCCATTAAAATCCGTTGAAATTGAGAAATTGTTGGTCACCATCTTGGATTTGGAAATCTCGATAATATTCTAAATTAGTTGCCTCAGAATAACCATTGTACTAATTTTCATTAAAATCCGTTGTAATTGAGGCTTTTTAATCGCCATGTTGGATCCGCCATCTTGGATTTGGAAATTTTGATAATATTCTAAATTAGTTCAATAAGAATAAATTATTGTACTAATTTTTATTAAAATCCGTTGTAATCAAGACATTTTAGTCACCATGTTTGATCCGCCATTATGGATTTGGAAATTTTGATAATATTCAAAATCAGTGACCCAAAAACAATCATTGTACTAATTTTCATTAAAAGCCGTTGGAATTGAGAAATCTTGGTCGCCATATTGTGTCCGCTATCTTGGATTTGTAAATTTTGATAATATTCAAAATCAGTGACCTCAAAACAATAATTGTACTAATTTTCATTAAAATCCGTTGAAATCGAGAACGCGCGAACTGTTAAACTCGTGAAGTTAAAATAGTCGTTAAGTTTTCTGAAATTATCCAATTTTCTGCGCAATTTTCTTAACTTTTCTTTCCGTAAGAACCTTCTACAAAGTATTAGAAAACTTAAAAAAAAAATGAATGAAATCGGTAAAGTCGTTCTCAAGTTATTGCGTGATCAACGGAAACAGGGGTTCATTTTTATATATATAGATATAGATGTGGGATCGGTCACACTTACTCGTTGACATCGGCAACCGACCACCGTAACTCAGTTGGAGCGCAAATCTGAAAGTTGTAGGTTTGAGCCTTTCCCACGTTGGGTCCGCTCTTTTCGAATAATACTAAGATTGCAAATTACTTTTCCAACATATTCTGCGTATTAATAACTATGGTTTATAACCACACAGATCTGGTTAGTTTTTGGTATATTTTTATAAATCACATTAATCCGCCGATTCTGCAGAAAAGTTAAGAGTTCTTAACCTTTAATTGTTTTAAAAGATCCCTTTAATTCATAAAAAGAAAGTCTATTTATAGAAGTGTCCACAAATTATGAAAATCAGCGTATTTAAAAATTTGAAACTAAGGTAAAAGTTTATGAAGTGGTACTTTGCGGGCCTACAAGTCAAAATTGCATTTATTGAAGATTTGATGCCAGTAGATAATATTTACATTGAGTATATATTTTTCAAGAATATTGTAAGAATTATTCACATTTTTTTGTAATGAAACATTATTATTGTTAATGTTGTACTTAAATTGACCATAGATTTTTTATATTTATTTTTCCTTTCACTAGAGTTTTAGGGCAGCCATACCTGACAAATTTTTTATTTTGATTTTAACAAAAGGCTTTGAAAGGTCGGACAGGAAACAATTCTGGATTCAAAAACACCTGCATCAAATCACGTCCCGTGAAAAATAAAGCTGGTTCACAGTCCCTACGACAACCGCAGATTGTAACGCGTTTATAAATCCCGCCATTGTCATTCCTGGCAAAAGTGATTTTTTGGGGACGTTACGAATAGGAAAAGGACGACCTTTCAGTCTGTGCAAATATTGCGGGATTTCCTTTTGTTCCGACCTCCGGCCCTAAACCTTGATCCCGTCCTTAATCACACCGGAAAGCTAAGCAAATGGAACAGTTTCTGCAGGGGCAGGAATTATCCGCTGAATAATTCTTGGCATTTAATTTGATGTGCAATGTACTTGAAATAACAGCGCGGCAATTACGTACATTTTAGAATGTGTCTGCCGGAGGGCGGGCGGGAGATCCCGCGCGAGGGCATACAGTAGAAAATCACTAATGAGCATCTGGAAGAAATCTTCCTCATTTTCCGCACAATGCTGCCTGGCGTTACATATGAGAATGCGAATCTGGATGGATCTGGATGGATGCCCGAAGTCGCATCTATGTATGTGTATGTTACATGCATGCCAGGGAAGGAACTTGTACACTTGTTCATCCCACGGGGCATATTTTCATGAGAATGGAAAATACTTTCGAGTTTGTGATACTCCGTCTACGTAGACATTACTCTGGCAGGTCCCATTGTGCACTCTCTCAAAAGGGAAGCGCCCAAGAAAAGCTGAGGAACTTCCTTGAATAATTCCCCGTCCTGGAGGAGCTCCCATATTTTGGAGCAGCTAGACAGTCCCAGCCAAGTTGCAGGGTGGTGGTATCATGCGGTGCAGTGGAGTCCGGGATCCATCATCAGCCCGCTTTCATCCATGTCACGTTCCCGGGAAATTATAATATTTCAGGAGAACTGACGTAATTGACTGAGCAAATATTAGGGTGCGCTGAACGGTGGATTTTGGGACGCTTCATCCCTGGGACTGCGTTGCGGTGAGACCCTGCGAACACTCTGCTGCTTTGTAAACCTTCTCAATCCGGGATGTAAAGTCCGGGCTTTACGGCGCCACCTGGTGGCTGGCGGGGCCGCGAATGCCCGCCGGGCTATTGTTAAATTGGAAGCAGGACTAAAAGTTACGACCTATTTGACTGTTTTAATCAAATTCGATCAGGCTAGCGGCTCTCTTTGTGCCAGCCCATGTGCCAGTAATGAAAATTTCGTAATTTACTTGCCTCGCTGTTATCGTGCAACAATTTCAAATTAGGAACCTAATTTCTAGCCTGGCCGGCTAATTTTCCTGCAGTGAGCGTGCTTCGGCCGCCCTTCTGCCCAGCGGGCCCTTTTTTCAGCTCCATCTGAACTCTGAACATCGAAAACTTAATTGGATGTGGAAGTTCGCATTCCACCTTATTGTGCTCATGCGGTGAGATAAGCCCTCAATTTGGCCATGGAAATTACTGCGCTCTGGGTCAATATGGGCCTGGTACACATTTTCACATCCCTTGCATATGTTAAACAAACCTGGGCCTGGACAAATAAGATTTTTACGAAAAAAACACGGGGTGAAAAAATTAAATGAAAAAATTACGAGTAGGTACCCATGAAATTGTGCGCGCAATAGTCCCGAGGCGCTACTGCTATAAATTTTTCATGAATTCCTGCGATGATTATGTCCGAACCTTATGTATGGCATATTTGAGAAGGGCGAAAAAACGCTTAATAAATTCTGCTCTGCTCTGTAAGATTATTATGTGTTTTAAAATCACATCAATTACACAATTACTGCAGTAGATGCTGTGCGATGCCCCAAGGTAGAGGGTACAGAATTTTATTACCGCAGATATGTACATAAGATAAATATATAATACGCATAGAAAAAGTGTAGTACAATGTTCTTCATAAAAGAAGAGCACGAAAAGTCGTACATGAAGGTTCATTCTATATTAAAAAACACGTCAAAAAAATTACTCCTTTATTGTTTACTAAGAAATAACAAAGCCAAAGCCAATCTTCATATTTCTATAAATCAACATTAACTTTATACTTTTTGTATACAAAACGACTGTGACTCAACTTAAAAGCATATAAAAACCAGCATTAAGATTCTTGTTATATTTTTATATTTTAGAGTTAAAAGAAAAATGTAAAATTCAATTTCCAATTTAGTCAAATAGTAAAAAAATTAAATTATTTTAATTTTATTCATAAAACTAAATGGTTTAGTTAAGACAAAACAATAATACTATTTAAAATATTTCTAAATATTGTGCAATGAAGAGTAAGTTCGTAGAGTGCTAGATAAAAGAAAGGGTCTAGTCGGTTAAGAAGGTGAAAAGTTCCCCCAGCGCATTTGAAAACCAAAAAATATCCTTATATAGTACATTAAAAAGTACATCTTTGCTGAAATTTTCAGATCCAGGGTCTATAACCTCAAAAAAAAAAAAACGTGATTTTGACGTTTTGGCGATATTCTTGTGGATGCAGAAAATTCATTTTTTTCTCAAAGGATAGGGTTTTTTGTCAGTTACAACATGATATTTTTTTTCAAAATTTGTTGGCGGAAAATTCGAACTTTTATACGCGGTTGAAATTTTTAAAATTAAATTAAAAAAAAAAAAAAAACTAAATAGAAACGACAAAAAAAAAATTATATTTTGGATATGAAGCTATATCCATGAATTATTTCAGATTTTTAGATGTGGTGTAACAGTGTCAAAATAACGAAAAACATTTTTTTCAGCATTTTTCGTACATATCATAGCTGCATTACACTCACCCCACTATTCATTCATATCTGTCATGCACGTTATCCATTCACGCATGTTTGTAACTGGGTGGAGTAATAAAAATTCCAAATAATTGGAATATATTTCTTAATAAAAGAGGGCGATTACCTCACAAAGTAATAATATCGCTCCACTCTCTTCTACACTCACTTCACATCTATTTTTTTAAATTATAATATAAAACTGTTTTATAAAAATCAATAAGTATAAAAATAAATATGTATCATGTTGTAGCTGACTAAAAACCCTGTAATTTAAGAAAAAAAAAAAACATTTTTCTTCGTCCACAAGAAGCCGAGATATCACCAAAACACTGAAAATCACGTTTAAATTTTTTTTGAGGTTATGTGAGGGTCTATGGATCTGAAAATTTCAGCAAAGATTGTTTTTTAAAAGCGCTGGGGGCACTTTTCACATTCTTAACCGGCTAGAGTCTAGACCCTTTGTATAAAAATTAAAAATCACTCTATTTAGTAAAAGTGTGGATGTGGCTAAAACCTAATAAGAGCACAAGTACTCTTTTAAACATAATTTTTTATCAACCCTATTTGTATGTAGGAGGAAAGAAAAAGATATATACATATCATTACCCTTAACAACAAATCAATCTTTTTCTATTTTAATAAAATTGAGTGGACCATTTTCATTCCATGCCCTAATCCCAGCTTTCTGCATTGATCAGTAAGCTTTTTGTAGTCCTACCTTCCAATAATGATATTCCATTTTATTTATGGAAGGGTATTTTGGTTTTTAGAGGCAACTTAATCAATTTATTTTCTATTTGTGGAATCTTTGTAGTTTTTAACATATTATTTAAAAAAAGGAAAAATACAAGTATATGAAACTATCTCGAGAATAACTTTTAAAAAAAATTAAAATAAAGGCATCTTCAGTGTTGAGATTTCACTCACAAAATATAAACTTACTTCCGAAAAAATAATATTTATAGTATTTAACTATCTGAATATTCCAAATTCTATCTGTATCTATGTAAAATTTCCCCAGTAGGAAATGTAGCAAAGCTTGCTATAAGAAGGCCTGATATAACTATTTCTAAGCATTTTCAATATTCCCTCTATAGTACCTGTTATATCCCTACTTCCTGAGAATCAAATGGGAAATGAGTAAATAAGTTTTACATAAAAAACTTGTTTTGTTTTAAGAAGGTTTCGTCATCGTGCGACGCGTTTACATCTACGCGTTTTCTTTTCACTCTGGAAGAGAAAGAACGCATGATATATGGTTTTAATTTTTGGTGAAAAAATGAAGTCAAATATTTTTTAGTTATTTATTTTTTTAGTTAATTAAGTGAATTCAAAAATAATTTTTGTTTAAATTAAATAAAGATCCTAAAATTAAAACGTTTTGTGTTAATTTTTATTAATTCAATGAGTGCTGCATATTTTAATAAGCTGAGCAACAGCTCAGTCTCGTTTTTTATTTAGATTCAGATCAAGTTTGGTTTTTCTGTATAAATATTGAGGTAGAGTTTTTGGTCAGTTTATTAGAAGACGCCCTATTATTCCATTTATTTTGAATAACTTTTTGTATCGCTGCGCTGGTTATTGGGGAAGCGAAAGTAGAAGCGCTTACCTCATACTTCTTATAATGGTCATTACGCATAAGCGATTATGCCACTGATGTAGAGTAACTACTTCTATCCCTAGTTATTAGGGAAGCGAACGTAGAAGACCTTGCTTCCAATCTCGTCCTCATGGGTAAAAAAGAAGAAGGAAAAGAATCGAGTCGGGAAGGACTTCTAGTTGCTCGAGAAGCAGTTATATCACTTTTTCTTAGCCCTTCTTTTTCCTAATCAAATAATCTCTAATAGTTTAAGTTGTTATCTGAACATATTCTAAGATTTATATTAGCAAAACCTTACAAGCATAAATGAGCCTAGCCACATCTGATGAATTTCACAGTCGTTGCTTTTATAAAGTTTTAAAACTTATATGCTATCAGTTTTATTTCCTGACAACGCTTTCATATGCAAGATTCAGGAAAACCGAGACCTATTTTCAGAGCCCGACTTGTATTGTAACCAGCGATTAGGTCTGAACTAGCGAAATTTCCGCAATTCATATGTGTCACCATTTCAGGGAATAAAAAAATTAAAACGTCCACGAATATTGCCATCATTTGTGCAGCAGCAGCCGCTCTGTCCCCGAGCGAGATTTCCGTAAAGCTAAAAATTTCATAAAAATTATCTGGGATAATCCTTTCCTATAGCCGGTATAGTCAACATGCTCTCGGGGCTTTATTACGTTTTAAAGCGAACCGCAAAAAACCGTTTGTATCTTTTTTCGGAGCATGTGAATGGGGCCGGGCACAATGTTGAGTGACATAGGAACAGGGCCGGCGGCACGGCCCCCAGTAGTAGTAGCATTATAAAATATTATTTCCTTTATGCTCTTTGCGGGATTGCAAGCTCCCGACCAGGATAATAGTGGCCACGACCAGGCGCACAGTGCGCCCCGAAAAGGCGAAATTATTGTGTGTGCCATCCGCCTGTGACTCTGCAGTTTGCACCGACCTTAATATCGCACAGCAAAGCACTGCACTCGCGGGCGTTCGCGTATTTGCCCGTGCTTCATTCAGAATCCCACCGCAGTGCACACAATGTGAAGTTGTCTTCAGCAAATAGGGTTTATTAAAATTCCCTTCAAATGCTGAGTAATTATGGGTCTTCGGGTTCACAGGACTCTCTCAAGTCCCAGGGAGAGCTGACAGATGTAAAAATTCTATTTGTTGCTGTCTTTCAATCCACCCTGATATCTGGTGTTTGACATAACTAAGCAGAGGTCAGGTTATAGGGGATTTAAAATTTCCACCACGAGACTCCTAGAATTCATAACCTAGATTATTGTCAAAATGGATCTGTAAAATGTGAAAGTATTCACGAACCGAAGTTTTGTACCTTAATTTCATAAAATCAATGGCACGGGATGTTGTACAGATTTTCTCGTTCAGGTGTAAACTAACATAGCTTTAATTTTTTGAATTTTGACAAACTAAAAAGAGATACAGAAATAAAGCTCTAGTTGAAAGTCCTAAATATGAGGTTTGAGCAAGATTGACTTAGTTACTTGTGTGAAAAGTCGATCAAAACAAACACAATTATTTTGTTATTTTCATACTCGATTTTTAGAAAAACCACAAAACCGAATTTTTGGACGAGCACAACAATATTTCCTTTACTCCGATTCTCGCTTGGAAGTAAAATTATGAATTCTTTCAGATGGAAGTTTTAAACAATTTTGAAACCGGACAAGTGATATATCATTCCTATAAATAAAGATCATAATTATAGCACGCTCATAAAAAAACCGTAATTGTTTTTACAAATGGTCCAAACGCAGTTTTTTACATTTACCTTTTTTTAAATATTTAAATAAAGGGTGTCTCAAAACTAGCTTTCATTTTGAATTTGAATTTGAATCATTTTCGTTGTGTTAAAAATAGAAAGCTGAAATTTCATGGTTGTCATCATCAAGCTTTGAGGTTAAATCATGGAGAATTTCACAATCGAAGAACGCATAGAAACTGTGAAAATTAACAAGCACTATTAGCTTTATAAGTACAGTTATTATTTTAATAAACAGACTTATAGTAGTTCCCAATAAGCCTTATTAAAGAATATATTTTATTTCATAACTTCAAGAAACTCTCTTTTATATTAATTAAGCTTAAAGCACTTTAATGGAAAAGACGCATTTTCTTTAATTTTACAAGTCTAATTTTTCTGAGTTTATGTGCCACTTTTTTCAACACTGTTTGTTTTATTTATTATTTTGCTATTAACTAATAAGTGTTTTTAATTATATTTGTTGATTTCAAAATCTATAAATGGAAATTTAAATATGTCCGTGAATACGTGTAGAAGGGGAGAGCTAAACAGCTAAAAAATAACCCAAAGAGTTAAAAGTTTTATTTAAACGAGAGACGAATTCATGATATTAATATTTAAAAATTACTTCGGGCCTATGGCCACAACGACTATTTTTGACGAAGCACTTTCTGTCAGTCCAATTTTGGGTCTCTTTTTCGAGCAATGTCGGCCGTATGTAATAAATAACAGGAACAGTGTTGCCTTTCAAGTTGTTAGTTGTTGTTCTTTTATCAGCATAAACCAGTGTGACTTTACGTAACCCCATAGGAAATAGTCCAGAGGTGTCCGATCACATGACCTTGGAGGTCAAAATATAGGGCTATTTGTCGAATCGCCAAATCGTGATTTCAATAAATTGATAGTTTGTGTCGCTGTATGGCACGTGGCGCCGCTCATCCTGTTGAATCCACATCTCGCCAGGATCAATGTCATCCATATTTTCGAAGAAATATTCTTGATCATGGTTCGGTATTGATTCCTATCGACCTTAACGCGATCCCCTCTCTCATTTTTAAAGAAATAACGACCAATATAATGCCTCAAGCGTGTAAATTGCACCAAATGATGTATTTTTCTGGATGTAATGATGTATCTAGAGTCTGTTATGGACTGGTCTTATTCCAGAAGCGATTGACAAATTCATTAAGCCAAAAATGAGGGACGATTATGTGCGCCGTAAAAATTTCGAAGTCGTTTATAAATCTCGCGAGCCGACGACCGATTTTCAGAGTTAATTTGGATAAATCTTCCCAATAAACGTTCCTCAAGCGTGAGTTTATTCACGTGCTAACTATACTGAACTAAACATAAATATCACTTAGAGCTGTGATCCGTATAGTAAGTTCTATTAAAGCCAAGAAAACACCTTTAGAAGCTTTAAGACCTCATACCATCAAGCAAATTATTGAGAATCAAAATTTAATTTAGAAGTTATTGTTAGATAAAACAAAAAGCGAAGAAAAAGCCAGATGAACTGCCCTTTATAAAAATTCTATAGTTACCGCAAGGAACATGTCGACAATTTATAAAGTGGGCTGAATCGTTGGCAGTTGTCCCCAGTCCGGAGCTAATCTTGGGAAGAAGCTTCGATAAAGTTGTCGGAGCAATTTACCTATATATTTGATCATAACCGCTTAATTCTGCCTGAAACTTGAAATTGACTTCCATAGAGAATCCCTACAAAGGCAAGTGCCATGATTGGAGGCGATCCCCCATTGGGGTCCGGGAGAGGGCCGTAAAGTGAGCGCTTCATGGGGATGTCCCCGATTCAGAGATGCAGAGATTGTCGGGGAGCTCTGGAACAAACAACGGTCTAATACGGGGAGCGTCGAAGAAGTATCCACCATTCAATCGACAACTTATTAAGAATATAAGCTTCCTACGGATTTGCTCAAAACATATTCCAGTCCCCGGCGTCCGATCCAAAATGACCCGGACGCGGGCACCCCCGACACTCTTCGCCCCCCGCTTAGGAAGTGCCTCTGCAGGCTGCTCCTGTGCTCCGAATGTAAACTACTTTCATTTAGTTTCCGGAAAGTTTGATAGGGAGCTCAATTTCATGTCGAAATTCCCCTGCTTGTTTGCTCGAAATGATGGGAACTTGTATTTATGTGCCAAAGCGGCGCCCTAGTAAGTCCCCCAGGGCGGGATGGGGCAGACCCCAGCTTAGCAGCTGTGCTGTGCCGTTCCCAAAATGCAGCTCCGGCAAGCAGAGGTAATGATAATTAAAATTTGTTGCTTTGTGTCGTTACGTTACACAATTTCTATCTATAGAACGTGCTGCTGTTTTGGAGTTCCGGCTCCCCGGGCTTCTCGGTCTCCCAGGGTTTTATAGGCGCCCAGTGCCTGTGCCTGGGAACCCAACAGCCCTTTGCACCCTCCTCTTCCGGCCCTGGCAGCTCTTTCAAATGACAATGAATCGTCCTTTTGTTGCGCGCCTTTGATGAAAAGCTTTGTCCCGTCCAAAGCCTGACACCTCGTCTTAAGAGATGAAAACTTTTCTGGAACATCTTTTTAGTAGATCCAAGATAATTCGGGCTCAGGCTGCGACCCCTTCTCCCCCTGGGCACAAGCTCAGCCCCTCGGAGACCTAGCGGCCGTAATGCAGATTAGTCATGGGTTGCGGGCGCTTAAGGAGAATTACAGCTTCGATGCTGGACGCAGCACTTAAAACATTTTTAATTAAATGATAACAATTCGATTGTAAGCAGGTAGGGGCGGGGGGCAGGTCGTCGCGTGGGAAAATCATCCGAACCGCCCACACTCCGCTCCAACCGCCCGCCCCCGATCGCAATGTAATTGGAGCGCGCTGAAAAACAACAGCGGTGCCGAAAACTCAGAGACGACCAGCAAATCGAAGCCCAGTTTTGCAATTAAAAGCGTAATTAAATCACAGCCCCACCGAAGAACGGAGAAGGCCCGCTCGATCCAGAGGCCGGCGAAGGATAGCGAAAGTGGCATTCGGACTGATGCCGAAGTATTTTTAATTAAAAAGGATCCAAATAGTCCGGCGGCCATCAATTCCCGGACTTCCGAAGACAAATTTTGCGCGCTAAGCAGCCGGCCGTCTGAGACTAATTGAGGAGCAGGCGAATTCCTCAGCGACCAGATTTCGAGGAATTCCAATTGCGAAAGAGATCCAAATTTGCATACCGCCCCAATTAAGGGCGCTTCCGTTCTACTATAAATTCTATGAATTAATATGGAATCAAAGGCCTATCGCTATGCAGAGGTAGCTTGGATTGATTAAAGGATGGTGGTGGTAGCACCGGTCGGTGATTTTTGCAAAAAATACCACTCCTGTAGAGGCAGAAAATTCCAATTTCCAGCTACTGTTCGTAAATTTAATACATTAAAATGCAGCGAAATTTATTTAATCGAAACGTGCCTCCACGTCGTTCAATACCAACCTGTGTTTTCGCTGTGAAATTATTTTATTCAAAGCATATCGTTGCTACCGTGTTTTTATCACTAAAAATTTATATAAATCTGGTGGAATTGTGCTGTAGATTTTTTACACCATATTCAGTTTATTTCGTTAACTCGTTTTTATTTTTTAATAAAAAATTAAATAATAAAATTTTTTTTTTTAAATATAATGATGTTATTTTCCCAGTTATATAGTGTAAAACTATGCGTTATACCTTTTACCATTATACCGAGCATTCTCAATGACAGTGTGAAATTAGAATATTAATGTCTTTTGCATCTGAAATTAAGAATTTGAAACTTTTGAAAACGAAGTTACAAATGACATAGAGAAATGAAAGTGCATTTCGATTACACTTAAAAAGCAAAATAATGCAAACTCTTTTAAAATCGTATGTTTTTAGTACTTCAAATTTAAACAACATTGAGAAAGCTTCAAAACTTAAGGAAAAAGGAAAAATGTATAAACCATAAACCATATTAGAATTAATGTAATATTAAACACCAATTCATGGAGATAATTTTTATTTTTCATAAAGAATACAAACATATTTATGGTTTTTTTCCTATTTAGGAAGAAATTTGACTTTTCGATAAAATTTTGTAATTTGGAAACATTGTCTTAATGCTAGAAGTAAAAACATTATTTGTTTGTTAAAACTTGTTTTTGAAATATTTAACTTTTAAACATTACGTCAACAACAAAGTTTTCAAAATTTCAACGGAATCTGTAAGAAGCTTTTTCTTAATTGTAAGCAGCTTTTTCTTGTTTGTCAGGGGATTTTAAACTGATAAAGTTAAAAATCGCTTTTATATTATATATGTACATGTCGAATTAATTTGAGGAATTGAGTTTATACATTTTTCGGTGTGTAAATTTAGTCTCTTTTCTGAATTTTAAAAGTTTCATGTCTTATTAAAGTTAGTTTAAACTTTGATGTTAATCGTATAATTTAAGATAAATGTGTATATTTGATAATAGTTAATTTACAATTTTACCGTATTTAGTTTTTCAATATTCCACTATAGCTGAGTTAAAAATCAAAAAAACATACCTGACCACGACGTTTTTGCTGAGTTATTAAATAAAATTTATTTGGTTGTGTAAACTCTGTCCAAAACTTTTACTATAGTCTTTGCACCAACTTGCTCACAAGCACACATTTATAGTAAGCTTGAAATTAGTATGTGAATGCATTAAAATTCCCAAATTCGCAAACTTCCATGCAGAGAAGCACGCATTAATGCTAGATATTTTAATTTAAAATTTTGATATACATATTGGTTTTTATGATTTTAGTTCTCTGTTCGGCTTTTCACTTTCAGAATTGTTCCGCGTAGGTGTCCTGAATCATGATTTTACCACCCGTAGATACTTATGTTTCATCTGTGAGATTATCTTCCCGATTCCATTGCATTTTAATTTTTCTTTATCTCCTTTAGTTAATGTAAAAGTTCCATTTGGTGTTCGTAATGAGCTTAAAGTTATGAATTAAAATCCCCAAATAGGCAAAAAACTGTTAAAAAGTCGTTTAACTCCCCTCTCTGTATGCAGTTAATAAGCAAAACATTTCCAGGGCGCAGCACGACTGGCATTAACTTCTGTTGGAGCACATAATAAAAAAGGCAAACTTTTCCTTGGCTAAAACTTTTCGTAGCTCGTTTTTTCTCCGAGCTGTTCAAGGAACTCCGGGAAATCTCAGCATCTCGGCATCCTTTTGTGGACTTTCTTCCAGTTCCATACAAATTCCTTAACGATATAAACAAGAAATAATATGCAAATACGACTACACGAGAGAGAGTAGCTGCGCTCCTTTATGGCCGGGATCGGGACTGGGACATCCTCGACAGAGTGCAACTTTATATTCTGTGCATGAGCATGTACTTATGGGAGGAAGGCTTTTTATGCTAGCGAGCTCTAGCCACAATGCAAGTCCTTCGATAGTTTTTCTGGCCATGTTCCGTGGAGCATCTGGAGCGGTACTTAAGCGCTTCCATCTGGGCCAGCTGGAGTGCTCCTGCTTCTGGATGTGGATCTGGGATAAACTCGAACCGCACAAAGGAGCTCCCTAATTTCAGAAACATATAAAGCTCATGAGGTCGCATGTGTGAATGATGTGCGCTCTGTCTCAAGTTTTCCAACCTCCCAGCTGGGGGTATTAAAAGACAATGGCATCGTTAATATCACCTGTTCGGAGGGTGAGGGGCACTTCAGGGGGTGCGAACTGCACCAGCCGGCGACAGGCAGAGGCGGCTAAGTGCCCCCAAGAAAATCGAGGTGAAAGTCTGCTGGAGCAGAATCGGCAAACGTGAGTATTGCGGCTGCAGTGGCTCCAACTTTCTCTGGCATCGACCACAGTGGCGGCGGACGATCGACCGTCCGACCAATCGCGTGTGCCACCCCAGTGGGTGGAATTACTTAAAAGAAAGGCCCCCTCTTCGCTAGTCTTGCGGGGGAGAGTAGGTGTCGAGGGCCGAGGAAAATATGAAGAAGTTGTGGCCTCCATTTGCATATTGATATAAACTTCACAGCATTTCGCTGGATATTATTTATGGAGCCGGCAACTTCACACAGAGTTTATTCTGCTGTCGTTTTGTTTATTCGACGGGGTGCTATTTTATTTTTCCAGCGTCTTCAGTCTTTCTGGAATTGCTTTTGTCTTCCGAGACCCGGGAAAGTTGCGAGTTTCAGAGTAGCCCCGGTCGGTCCTTGGGCGCCCCTGCTCTGGAATGTCGTGTCCCAGTCGATATTATTACACCCCGCCTCCGCCACTGACTCGTAGAGAACTTTCCGCTATTCATATTAATTATATTGTTGTGTCTGTCTCTCTGGTTTGTTCAGTTTTATGACTGAAACTTGCTCGAATTACTTTTTGATATGGAAAGGGAAAACACGCTGCGCACAATGGAAACGCTTCCGCGAAAAATTTTAATTAAGAACTTTTGTGGCTTTTCTCCAAGTTTAATTGTGTTATTTGTTTTTATTCTCGTTTCAGATTGCAATTGTTGTTAGTAGAAAAAAAAGGTGAGTATTGCTGATTTTCAGCAAGATCATATTTCCTGCTACTACCGTTGTACTATTCGAAAGGTAAAGATGCTGATTTATGGGATTAAGAGTGTACCTACAACAAGGACTGGATATATACAACAGCAGCAATGTTTTCAAAAATTATAATTTTATGTTTTACTTTAAAGTTAACATTTCTATAAACCCAAATTTTGAAACTGAAAGGCGCAAGTAAAAGTTATTACTTAAATTACAATTAGTAAGTAAGTAATTTAGTGCTGGTTTTAGAACACAAGATTTACATATGTTTTAGTGCTTAAAGGACCCCGCACAATTCGTATGGAAAATGGCTTTCGGCCAAATTAGCTGAAATTTTGCACAGAGGTAGCTTTCAGCTCACTGATGAAAAGTCTCAATGGGCGCAACCCCCAAAAATCAAACCCCGAGCCCCCACGCCCCCCCGAAGTCTCAATATATACCAAAATCACATTATGATGAAAATCAGTTCAAAACAGATGTATTCATTTGAAACTTCGCACAGTGGTAGCTTTCAGCATGCTGGTCAAAAGTCTCAATGAGTGCAACCCCTTATATCCAACGAAGAACCCCTTGCTGATAAAAAGTCTCAATGGGCGCAACTCCCAAAAATCAAACCCCCCTCCAATTCATCAGATTTAAGGAACTTACCATCCCAAAGATTGAAAGCTGAGAGCGATCTCTGCAAGAAACCAATGGCAAAATCTCGATAACGGCTCACCTGGCTAACCGCTGAAAAATCTCGTTGATTATGCTTAAAAAATTGATCGATCAACCGTAACAGCATTCTGTGACACACCGCTAAAAAATGTGGTCAACAATTATAAAAAGCAAGGTTGATCAAATAAGCCCCGATATTCGCAGGTATTCGATGTGGCAGGTACTCTACGAATGTATCTTTCGTACACAGATAAACGAATGTATATACATACATTTCTCCCGCCTAGCTTTTTGTAGAACATCCCATATGCATATAGACATTTTTTTCCGTCACACTTATTGTAGAACACCCCATATACATACATACATTTCTTCCCCCACCCTTTTTTAGAATATCCCATATACATTCATCGCGGCTTTTTTTATCAACCTCGCTTTTTATGATTATTAACCACATTATCTATTGGTCTGTCGATGAGTGCTGTAACGGTTGGTATAGTCCTTTTTTTTATAGGTCTTTTCAGCACAATCGACGAGCTTTTTCTGGTTGACGGTCCTTTTCACGATAGTTTAGCAATCTGCTGTTACAGCTGGTCGAGCAGTCCTTTTCAGGATAATTGACGAGCTTTTTCAGCGGTTTTTTTTTCTGTAGGTATCGGGATTCTCTGGTCGACGGTCCTTTTCAGGATAGTGAGCAGATTATCTACCGGCTTTTTTCAAGGCGCTGTTACAGCTGGTCGAGTAGTCCTTTTCAGGATAATCGACGAGCTTTTTCAGCGGTTTTTTTTTTTTTGCAGGTATCGGGGTTTTCTGGTGTTGTGGTTTCTTGCAGCAATCGTTCTTAGTTTTTAATCTTTGGTATAGTTCATAAGCAATCGAGTTTCATATTCTTGCAATAATGCGTTGTTATGTGTGTAATAGTTTAAGAGGTATACAGCAGTTGGCACGAATGGATGGGGATGAGAATATTATTAAGCGACAAATAGCAATTACAAGACGAGATGAACGAAACCATCCTCATTTATTAATAGATGATAACTGCAGGTTATGCCTCAATTGTAATCGATCTATAAACGACGAGATAACGTTAATGTATAACGATCCAGCTTGCTTGCGACTGAATGTGCTAAGTCAAACAGCATCTCAGTCCTGTGTTATTTGTGAAGATCAGAATGATATCCATAGATTATCTTTGGAATGCAGAGTTGATGTTTTTGTCAAAAGAAATATTTTCATACCAGCTAATGTGCGTAGCTGCGCGCAACATCTTGATGACAATGGATTTTTATTTAATATACTTTTGCCTGGATTGCAATATATCAACAGGCCGTATGTTATTGGAGGACAGCAGTTACAAGTTTTTCTTCAAGGGCTGAGAAATGTCGCATTGAACCGTGGTTCTGGTATAGACTATAATAACTTGACTGATGATGATTTCGGATGTTTATCCCCAATCAATAGAAATCAATTTGATGACCTGCTTACCTATTGCGATCCAGTAGTTCTCAATGGAGATCTAAGATATATAAAAAGAAAAGATTTATTAATTTTTCTATGCAAGATTAGGCAAGGTTTAAGTGATGAGTTTTTGAAGGTCATTTTCAATGAATCGAGTAGACAAAATATCAGTTTGATCGTCAATTATGTTAGGTTGTCGTTACTTCAAAGGTTTGTCCCAGAGAATATCGGGCCTCAATCCATAACTAGGCAACAGTTTATAGAGCAACACGTTACAGACTTTGCGAACGAGCTTTATAATCCTGAACCCGGTGAGAAAAAAGTCATCGTTATAATTGATAGTACATATGCCTATTTACACCAAAGTTCTAGTTTTCGAGTGTTGCGGCAGTCGTATTCTCTTCACAAACATCGACATCTATTGAAACCAACTCTCATAGTAGCTCCGAACGGTTATATACAGTCAATTTTCGGTCCCTATTTTTCCGATGCTCGAAACAATGACGCTGAAATTCTTCGTGCAGAGTTTGAGAGAGATGCTGGCCTTCTAGCAAACTGGTTTCAAGATGGCGACATTATTTTGGTGGATAGGGGTTATCGCGATGCGATACCTCTGTTGCAATGTCTTGGTATTGATCATCGAATGCCTGCACTCATTCCACCTGGAGAAAGACAGCTCCCAACGGAGGAAGCGAATGAGTCACGAATAGTGACTAAAAATCGATGGGTAGTTGAAGCACGAAATGGGCACATCCGAAACATTTTCAAGTTTTTTTCGCATACGATAAATATACAGCATGCAAAAAATCTCAACAGCTTTTACCAATTAGCTGGAGCTATTATAAACAAATACCATCCAGTTATTTCTATGCAAGATGCAAATCCAGAACTTGCTAGAGAAATGCTTCGGCGATCCAGGATGCCCAATGTAGTGCAAGCAAGAGTAGAAGCAGACAATTTAATTCGACGAAATGCACAGTGGGTACGGCTGGATGAACAAGCATTAGAAGACTTTCCTGTGCTTGACTTGGATTATTTAAAAGATCTGACTGTTGGCACGTATCAAGTGAAGCTTGCTTCTTCGTACATCCAAGATAAACTAGTGAGAGACAATGATGAGCACTTCCAACTTGATGAGAGTATCAGGGAACGAGGCTTCTTGAGAGTGCGCTTATATTCGAGATTTCGTGCAGGTACTAGGCATCAGACCTTCATATCGTACTTAATCCCTGATGAAAATAATCAAAATGATGAAAATAATTACGGTCCAATTCTGGGCTACTACTGTACCTGCCAAAGTGGGGCACGTACTCTAGGTACGTGTGCACATGTTGCCAGTATTTTATGGTACCTGGGATATGCACGTCATCAACAGAATATCAAGTACCCTGATGAATCGCTACTCAACACTACACAAGATGCTGCAAATCGAGCAGTTCAAAATCCCCAAGTTGATATAGTAAATGAATAATGATACCCATAGATTTTCCACACTACTATCTTGAAAGAGTTCTCTGTGTTTCACCTTCATTCATCATAATGTGATTTGGGGTATATATTGAGACTTGCGGGGGGGGGGGGGGGGGGGGGGGGGCGTGGGGGGTGAGGGTTTGATTTTTGGGGGTTGCGCCCGTTGAGACTTTTGACCAGCATGCTGAAAACTACCACTGTGCGAAGTTTCAAATGAATACATCTGTTTTGAACTGATTTTCATCATAATGTGATTTTGGTATATATTGAGACTTCGGGGGGGCGTGGGGGGTCGGGGTTTGATTTTTGGGGGTTGCGCCCATTGAGACTTTTCATCAGTGAGCTGAAAGCTACCTCTGTGCAAAATTTCAGCTAATTTGGCCGAAAGCCATTTTCCATACGAATTGTGCGGGGTCCTTTATAAACATAAAATTCATAAATACAAAATAAGTATTCGAAAATAGCTAAAAAAACACAGCTAAAAAAACAGAAAATTTATAAAACACAAGACAATAAAAACATCACAAAATTTAAATTGAAAACGAAAATCATAATGTATAAAAATATAATAGTGTGAAATATATATGTATAACTCAACGGAAATTAAAATTATGCTACTTCTTACATTTATTGATGCGTATTAAGAAATATTTACCGGCTTAGCCTTCTAATACCAACAAGAAGAGAAGTCTAAAATTGAGAAATGACTTTAAAGAAAGTATGTTGCCCAACTACATTACGCGCACTGGGAATCAACAGATTTCTGATTCGAGAAGAAAGCGAGAAGCGTAGATGATTATACATATAAGAGGGATGTTTACAATTTATCAAATTACGTAAGAACATTAATGCTCTGAAATCAAGATAAATATTCAGATGTAACCCTAAAATGGAGTCTTTGTAGGCAGAGACATGAGCATGAAGTCTTGAATTGTATATGAATCGTATACAATCGTTAAAGCCAACATTAATTTGCGATTGCACTCAAAATTCAGTGTTGAATAAATAGTGCTGCAGAAAGTGAAGTTTGGAATCAACACAGTCTTCACGAGTTTAAGCCTCAAATTGAATGGGAGAAGAGAACTTTACAATCAACGCAGCTCCATAAATTTTCTGCTACGCCAAAATCTTATGGTCGCAATATTCCATTCTCATGTTGATGTATTATAAATCTTGAGATTTTTCACCTTATCTACCGGCAGATGTATGTACACCTTTATCAGACCTAACTAGATTTTTTCTATACAAAACTATGCTGGTCGATTTATTTGGGTTTACTAAGATATGATTGCTGGTGGCAGGTGTACACAGCCTTCAATTAAAACTATAGGGTGGGAAAGATCTATTTGGACATCGTCAGCATACATGAGTATACTAACATATTTTATTACATTGAGAAGATTATTAATAAACAAACATAAAAATACAAGCGCAAGAATAGAACCCTGCGGAACACCATGACCAGTGTCAATCTACCTGGATCTCTTTTCACCAATCTTCACCTGCTGAGAACGGTTTTATAGAAATGTTATGCAAATGATTAGAAACAGATTCCTAAAAATGGCCTCTCTATGTCTATCTACACTCAGAGGAAAATTATTTAAAATTAATAGATTTTTAGTAGTTTTTCCAATAAATTTTGGTCAAAAGAAGTAATTACACTGAAACTTTAGACATACAAAAATAATTTGAATTGGAGGCAATTCGTTTAGTGAAGTAACCGTGTAACAAAATCACGCATGTTTTAAGAATCAGTACTACTATTTAATATTATAACATATGTAAAATTCCAGATCTAGATTAAATCATTAAAAAACGTAGCTCTTTTTGAGGTACGAAACGTTAAAAGGCTAACTAGAAGAAATTATTTATACACTGAAAGAATATTGTAGTAAATATCGCGTCTTTTCTGGCAAAATCCCTGCATTTTCTGACGCATTTTTATATAGTGCATAATTTTGGCATTATTTGTGAAAAGTACGAGGATTTTAAATGATCAGCGGCAAATGGTGGCATTATACAATCTAGAACTTTTGTACCATATGTGGTTAAATTTCATTGCGAAAACGGGAATTTTTTGGGGATTTTTACTAACCTATCATACATGCTTTACAGTACCAACTTTTAAATTTTTTTTTTTTTTTAATGTTATATTACAAAATAGGTTACTTAGATTTACCTGTCTGCATGTATGTCTTTCTGGTTCAAAATTTGTAATCAATTTTTATATCACTTGCCATCATCCGATTGAGCTGAAATTTTGCACACAAGCTTAAAGTTGATGACAATATATTTTAACACTTTTTATAATAATATTTAATGGCATCTCTAAAATAGCTGATGAATTGTTGTCCTATATGGTACAATTTGATTAGAATTTGATACTGTGAAATTTTTGGGCTTGCAAATTATAAATTTTTAGTCTAAATATATTGTAATTTTGATAATTTTTGGCACTTTTAAAGTAATATGCTTTCACATTTAAATTAATAATTATAAATGGAAATAGGTTCGCGATATGTCGTAATTTTGAACCTTTATAAGATTTGGTATTACTCTTAAAGATATTTTCAAAAAATAATATATGATTAATTCAACCAAGAAATTTAGTACCGGTCAATTTGACCGGTCTTGGCAGTTCTAGTGTTAAGATTGAGTAAGGGTTTTTGTATTTAATGAATTCTCCATTCTCTGAACATAATAATTATTTCTTCCTCATTGCCCGATATTAAATTTCAGTCTGTAAAGAACAAAGCTTCTAATCTTTGTACATATTATCTATGAATTCTTGTTACTTATTGTATATTGAGTTAATAAATTCTTATTTTATTCAATTCTATTCTATAACTTCTTGTATTAGGTTTTCTTATTTACTTATTATATTTGTGTAGTTAAATTAAAATAGCTATATACTAATACCTGTATTGAACAATTTTTTATTATTAAAAACCAACATTAAGTGTGTAGAAGAGGTCATGTATCTAATTCTTCGACAGACAGCTTTTAATTAATTTTCTAGAGATTTAACTCTTCATAAATTTCGCCCTGGCAGAAAGGCAGGTGACAAATTTTATGAATTTTCTGTTTTTCTCTTTAAGTCATGCAATCACCCCTTTTTCGGATGATATCATTCTAACAGGCGGCTGTCGTGGATTCCTGCAAGCAGACATCATCGCGAGTTGTGAATTTTTAGATTTAAAAAATTCGAGCGCGAAATTAGTGTCATCATAGGCAGGTCCCGCTTACAATTTTCTGAGTTTATTTATGCTCCAAACTGCCACCGGTGCGCGTCCCAAAAATAACCTGCTCTGTGGGCACGCTGCTGGCTTCAATTGACTTCGCCTACCTTGGAAGTGGTCCAATTACCGCACTGAATTTTCTCCGTATTTTTTCGTCATTCATCCAATCCACCGAAATGGTTATTTACGTTTATTGCCCTGTTACAATTTTACAAATCACTTCCCGCTTAATTGCAGCTAGGCCGGCTTATCGGGCGCGGATCTGTTTCGGCGGCCGGGCGGGTATTTGCCAAATTATTTATGCTGACCCCTGCCCCCTAGTTGCCGTAGTCCATCGCGTCGTGACATAGACATACATATTTTACAGGCGCTCAACCACTTTATTTAGTCATTACACGCGCGGATCGGCGGGGCGCGCGGCAGGAAATAGTCCAATTGTTGGTGGCCAGTGGCAGCCCCAAATGTCCTGCAGTAAAAGTCCCCCCCTCTCGGCCCCAATTCGAGTGCGCGTTTTTTCCTTGTACTTGCCGCGGTCACCCCCGCCGCCCCCGTGTTCTGGCCTGTTATCAAAAATAAATCTTGGGTGGAACGAGGGCAGCGCGCCGGCCGATTCGCCCCGAAAAAAAAGCGAACACTATGCTCTTTGAATTGGCGAAAATCGAAGTCATAGATTTGCTCGCTGTCGAGCGTTTTTCGAATGGACCTATAAAAGCCGGAGGGGATATTTATGACAATTGACCATGTTTTGTCCGGGGCATCCCCATTTATTGGGTGCAATGCAGAAAGGGAAGTTTTCGGGCTTAGCCACGCTGTTCGGTGGGCTATCGATGGGATCCCGGGGATGTGTGCACTGATTTTGGGGGAGCATTTGTTTAACTATCAAACAGGGGAGAAATAGTATTTAATCTTGGGTCTGGGGATTGGGGGGATTTATTAAGCCTTGTGTCCTGAGGAGACTTCGGAAGGAGCAGTTGTGTGAGAGCATTCCTCACGGGAGCCTTCGATCCTTGCGATGAGCAATGCACCTGGAACGTGAACGTGTTGAATGTAATTTAGGATCTGTGTTGTTCATAGAGACTCAAAACCTTTCACATACATCTCTCTGGACTTCTAAGATTGTTGTGCTTTCGATTAGTCGAAAGTGCGTTACAAGTTTTGTACTTTCGTAACAAGTTCCTTAATTAAAATGTTTCAAATCTAGCAGGAACTGCCCTTAAAGAACATTTACTAGTCAAAAGGATAAATTTGGAAATTTATTCGGGTTCTATATAGAATTTTCATAATTTTTTTGAAAACTTTAAATTAACACCATTTTGAAATAAGTGGATCGATTGCTTCAATATGAGGCGATATATAGTATGGTATTCATTTAAAGAATTCTTGTACAATTTTTGTCTTTAGTTTAATTCCAAATAAATTTGTTATTCGGCGTTGCCCGGGCACAACCATTATTTTAAATAAAGCAAAACTTGATCAACGTATATGTTTTAAAAGTATAGTATAAAAAGTGCAATAAAAGTCTAACAAATCAGGAAAGAAAAAAGGGCAAATGAAAAGAGAATCTTGTCCTGAAAAATGCTTCAATCAATTGCAAAAATTCAAGTCCAATTTCCCTGTCTTACATATTGGTTGGTACTGCTGTTGTCATCGAACGAAACAAACTACAAGTGCATTTCAGTTAGTTTTGTTTTGGCATTTGTCAGTGCCGTGGTGGAATTTTGTTTACACGTATTTTCCGTTAATTAATATAGGGTTATTAATAAAATTATTGGATGGCGATTATCGGAAAGTGCAACAGTGAGTTTGAATTTTCAGTCTCGCGACGGGGTTTTGCGTGTCTGATGTGCATAGTTACATAGTACTTCGCAAGTTTTTTATATCTCGAAACCGGGTCGAAATATACTTTTTTTTCTTTAATTTTCCCGTGGTTCGTGTTTCGAAACAAGCCTGTTTATAAAAAGGGGTACCGAAATTATAAGAATTTTCCCCTTGTCCCTAAAGTAAACAAAGTAAAATAATCTTTCTGTCACACTGGACTGATTGTAAGGGTTTTATTTATTTATTATTTTAAGAATATTGTGTAAAAAGGCCAAGTCGAAATCCCCAATAGTGTAAATATGATTTATTCATTATACACTAAAAATTTAAACGTGTTTTCCTCGAAATGAGTTTTATTCTCATGGGCGCACCGATAAAAACTCAGATTTTAAAATACTTCAGAAAATTTTCTTGAATTCTGCTTGTCATTAAAGTTTGCTATGCCATTATCCATAATTCTAACTTTTTGTTCAGTTAGTTTTTAGAAAATAAATAATGTTATAGGCAAAAAATACATTCTTTCTAAACTTTAAATTGGTGTAAAAAATTGAGGAAAAATTTTGTATTGCTTCCATAGTGGATAAGGCGAGAGCTATATTCATATGTTATATTCATGTATTATAAGAATTTACTTTATTCTTTTATTTTAGATTATGATGTCATGAGTTCTAATGGCGCCCGTCTAAAACTATTTTTAAAGGGTACTCATGAAGATTGCTGCAATCTTCTATTTAATAATACTAATAATTTTTGAATTATATAACAGTCTTTGTATACAAAGATTTATAAATAAAGCTCCAAAAGTGTTTTTCGATATGTGGAATAATTTTATAAAAAAAATTCTATCATTTAATTTTTTAGTTACGTAATATTAAGTAAAGGGAGAGTACCCTTAATGATACTTGGTATAGTTATACTTTACGTCAAAAAATGATTCTTCCTTCAAAAAAACACCTTGACCTTGATATGACCTTCGAGTTCATTGCCAAGGTCATGGTCAAGGTCAAGGTTGTGTCAAGGACACATTTGGACGCAAAACTTCCACTCTTTCCAAATCCGCAATAACACTGCAGGTTCCTTTTTAAAGAGCTATTTTGACCTTGATATGACCCTCAAGGTCATGGTTAAGATCACAGTTGGACGTAAAATTTTTCGCTCTTTCCATTTCCGTGGTCAAAAATATGGGTTCCCATTTAAAAAGTCAACGTGACCTTGAAATGACCTTCAAAGCCATGGTCAAGGTCAAATCTACGGCCACCATTGAATAGCCAGAGAAAATTCCTAAAACTTTTGTCTAAAACTTTTTTCTCCAAAATGCATTCCTCGAAAGATATTAAGCCGTTTCCATACTTTTGGATCACCCTGTATATTATCTCCATTTGTCACAAAATTGCCATACTGTTAAAAATTCTATCGTATATCCAATATTTTCGGAATTTGAAATTTTTTGTAAATATAGTTCGAGCTATTTTATTAACCTATTTAAAATAATCTTGAGGTTCCCGTGAACAAAGTCGTGGGTACACTTGGGATCAGTTGCATTTTTCATCAAAACGTAGGAATTACTTGAAGGCATCTGCAATTGGCCACGGTAGCTCAGTTGGTAAGAGTATAGAAGCGCCAATACGCAATAGTAAAATCAATTGCAATCACTCGAGCGAGAATATTTTATAGATTACGCTCTGAGTGCTCGGGCAACAGATTACAACTGTGGACACAACTTCATCTTTACGAGCAAAAAGAAGAATACTGAATTTATATAAATGTTTATACTGCCGTTGAGCTTAAAACCTTGTCATTTTTCTGCATTCATTCTTACTTCTGCAGTTTATTATTATGCGCACTTAGAAGTTGAGAGCTAGTTTAATAAAAACTGATATAAAGGCTATAGCGGGATAAGGTGGTGAAAATTGCCCCCAGCGGAATCGCTAAGACGGGTGGCGCTTTCGGTAGGTTGTGTCAAAAAATGCCTCCATGCCAGTTTTTAGCCCTCTAAGTCTACAGTCACCGGTAAAATCGGTTTCGACCCATTTCTTCGAAAATAAATTCTTACGGCCGCAGTTTTTATCCAAAAATTCTGAAAATTTCCACAAACCTTTATTTTTATGTTACCAATAATCATGGATTTTTATAGATTTTTACCTTTAAAATTGGGGTCAAGAGAGCCATTTTAATTTTTCAAATTATTTCTAGGTTAGGAACCCTATTTTTCGCCAAGTTTTAAACCATTGTTTTTTAAGTCTTTTTTTCCGTTCTTTCGAATGGCGGAATCAAAATATCGAATTTCAGGGTGCGTCATTCCGAAAAATCGATAAAACCGTTTTTTTTTTCATTTTGTCCACTTATTTAAGGCATAACCTCAAAATTCAAGAGCGCAATACTTACCCATACAACCAAAAATAGTCCAGGAATCATTTTCAGTTGGAAAAATGACTGCAGGATCGATTTTTATGTTTTAAAAATCGAAAAACTATTTTTTTTCTGTATTTTAACCATTTACTTGATATATAACCTTGAAATTAAATAGCGCAATGCTCACCCATATGACCACACACACTCTAGGACTTGTTTTTAGGTGAAAACATTCTTTTAGTATCGATTATTACGTCTCAAAACTCAAAAAAACTAAGTTTTTTGTCATTTTTACCATATATTTAAAGCATAACCACAAAAAGGCCTAATACTTGCCGATACGACAACGTTCAAGGACTCATTCTTAAGTAGGAAAATTGTTGCAATATCGACTAGAATCTTAACAAACATGAAACAGAGGGAAACTTCATATATAGAATTATTAATTTATTTTCATGAAATAAGGATATATTTTCAATCTAGGCTGGAATAACGTTCATATATAATGATACAAAAAAACAAGTCCAATTTCTATCAAAATATAAAAAAATTTATATATTATTAAATATATAAGTAATAAAAACATAATTATAACAGTATGTATTTAATAAAAAATAATAATGTTTTATTCTGCAATAAAAAACGTCTCCACATTCTCACTCTTCGTCATTATCTTCTTCTGAAGTTCAAAATATTTCAGAGAGAATCTTAGATGGTCTAATAATCTTTGATTTATATCTAGCATTAGCTAGATAATAAATGACAGCAGCAATATGGGAGGAAGAGCCGACAGTACTTAACCCATTAGCACAGTCACAGGTATAGCGCAAAATACCACTGTAGCCAACAGAATTGGGTTTTTACTCAATATCATTTGTAGGTCCATTCAATAATTTGTTGAGATCTTCGCATTCCTCCCTTTTAGGGAGGAGAATTTGAAAACTTCTTCCGAACATTAAATATCATCCGCCGGCATATTGAATATAATGAACTATTTTTAGTTTTAGTAGTTTACAAGTGAATAAGAAAATATTAATTGCGCAAATTGATTTATCTGATTATTAATAATAGTTAAATAATCGAATGGGAATATCAAGGTGCTACCCATTGCGTGCCCTCGGCCGAATAGTTATGCTAAGCCGTATGGCTAAAAACGAAACGCCATAGGCTAACATTCTCTTGGTTCGAATAATCTGTTGCATGAGTCTAATGCTTTAAATGCAAAATCTAATACGACACTAAGAGAGAATATGACATCACACGAGATGAAAAAAAAATGTTTGAAAGTCCTTAAACGTTGTCGCATCGGCAAGTATTAGGCCTTTTTGTGGTTATGCTTTAAATATATGGTAAAAATGACAAAAAACTTAGTTTTTTTGAGTTTTGAGAAGTACTAATCGATACTAAAAGAATGTTTTCACCTAAAAACAAGTCCTAGAGTGTGTGTGGTCATATGGGTGAGCATTGCGCTATTTAATTTCAAGGTTATATATCAAGTAAATGGTTAAAATACAGAAAAAAAAAATTGTTTTTCGATTTTTAAAACATAAAAATCGATCCTGCAATTATGCTTTCAACTGAAAATGATTCCTGGACTATTTTTGGTTGTATGGGTAAGTATTGCGCCCTTGAATTTTGAGGTTATGCCTTAAATAAGTGGACAAAATGCAAAAAAAAAAACGGTTTTTTCGATTTTTCGGAATGACGCACCCTGAAATTCGATATTTTGATTCCGCCATTCGAAAGAACGGAAAAAAAGACTTAAAAAACAATGGTTTAAAACTTGGCGAAAAATAGGGTTCCTATCCTAGAAATAATTTGAAAAATTAAAATGGCTCTCTTGACCCCAATTTTAAAGGTAAAAATCTATAAAAATCCACGATTATTGGCAACATAAAAACAAAGGTTTGTGGAAATTTTCAGAATTTTTGGATAAAAACTGCGGCCGTAAGAATTTATTTTCGAAGAAATGGGTCGAAACCGATTTTACCGGTGACTGTAGACTTAGAGGGCTAAAAACTGGCATGGAGGCATTTTTTGGCACAACCTATAGAAAGCACCACCCGTCGTAGCGATTCCGCTGGGGGCAATTTTCACCACCTTATCCCGCTATAGCCTTTTAGGTTAGATCTGTTTAATCTGTCTTTACTCGCAGATCACACAGAGTGCGCTCGAAATGATCTGGATTAAACTTACGGACAGAAATCAGATTATTGTAAGTACTGAGATCGTATAAATTGACACAAGTACAGTGCCCGATTATAATTGCGAACTCGCCCCGAATATGTATCTTCAATATTTAATTTACAGGGTGTCCAATAGGAAATTGCGAAAACTAATGGGTCACAATTTTTTAACAAATGGAGAGATCGGTAAAATGTAAATACTTTTTAATAAAGGAAAGTCGTCATTTTTATTTCATGTCCATTTTATTATAAAAAAATTAAATCTATTTAATACAAACCATTAATTTAAAAATATAGTGAAAAACGTGAATTATTAATAATATACATATATTTGTGAAATGTGAACCATCTACATAAAATGTATCTACTTGCATTTCTTTGAATCTTCTGTCGCCGGAGAGAAGTACAAAGGGATGTTAGAGACCAAATCCTTTCTCATACGAAAAAGAGGAGCCGCGTTAAATCTTTTTTTTTATTCAAGACGGAGCAGCACCTCATCGCACACAAGAAGTATCATCAATAAATTGTATGGCGATCGAGTTATTGGCCTAGGGTACCCACGCTTTGCTAGGGGAAAAGGAATAGAATAGCCACCTTACTCGTCAGATCTCATTCGATTTGATTTCTTTTTATGAGGCTACATTAAAGATCTCTGCGATGAAAATAACCAAAAAACATTTGAGGATTTTATTAAAGACATTGGGAAGATCGTCAATGGCATTTCAAATGAAACGTTAAAACATGTTTTTAATAGTTTTAGAAAGCATATGGATATTTGTGGCAAATTACATGGTTAAAATATCGAAAATATATATCATTAGTAACTAACGTTTTTCACTATATTTTTAAATTAATTATTTTGTATTAAATAGATTTAATTTTTTTATAATAAAATGGACATGAAATAAAAATGACGACTGTCCTTTATTAAAAAGTATTTACATTTTACCGATCTCTACATTTGTTAAAAAATTGTCACCCATTAGTTTTCGCAATTTCCTATTGGACACCCTGTATAAATATCGAAAAATATAGTCACGGCAAAATTCAACACGATATTCCATTAATTTATTAGTTTAACCATACCAAGTTTTTGTCAATATTTAAAATATTTATTAGTTATATAATTTTTAGAAAAAAAATATTTATGTTTAACTTTTTACTTTGACATGCCACTAGATAAATTAGATATTTAAAATGATTTAAAATTGGAACTCTAGTCTAATTTGATGCAAAGTCTGTGAATTATGTTTGCCGTTTAAAGAAAAAAACATACGAAGTTTGGCCTAACCTGAATTTAGTTCGGTATATTGACTAAGTGATTTATCTGTATCGGTATGTAAAAATAGTATAATCCAGAGACGGTGTGCAGCCTTAATTTGGCACTACTGTATATTTTATTTTTATAATATAGATATTAGGCTATTAAACCTACTCATTAAATCACATTAAGGGGGGAGCCTGCTTTAGAGGCTTCAAAAAATCGATATTTTCGAGGATTTTATTGGGAAAGAAAGAAATGTCTGATTAAAATGAAACTTTTAGGGTTTATTCTTATATACACCTGTGTTCAAAAAAATAGTAGTGCACCAATGCGGTAAGTTTGCTGTTCTACAAATTCTCATGTACAAAACAAAGACAACTTTTGCACAAAACACAACATCAGGTGTTTAAGATGAACAATTAAAAACATTTTAGTTCATAAGCAATGAATAGCAGTGTCTTCAGACAAGAGCACTTGCACTACTATTTTTTTGAACACAGGTGTATTTGAAGAGTCTTCTCAAATTTTTTTATTGTCATACATAAGATATTCTTCATGTTTCAAGAAATTTACGGAGGCGCCTCGAGTGTGCACTTTCTGTGTGGCGGGCAAGATGCAGGTCGCAATTTCCATCTGAAACAAAAAATCAAAAGAAATTTTTAATTTTCAATAGTGTTGTTCCTAGGTGAACCAAGAAAATTCAACAAAAAGTGAAAAATTCAACAATTTTTCGCAGATTAAAAAAAAAAATGAATTTTTTTTTTTTTGTAAATTCACTTTAGATCGTTTAAAAACCGGGTTAATGTTAACTTTCTTAAGGTATTTTAGGTTCACCTAGAAGAGAATTTAATCCCGAATACAACGCATTTTGACTCGTTTCGATAGGACGTTTACTTTTTTTCCTATCTTGCCCGCCAATTTGAAAAAATCATCAAAATGGAAATCCGAGAAATCGCGTGTCAAAGTTTTCGTTCACAAAAAATCGTAAATTTCTTGAACTTACTCTATTAATATGCTAATCAGCGATTCCTGCTCCATATAACTGCCCTTTAACTCTATATTATATAATAGCCAGCTCATATATACCGTTACAATAATAGTTTGGCCCCTACCATACATACATAATAGATCGAGGGGCGGAGCGCGCGCGCTCCGGGCGGTCCGGCCGCTCGGATACCTGCTCGACGCTTGCTCACTATTTCTTTTGTATCTCCGAAAATATTCCGAATTTTGTTCTGCAATTTTAGAGACATATTCTTGGATAGTTTAGGACGATATTTAGGCAAAAAAAAAAAATTCGATTTTTTGAAGCCTCTAAAGCAGGCTCCCCCCTTAAGGGGGTATATGGGTCTTAAATGACTAAACTTTGGACACATTTTTTAATGGTGCAATAAATACAATTATATTGAAACCATTGTTTATTGAAAAAAGCAACATTTGAACAATATTTTGTGAAATTTTTGTTTGAAAATTTTGAAAAATTACCCTCTAGTGGCTATTTTTCGAAAACTTCGTGAAAATGCGGTAGGCATGATATCTTGCTTTAGATTTATCTGAAACAAAAAAAATTTTTTAGCTCGGGGGTGACCGAAGGATTTGTTAAAAAATCGAAATTGGAATTTTTGGCGGCGTTGCGCGCTAAAAAATCATTTTTCGATATAAAAAATCAATATATTTTGCCACATAAGTAAAATTGTAATGCACCAAAAAGAAAATCCTTCGTTCATCCCCTAGAGAATACTATGTAGAAGAAGTATGCAAAATATTAGGATAATGCGTGGAATAGTTTTTAAGTAATCGTGACTACCGACTTAAAAAATGTGTTTTCGAGAAAAACGCGTTTGAAGTTTAAATACGGTTTGAGCAGGTGGTAGAGCTTAGTGGGGGAAATCGCTCGCTCTCTTAGAGTTTTGCTCCGATCGATTTGAAACTTTGAGAAAATACTCTTGTTATGATATACTTTAAAATGAAACAAAAAAAAATCGATTTTTTCAAATTTTGAAACCCATGTACCCCCTTAAGTGAATCTTCAGTTCAGTCAACAAGAATAAGATAATGTACATATGTTATATATATCCCTTTTAAAGTGAGCGATATAATAAGGTCTGTCTGTGAAAAGGTATTTTCTTGAAAATGGCAATTTTTGAAGACGATATTTTACTGAAATATTTTGGAATGCTTCAGAGGTATAAAATTCGCGTTGCGATATTTTTGCTTTTATTCGAGATAAATTGGAGCACCTTCAGCGCCGCCCACTACAAGTCTCCTTGAAGGCATTCGGCTCATCCTATCCAGACCTGCTCCAAGTGACGAAACGGCCGCCTGCACTAGCCGATTTCTTGACGGGGCCCCACTGTTTATAAGATCATTTGGCTCTGGACGGTAATTCAGGCCGGCAATGTTGCCAAAAGTTGGACCGATCCCGATGCCGGGGGCCCCTATTTTTAGCACCTCCGTTCATGTTCTACGCTCGACGGCTGTTAATTTTAGAGCCGCGTTCTGCTTTTGCCGATTCCGTCAGCGCGCCGAATGCTCAAGTGCTTAAGCCCGATCGCGAGTCTATCTTGCGCGCTGCCGTCATTTCGTTAGATTTCTTAGATTGCTTGGATTTCTGTCTGACGGGCCAAGATTGATGCGGCGGTGCAGGCGGTGCTGAGTGGTTTCGTCAAAATAAGAAATGCATCGCACGGGCGCCTAAAGACTCATTTGGGAGTGGAAGACAAATTAAGATGAGTGTTCCTTCCAGATTTTGGTGATCTGGCGCTTTTCTTCCGGCTTGAGCAGTGGTTGTCTTATTTAATCTGGGCCACTGTGCTTATGCATTTTCTCCCAGGGTGACCAGATATTCGGCAGTTGTAATCAGTAATTTTATTTTCAGATTTGTAAACTTTTCAGTAGAAAGAACAACTTTAAGCCATCGAGACACTTTAGAAAAATAAGGCCAATATCGATTACTTACTTGATGGTTTGGTTGTAAATAGTTATGAGTTCTAATACATATACCTAGAGTCGTCAAATACGTCAAATATAAGTTTCCGAAAACGAATTCGAATTTTAAAATTTAAAATCGAGTAGCGGATCTAGAAGTTTCTTTTGGCGGTTGCGATATAATTGCTCAACGTACTGTATAGAGCTTTTTACCCATGACGCCGCAATTGTTTACGCATTTGCATTACTTAAATATCCTATTATTTCATATTCACCTAGGTTTTGTAGGCAAGCTTTTTAGAGGTTGTTTATGAAATTTAGACAAATTTCCCACTATTTCTACCTTTTTTAGGCAAATATTCTACATAATATAGAATGTTTCTCATAAACCATAGTTCTAATCATACAGATCGTCTCGAATCGGTATTAATACCATCTACTGCACGTGGTCACTTTTTTACTTCATTAAAACTGACAGGTTTGACGATACATCTTTCCCGAAAGTGAAAATTAGAGAGTTTGAATTTAAAAGTGGTTGATTGATTTTGATTCAAAAACAACTGCAGCGCTCACAGCGGATTCTGTGTTCTGATTTCAAATGTCAAAAACCCCTTTTCTTCATAATGACATATTACTTTATAGAAAAAGAAATAAGTGTGTCGGTGGTATGATATATATATACAATTTTTCCAGTAGACTTAAAATAACTAAACACAGTAGGTTAAATAATTTCTGCGTGTTTTTAATGATCTGGATCCGGATCTAAATCCAGATCATTAAAAAAGCGACGTAGGAAATTTATCAAGTGTGGGACCGAACCTACCTTCACTGCTTAGGAAAAGTGTCAAACTTGAAGAAAAATTGAGAAATTTAAAGTTATTGATATTGATATAGATATTGATAGAAACGAATAATTAGTGTGAGGCGATTTCTACAAAAAATAAATTTAACTTTTTATTTATTTAACGAATATTTACTTGTTAGATTCTTCAGCCATGTCCTTCTTGTAAACCAGTGACATTTTTGGCATTTGCGGAGTGAAGTTGTGAAGTTTCCCACATTCTGAAAAGTGGAAAATTTCTAAATTTCCCCAGATCTTGGGATCCAGATAAAAAGCTAGATTTTCAACTTTGTATGGGGAGATCTATATAGATCGTTAAAAAAACGCAGCAAATGACTTTGCATCTTTTTTGTGTATTGAAGTAGATGAAAAATGTGTTTTTGTATATGACTGACTTTTAGATATTTCACATTTATAAGTGAAAAGAAAGTATGTTTATCCCATCTAAATAGGATTAGATGGTTTACCTTAAGGCAGTTGTGAATTTGTCGAAACACATTATGCGATTCATTAACATTTGCAGATTTTTCACCCAAAAATCAAATCATCTATTTTTCTAAATGTATTTCCTCACTGAAAACCTGCATTTTAGGTTAATATAAAATTTACTGGCTGATTACGTTAAACTTGGCGACTTACAATAAGATGTTATTATTTTGTACTGCCAAATTGTTAGCGACCCGAATTACTTGCCTTCTGTTTTCACTACAAGTGATGGTATTTTATCTCTTTATAGACGAAACTATTAATATAAGTGTTTTTAAATATAAGCATTCTAACAAAATAAAAAATGTCTACTTGTATACAAATTCACTATCAGGGAGAGTAATTCGAGATTCTCAATTTTTCTCTTTAAAGTATTAAAATTTAAATTTTTAAAATTACGATTCTAACCAAATAAAGAATTTAAGCCTGTATGTAGGCATCAATCATGTATAAAGGGTCAGTATGATAAAATACTTTCCAGATTATCCAAATTTGACTAGAAATGAGTAAATTAAACAGTCAATGACGACATAGCCTTTGTTTGGGTTCTTCTAACATGTAAAGTATAAATAATAAAAATGTATAAATTGAGGGCTTATTCTATTTAACGGATAAATTAGAGCACTTTAAACTTCTTGATTTTTCCTAGTATAATTGAAACAAATTCTTCAAGTAAGTCCACCACTTCTTCTCCTCATAAGTAATTTAGTAAAGTTTCATGAACAGTGGCTATTTCACACAATTTCCTTCAGAATTTGAGGAGTTTGTTTCACCCTACAAATAGCTCTATTAATTTTTCTGGCATAATACTCTTGACTTTACCATTCTCAGTCAGATTGGGTGATTATTCTAAGATTTCTTATATAGTATCTACGTGAAATCTGAGTTCGGTTAGACAGTAAACTATTGATTCCTTTTATCAGTAGACCGTACTTTCTATACCTTGATAGGGGGAAAAGTTTGACGAAATACGTCCGCATCATGCCAATGTAGACACTAACTGATGGGTAAAAAGGAATTTCCTAAAAATAGACGGTAGGCCCTGTTAAAAAATTGAAAATAGAAAGCCTAAAGGACTTTTCCGTGCATTCAATTCCTGAAAGAAAAATTTTCTGAAAAGTTATCAATATTTTTCAGGCTGCGGGGCTGAAGAATAAGTGGCGGAAGGCGGCCAGGAAGCGAAGTTTGATGAATACTTCCCCCGGGAATGTAATGCAGACATTCTATACTCCATTTTACGTAGCCTTTTATAATTGAAGATAATGAGAAAATCGTGCCAGAACGTACTTGGGAAGTATTTTTTACAACAACCTTTTGCTTCCTGTCCTTAAGGGCAGCACTGCCAGCACTGGCGAAACATCCACCCTTTCATTGTCGGCTATTACTCGGCCGGGAAAGAGCCCTGCACATTGCCGACATTGCTGAAGTGCTCCCGATGAAGTGTTAAGAGATATGAAGGGAGCAAAAAAAAAAATAAAAATAAATTAAAGGGTAGAAGCAGAAAAAAAAACCAAATATATAAGCAGTACGCCTGGGCACGTAAGCCACTCGGAAAAAGGAAAATATGGCAAGAGCACGTAACCCCTGGGTCGGGGGCTGGTGCCCTTCCACTCCCACAGCATCATGGGGTGGTTTGGTTGTTTCCCTCCAGGCTTTGTTCCGGAAATAGGGAAAAATTTCGCATTCGTTGTGGTTAATAATTGAAGCTAATGGAGCTATGTTAATTAGTTTTGAGCATTACGTGCATTATCCAGGTGGAATTTATAATTGGAGCGGCCATTGCAGATCGAACACGCGCCCGCTTGTCTCATTTGTTAGATCCACGCGGGGACGTGATCGCGATGTTTGCTGCGATTTCACCTGATTAGACTCACAATTATCTTGGCGAAGTTCATAATTCGTTAATTGGTGGAATTATACTTAAAATTCATGAAAAATTTATATTTGGGTTAGCCTCATTTCATTTGAATATATGGTGCTACACTAAACGAATAAGCTTGATATTTACAATAAAAGGTTATTTAGTATTGATTACTAAAATATCGTAAAATTCTCTATTCTTACACCTACTCATATCACGTTATATATTACATATTGGCGCTTTTTCTTATAAAACTAGGTAAGGCACGCAACTTAATAGCTTAGTTGGTAGCGCGAAGTGTTGGCTACGTGCCAGCAGGGCGCTGGAGGTTGTGATTTATTTCAAAATTTTGTCAACCTCGAACCATGATGTCCGAACTAAACATTTAATAATAAATTGTCGAAATAATCATTATGTCATTTCAGTTTCGTTTTGATGATAAAAATGCTTAAAATATACATTTTATACAGGCGTACGAATACAAAGTGTGATGCTTTGAGGAGAAATTCTCTTAGTGTCGTTGAAAAAGTAAATGCGATTGAGTTTAAAGATTAAAACTATACGTCCTTATTAAATAACACTTAAGGGGTTAGGCCACTCTAGAGGCAACAAGAGGGTATATTTATGATTTTTTTTCAGCGAAACCATAAAATAAATCAGAAAAGGTGTTTTATTATTATTTTATTATTTTCTCATGGCGATATAATGTCAAAATTTCGAGTGTGCTGCATTTTTTCTATGACGTCTCTATTTCTGAAGGTCAACGGTCGGACCAACAGCTCCCATAATTTTTAAGTTTGCGGAGGAGATGGTTTTTAAAAAAATATGAAATTTTAAAGTAGGCGTTTTTTAAAAAATAATTTTTGAAGTAGGCGTTTGCTAAAAAATAAAATCAGTCCGAATATCTTTTGAATCAAATAAGGAATATAAAATAATTTATTTATTTATTTATGACAGCTAGAACTTAAATATAAAATAAGTTTGTGTAAACAAATTATTTGAAATAAAATAAATTGTGGAATAGAATAAATAATAATTAATTAAAATAAAAAAAATGTATAAAAAAATAAAATATAGCGTAGAAAAGCTTCTATATATTGGTGACCCCGACAACGGCTCTGGGATAGAGCCGAGATCATCTTACAGGTCGGCGGCCATTCAGACATGGCTTACCGCACAAGCCGTTGACCGCCGGTATAGGTACGTCGGGCGAAGGAAGTTTTTGATAACTTCCCCGACGGCGCCACCTTCTTCATCAGCAGCACCACCTCCTCCCTCATGGCCACCTTCTTCACTAGTAGCACCACCTCCTCCCTCATGGCCGCTTTTTGCACCAGAAACGCCACCTACTCCCCCATGGCAACAGGCACCACTACTGCCCATCGAACCCAGCACCTCAACAAGGCCCATCGAGCCCAGCACCTCAACAATGCCCATCGAACCCAGCACATCAACTAACATCCACAATTTACCAGCCGCAAATCGGCTTGATTTACAACAAACTAATTTATCGTCAACTAATTCGCATTATTTCACTGGGAGGAGGATGATGTGGAGGAGATGGTTTTTTAAAAAATATTAAATTTTGAAGTAGGCGTTTTTTAAAATATGATTTTTGAAGTAGGCGTTTGCTAAAAAATAAAATCAGTCTGAATATCTTTTGAATCAAATAAGGAATATAAAATAAGTTTGTGTAAAAAAATTATTTAAAATAAAATAAATTGTGGAATAGAATAAATAATAATTAAAAAAAAAAAAAAAAATATAGCGTAGAAAAGCCGCTATAAGTTATAATGAGACACCAAAGTTTTTTCGATTTTATGTAAGAATTGCTATAGGAGTACGTAGCATTTTTTTTATAATTTTTTTTGTAAAACTGGCGCATTTCTAAATCAAAAAGTATGAGAAAGTCGTCAGGAAATTGTTAATTAAAAAAAAAAAAAAAAAAACTATGCAATATAATGGAAAATACGACGAAAGAAAACATAATTTTAAATGTACAGTAAAAATTTCAAATGAATCGGGTGAAAGTTTGAGTTATGAGTTTCGCCGACTTAAAAAATGTACTTTTGAAACAAATGCGTTTGAAGTTTACATACAACCTAGGTTATCATAGCATGAAAATCTATATAAGGCATTTAAGGAAATGTTTCCTTGAAAAAAGTGATTCTTAAAATCTATTCCCTAATATCCAAGACAGAAACTATTTGAAAAATTGTATATTTGATCAAGTAAAATTCGTTTGTATTCCTACTATTTATTATTACTTGTACAAAACCTTATCATCGATTTCAATTCAATCACACTTCTGGTCAGGTGATGGCATTGACAGCCCGCACTTGTCAACAGAGTTCTGCCGATGCTTGTACAAGCAATCATCTTATTGGACTATTTTCTGCTTTTACATTGTCTGAATCTAAGTCATAAGATTTTAAACGTTTCTATAGAATTTCTGAGTACAGTGTATTTTATTATTATTATTATTTGGGGCAACCCTTATGGTGGGAACTGCGACCAAAAGGTCTTTTGTGCCGAAGCTCCTTTATAGTAAAAGACGATCTGCTACCTTAAGGAACGTCAGAAGGTCTTAACAGAAGATGCACGAACTTCAGCCAAGTCCAAGAACTCCTGACTGAAGATCTTTCTGCTTAACCATGCTAAAGCAGGACAAGCACACAGAATGTGTGATGTAGTTCCGTCGTCTTCAAGACACAGACGACACTCCGTCTCATTTGACAGACCTATTTTATATAGGTGGTATCTTAGCCCATGATGGCCAGTTAGGTAACCTACCAACAATCTGAGATCCGCTTTTCTCAGAGCATTGTTTCCAGTATAGGAATAGGGTCTGACGAGCTCTTTAGCTTGCCGGATCCCAGGGAAGTTTTCTCAGTGTATGCACTGTAGGTTTCTGGCCCATTCTTCTATCACAGCTTTGGACGAAGACCAGCCAATGCTGCAGAAGTGCTCAGGACCTTTGAACCTTTGAGTACAGTGTAAGTACAAATACAAATATCTACTTACTTTGTGCTAGTCCACCTGTTTGTGCGAGAAGGACAAGAAAAAATGTTTATGTGCATTGTGGGCAAAACCGTACGGGGTAATGTCGGGTAATAAATACCCCATTTAGAATTTTAATCCCATTCAGAATTTCTACATTTTTATTAAGACATCATTATTATGGTTGTTTCATTTTTTTTTTTTTTTTTTTATTGGGTTATATAGGCCTACCAACACAATACAATTAGGTTTTATGAGGCCCTATCTATCTATTTCATTAATTCATTTAACTTCTCTAATATTCTAGGTATAGTATGATTAATAATAATCCTTAAACATTCTATTTACATATAAATACTTATAAAAACAAAATTGTTGTAAGCTTAAATTTTGGCATAAAGTTTTGTATCCTTAAGGAACATTATTATTTGTCTAATTTCATTGATACATTGAGATTTAAGGGATGCCATAGATATATTAAATTTATTTCTTTTATAGTTATACACATTGCAGGAGTCAAAAATATGTTTTATTGTGAGGTCTTGATTGCAGGAACATTTCGGAGGTTGTTCTTTTTTGAATATGTAACTGTGGGTCATAAGGCAGTGGCCTATTCTGAGTCTTGTAATTTTAATTGAGTCTTTTCTGTTTAGGAGATTTAGATTTTTCCATTCTTTTGTTGTTTCTTTTATTTGTTTTAATTTGTTAGTTTCAGGTACTTGGTTCCATTCTTCTTCCCATTTCTTTTCTATGTTGTTTCTTATAAGGTTTTTGAGGTCGAGATGGAAATATCGAAATGTATTATCATAGGGTAGTGTGATAGAGTTCTTAGCCAAATGTTGTTTCATTGTTTAGAAATATGCAAAGGAAATATTATACATTCGGATAATTGCGCAATAATCATGGAGTAGTGAAGTTATGGCTAAAACTATTACGGATGTTGTATATGGAAAAACGGGCTGCAAAATGGCAGCCAACTATTACAAAGTACCGCAATCCACCTTAAAGGATCGTTAATATTAAAATAGCATCTCTGAAAAGTTTAGGACGCTTAAAGCCAATATTTTCGAGCGAGTTGGAAAAGATTTTTGAGAAACATATTATACCAATGGAGATACATTTATTTGGTTTAACATATAGGACCAACAAAGTTAAAAAAGAACGACTAAGAAAAGCGATAAAAGTAAAGGGAAAAGCAAGAAAAATGAGAATAAAAAAAGGGAAAGCAAGCAACAGTAGAAAATGCGGATGAAGTGATTACTACATGTGTGTTTATGGGCCTACGAAGGTTGTACAAAGTGCAACTGGGAAATAGATCCTCCTTTATATTTTAAATTAAAGAAATCTATATAATGTTAACTGAAGTAGAGATTTCAGAAATCCCACATGTTAAATTTTTTGGCAGTATTAAATTAACATCAGATACAAACTCTTTATGCCTACCCTATCGTGTGGAAACTTGTTACACTTTTCTTTATAATCGAAAATAAGATTCGAATATGTCAATTCGTATGTAGCGTAACATGAGTTCTGAACGCACTGATCGACCATATTGTTGGACTGTCATTTGTCATGCGACCGTAACTTTAGTGTTGTTAAGCGAAAAATTAACTCGGTTGATCGTACACACTCGATGGAGGAAATTAACAAGCTTATTGAAGAATCTTCTGTAGTGTTAATCTAAACTGAAGGTGACTATTTACTGAATCACATGTAAGACATGTTAAAAGAACCCCAAAAAAAAAAAATTTCAATATATCTAAAAAAAACGGAGTAAAAGGTACGATTATTACGTGGAATTTCATAGATAATAATACAAAAACGTACATTCAAGTTCGAATAGTCTAACATATCTCTACCATCTGCTAAAGGATGTGTACATAGATGGTTATATTCCAAGTGATATTAAAAAAATAGATGACTTGGAAAAACTGCTCCGGTACATACCTGGAGAAAATAATATCTAAACATTTTTATATAAGCTTTTTCAACGCAAAACTTGTAACGAATAGAAAAGTGGAAAAATAGATTTATGTTAGCTGTAACACTTTAAATTCTATTAAAAACAAAATGCTACAAAGAAACACCATAAACTTTTTTTTTGGACATATTATCTTTACGTTTTATTCAATTATTTCGAAAACCCCACATGTGTCGAGATAACATTTATTTAACTTCAGTGATCTATTCTATTCAACTTGCTTTCTCTGAATAAATATTATTGATCGATTTATTTTGATTTAGAGTTTTTTTATCTATGAAAAACGCACAATTTAATTCGTTACTAAGAGAAAACATAATTTTTTCTAAAAATGTAAAATTTACTCTATTTATGTAATGTCTGGATTCTCAAATTACTGATTCAACTATATTCATTGTCGGAACTTTCAATCCGGTCCATTCGGATATATAATTTAGGTTTTTTGCATCATATTCGAATGCGTGTCTTTTTATGATAAACGACAAAAACAATTAATGCCTAAAATATTTACTAAAGAAAATAAAGTTAAAAAAATAATTTAGCTGATTAAAATGAAAATTACACCCCAGGTGAGTTAATAATTCGAGAATTTGTATAAACACCCTTAAAATTCATACGTCCCGCAGGTTATTCGTTCAAAAATTTTAATTTGGGGCCAATTCCGCTCCATTTGGATTTAATTTTGACCGGAAACGCCCCTTGTTTCCCATAATTGACTGAATAACAGCTGTACGAAAAATTACGCTTACAAAATTGCCAATTAGTCCCCCAAAATACGAACAAACTTTGCCCAACAAAAGAAAAAAAAAAAAAGATAAATATTGGGGCTGGTCCATAAAGTGGGGCCGAAAAGTGAACAGCCGGCCGCTAGAGGGCGACCGTCGACTACCGAATGGCTGATTAGCATTACTATAGACAAATAGGAATAAAAAAAAAAAAATGCTAAAATCATTTACAGTTGACCTCCATAATTTCATCTGGGGGGCCAATAAAAGCGGACGCCATTGATGCGCACCCTGCCCCGCCATTCTTCTCCCCCAGGAGTTGGGAATTGATTATCTCAATTACTTTCATTCTGCCGAAGAAAAGTAGTATTTTCTCCTCGAATTCATCTAATTGAACCAATTTTTCCCGGGTCGAATTGCTGCTCCACTATACTTCGTGGAGTTGGAGTTGGAGACTGGACCGGGAATCGGCCCGGCCGGCGGGCGGCGGTGAGGGTTCTAACTGTCAGGGAAAATACATCTTCAGAGGGCGATTTAGGGGGAGTGGAAATCGTCGTCGCGCGGCAATTTCTCATATCTTCCCGGGCATAACTTAGACTACATCTTTTATCATTGCCGAAATATTTGGGATATCACTACCTCCACCCTCCTCCACCTGCACCGTCCCACCGGATCGCCTTAATTAACTGCGAAAACATCAGACAGCCGGAAAGCACATGGGTCTGGGGTCCGGCAGAAGCAAACTGACGAACTTTTTACCCGGCAGCAGCAGCGGCGGCAAATAACTTGCCTGTGGGGGTTGAAATAGAATAGGGGCGGGGCTCGCCGGGGATTTCCGAAATCCTATTAGGCAACAACCCCCCCCCCCCCCCCCCCCCCCCCCCCTACCCCCACCCACGTGGGTATCGGATTCTGCAACCGAGAGGCCTCAGCAATTAACTTCTTCCGCATCGATTGCCATAAGCAAAAGACGACTTTGGACCCTTTTCTGGGGAGGGGTTCCATCCGCTTAGTTGGATGGGGAATGGGGGAGGGGGGCGTAGTCTCTTCATCAAAACTGCCCCATTTCTGTCCATAATTATTTTCGGAGCTAATAAATTAAATCGCATAATTACGAGCAAAAAAGGATGGTGCCCGCAGGAAAACAATAAAAGGAAAGATCGGCCAAGGACGATAACAGCCTTTAGAGAAACCACGACACTTCCCTGAACAGGGGAATGTCCCCTTTCGTGACGGAAAAGGCCTCAGGAAGGGAGAGGGAAATAACAGGAAAAATCTCTTAATCGGCGGAATAGAAAAGGTTTTGAGGGCCTCTACGATTTTTATGTACTCCGGACTTGTCCGAAGGGTTAAAAAATACCTTGAAGGGTTGAAAAACAAAAGTCCCGCCTAATAGGATCAACAGATTCGGTGCTGCGCTCTGGTCCGAATGTTGCCTCCGGGACGGGACTGATGAAATTGAAATTGAACGATGTGCTAAGTAGACTGTTTATGGCCAGCTTCGGTGTCACGTGGAATTATTTAGGGCCCGCACGGACCCGCACTTGACCCGTCTGAAGATCACAGATATACCAGCTAGGCTGGAGAGAGCACACTTAAGAATTTGTCTATTTTATTGGTCAGTGGATATATATGTGATGGCGTCTGTCTCCGGACTACGACGCACCTTCATCACGCTAAATTGGCAAATTAAACTTTTATCAAAGCATCCACCTGCCCGAATGTTGACCTTCCCGGGGATAGGACGACTGATGGAAGGAAGTTCGGCAGGACAGTGCGTGCCCGAGCATAGTTCCACAAAAAATGCGATCAACCGACATTTGTCGGACAGACAGACAGATGAGACAGGCATTCTCCTCGTGAATTTTGTACGAGAAATTAATGTTTTGACCACGCTTCGTACCAAAAACACTGACGTTTTTATTTAAATGACACTGAAAAGGGTTCTGGGATGATGGTACTTCGCGGCAGAGGAGTAATTTCGGTCATTCCCTAAATGCGTTTGAAATATTTTGCATTCCCTTTCCCGGGATAAGCTTAATTAAAAAACGTGGATGATTGATAGCAAGGTCTCGTGGGCATTTTAATTCTCCTGATGGCTTCTCGTTAATTTTAAAATTATTTCATATTCTTGACTTATATGGATCAAGATGGGAACAAATTTTGTTAGATCTAATTTACAAATTGAACATTTTTAAACTCGTACATATAGGGTCATTTGTAACGATGTATTCTAACATATGCCAATCGATTCTAAAGAATGCCCCGATCAACGTTTGTTCCAAGGGCTTCTCTTCTAAACTGTCAATCGTTTAGGAGTTACGTGCTTTTTTGTGTGTACAGATACTTTTATCATTCAACACCTTGTCATTTTCCTAACAGACACGCTACGAACCTCTTTAAGATTTCAATTGTAAGATAACTTTTTCCCCGTTTCAATGAGTCTTGAACTTATTTTCTGTCCCGATCCTCTTACGAATTTCGAATACCCAAAGTTTAAAAACTGATAACAATTTCACTAATTTTTTCTAATTTTCTAATTTTAATTTATTAAGAGTTCAATTGTCACCATACGTTACATGTGTGTTTGTGCATCTTTTCGTCACAGATCTCTTATTCACTGTATGTGACATGTCATATGAGAAATGTGATGTGTGCTTCCCCCATATTCATTATATGTCACATATATTATGTGATTCGTAATATATCACAAATGACATGTCTGTATGTTTAAATATGTTATATATGCTTTTTCACATATAACATATAATTATGTCATATATCACATGCAAAATGCGATATGTGGTTCGTAACATATTATATATCACACGTCAATAGGTATTTTCGAAATTTTGGTCCGTGATTTACCGATTGCTTAATTAACAGTATTTGGGTTTTCATAAATGTTGGCCTAGCCAATTACTGATTATTTGAGCAATGGAAAATTCGAGAACTATGATTATTAATTTGTTAATAGTTGATAACCGCAATGTTATAATTAGGAATGGTTTACAATTTGAAAAATCGAAAAAGAAATATTATTATTTTGCCAATCTCTGGTTGGAATATATCGAATCACCTTGTACAGAATATCTGTTAATTTCCTACAAAACTGGTAACGACAGAACTTTATGGTCTTACATTCATTTAAAAATAAGCAAAAAACGGAAAACTTAAAATGGTATGACAGCGCTAAACCATCGATAACAAATTAGGTATTTCGACTTTAAAAATGAAAATAAAATATGAGTTGTTACTTAAAATTTTACGTTTGAGCTTCAAATGACCTCAGCCAGAGACCAACCACAACCCACCGCATAGTTTCTAATTTAAATACAAAAATTTTCTGAAACTGAATGCTTTAAAATGAGGAGATCTGTAACAAAAATATTTTGTAGAGTATGGAATGTTTAAAAATAAAATTCATCAGCAAAAAGTATTTATTTTTCTTCAATTACTAACAATAACTCTAAGTAAGTCGGGGCTCGTTATTTAAAATAAACAAAGTTGAATTTGAAATAACCTTTTGATCTTAACTAGATGGCCCTAGATTGAATAACTTCTATTAGAAGGTTTTTTTATTTGAGGTCACTCATTCCAGGTCTTTAAAAACAATAGAGGACAGATAAATGTTGTTGTGTTTATGCCATTCGTATACATATATGTACATTATGTATGTATACATGGAAAAAATTGTATTGGGAAATGTTACCATGCAATGTTGTAACGAGAAGACAACTCACAGGATGGACAAAATTAAAAATTTCTGATGACATTTTTAACTAATGTATAGGAACTTTTAGTATAAATTTTCATGGATTATATTTCTAGTAATTATTTTTGTATTTTCGAAGTATCTTATCGTTCATATAGGAGAAGGTATGGGAATTTATGACCACATTTTCTCCGTGCAATTTGAGCATAATCCAAAAATTCAAAAGATTATACCATATTGTATATACTACTATATCTTATTATATAAATATTCTTGAATAAAATACCGAACCTAAATTAAACTTGTGACTGTTTGCGAGCCTGATGTTACATAAATCTATCCCCTTGTTTGGAAAAACTTAAGCAACTTCCTCGTTCGAATGACATTCAGATCTGTCGCCATTAAAAGTTTAATTAAAGCGAAAAATATTAAAAATTCCGAAATTCGTAAAACTTTTCTAGCCCCAAGACATCGAACTTACTCGTGGAATCCTTTTCTCGTGCAGTCGTCTCCCAATCCGTTTCTTGGTGCAGCCAGTGCAGCTTAAGCGACTCAGGAAATCCCTTAATACCTTGAAGCACAAGGCGAAGGTCTTGTCCGAGGAGCATCCGCGTCGAGTGGACCCAACAAGTTATGCAATAACAGGAGGGCTTAACTAAGCTTATAATTGCCGGGCAAGACGAGACGAAGGGTGGGGGCAAACTGGAAAAAAACTTGCCAAAAGCAGCGAGATTTCGCCTGAAATTTGTTCTTTGGCCGTGGACCGAAAAAGGGACACGGAAAGCGCACGAAACAAAGCCGCCGCCACCCGGCCTCGGGACCGGGAAGAAATGAAAATTTATGTCGAAACAGTTTGTTCACTGATGTTGCATGTAGATGCATAGAAAATGAATATTCTAGGGCTGCGGGGCGGATGCCCGACGGGCTGGAAAAACAGCCTGAGAGCCGTGGAAATATCTCAGGATGTACGCGACTATGCATATACCGGGCTTAAACGTTGTTCTTCGAAAGTTGGGAAGTTTTTAAACCTTTAGAGACAAAAGCCAAAAGTTTTCGTCTATTGTCAGTTAGTTAAGTGCACACAGGAAGTTGGCTCTGAACTTTTGCACTAAGTCTTTCGAACGGACTCAGTTTTACCCAGAAATAAGTCTATTCTTCGGCATCAGTTCGAGGAAGTGCATTGCTTTCTCCCGGATTGCATTGTACGCGAGGGAGCCTCTTTTCAGGCACTCTGTCCTGCAAAGGATCTCGACTGCATCCAGAAATCCTCTTCGCCAGAGTTGTCTGATTAAATTACTGGGGCTTGTTTATAACAAGAAAGGCGTTGTTTTCGGATGTTTAACCGACTCCTTGAGAGTTGCCTACTCATTCAATGAGTTAGGGCTGAGGAAAATATGTATTTTTAGTTAGTTTTTGAATAATTGTTCATGATCATCATGCATGTGTGTTGAATTTTCTACATAGAAAGTTTACAACGATTCGCAATCGCAAGTATATAACTATCTTTATACATACTCTTTATAAAAGGGTAAAACAAAGGTTATCCGACCTCCAATATCCCAAAATTAATAACAAAGCGTTTGGTATTATTTACTCGGTCCAACTCTTCTATGACCTTGGGCTTGATATATGTCACGCGGAACAGATCACTTGCATACCCAAAAATGGTGTTAATGAACCTTGACGTTCGAGATATCAAAATGTTCGTCTGGACAAGAGCTTTTGAAAAATTACCGGCGAAATTCAAAATTCAATATGGAACCTGGAAAAAAATTGAGTGTACGGCAAAAATAGCTTGCAGAAAAAAAAAAAAATTATGCGACCAATCCGTTGGTTTTTGGCTCAAATAAAATTGTCAAAAATGAGCCGATCTTCCCCAAATTCAGTGTACGGGGGTTTTTGGGGTCGCTGATCACGAATCAGAAATCAGATTTGCAAAATTCAAAATGGCGGATCCAAGTTGGCAGACAAAATTTCTTAGTAGAAATTACTACTCTTAGACCCAGAAGCAATGACGTGGACGTAGTAGTTTTCTGCTCCTTTTGGGGTGCTTGTTTTTAGTGAGTCCCCCTGCCTCTCACTACCAATTCAAATTCAAATTTCGCCGGTCATTTTACGAAAGCTCTTGTCCAGACGAACACTTTGATACCTCAAACGTCAAGGTTCATTAACACCAATTTTGGGTATGAAGGTGATCCGTTCTGCGTGAAACGTCCCATGAGAAACACAAGTTAGTTCCCAGTAGGAAATCGAAACATTACCCCATCAATGAAGTAATGTATGTTCGTGCATAAATATACATTACAGCATCCATGATTTTCCTCAAGGCGATGTCATTGGAAATTCATGCATTACTTTTTCACCCCTTATTCCTTAATTACTTCATTGAAGCTGATGTAATGTTAAAAGTAAGCATTACTTTTTCACCCCTAATTCCTTAATTACTTCATTGAAGCTGATGTAATGTTAAAAGTAAGCATTACTTTTTCACCCCTAATTCCTTAAATACTTCATTGAAGCTGATGTAATGTCAAAAGTAAGCATTACTACATCATCCATGAATTCCTAGAAGTAAATGCATTCATTACATGACATCAAGTCTCGAAAGAATTGCTTGAATAGTGCTTGATTCCACGCATGTAGCAATTAATTGGTTAACAAAAATAAAAATATGAATACACATTTTATAGTTAATTTTTAATTCATTTATAACATAACTATTTCCATAAAAGCAAAACAAATATTTATTTCATATATACATAAATTCATTCAAATTGTAATATATAAAAAAAGAAACAAAAAGGGAAACATGAAAATTATTTATATAGTGGTATTATAGAAACTTAAACTCCACTAGTTTGAGCTTTTTTCTTGTGGATGCTCTTATTTTTTAAAAGTCGATTCTTCTGGATCTTAAATGCTGTTCTGAGGTCTTGTATATAGTCAAGTTCAGTGTACCCCTCTTTGTTTAAGCCAGCTGGAAAATATAACATTGTGTAAATATATTATCTGTTTTATATTGTTAGAATAGCTTACCAAACATAACTTCGTTCACATTTTTTAAGTTTTTGAAGGCCTTTTTTCCTTTGGAGCCGTCGTAATTATATGCCATTATCACTTGCATACCCAAAAATGGTGTTAATGAACCTTGACGTTCGAGATATCAAAATGTTCGTCTGGACAAGAGCTTTTGAAAAATTACCGGCGAAATTCAAAATTCAATATGGAACCTGGAAAAAAATTGAGTGTACGGCAAAAATAGCTTGCAGAAAAAAAAAAAAATTATGCGACCAATCCGTTGGTTTTTGGCTCAAATAAAATTGTCAAAAATGAGCCGATCTTCCCCAAATTCAGTGTACGGGGGTTTTTGGGGTCGCTGATCACGAATCAGAAATCAGATTTGCAAAATTCAAAATGGCGGATCCAAGTTGGCAGACAAAATTTCTTAGTAGAAATTACTACTCTTAGACCCAGAAGCAATGACGTGGACGTAGTAGTTTTCTGCTCCTTTTGGGGTGCTTGTTTTTAGTGAGTCCCCCTGCCTCTCACTACCAATTCAAATTCAAATTTCGCCGGTCATTTTACGAAAGCTCTTGTCCAGACGAACACTTTGATACCTCAAACGTCAAGGTTCATTAACACCAATTTTGGGTATGAAGGTGATCCGTTCTGCGTGAAACGTCCCATGAGAAACACAAGTTAGTTCCCAGTAGGAAATCGAAACATTACCCCATCAATGAAGTAATGTATGTTCGTGCATAAATATACATTACAGCATCCATGATTTTCCTCAAGGCGATGTCATTGGAAATTCATGCATTACTTTTTCACCCCTTATTCCTTAATTACTTCATTGAAGCTGATGTAATGTTAAAAGTAAGCATTACTTTTTCACCCCTAATTCCTTAATTACTTCATTGAAGCTGATGTAATGTTAAAAGTAAGCATTACTTTTTCACCCCTAATTCCTTAAATACTTCATTGAAGCTGATGTAATGTCAAAAGTAAGCATTACTACATCATCCATGAATTCCTAGAAGTAAATGCATTCATTACATGACATCAAGTCTCGAAAGAATTGCTTGAATAGTGCTTGATTCCACGCATGTAGCAATTAATTGGTTAACAAAAATAAAAATATGAATACACATTTTATAGTTAATTTTTAATTCATTTATAACATAACTATTTCCATAAAAGCAAAACAAATATTTATTTCATATATACATAAATTCATTCAAATTGTAATATATAAAAAAAGAAACAAAAAGGGAAACATGAAAATTATTTATATAGTGGTATTATAGAAACTTAAACTCCACTAGTTTGAGCTTTTTTCTTGTGGATGCTCTTATTTTTTAAAAGTCGATTCTTCTGGATCTTAAATGCTGTTCTGAGGTCTTGTATATAGTCAAGTTCAGTGTACCCCTCTTTGTTTAAGCCAGCTGGAAAATATAACATTGTGTAAATATATTATCTGTTTTATATTGTTAGAATAGCTTACCAAACATAACTTCGTTCACATTTTTTAAGTTTTTGAAGGCCTTTTTTCCTTTGGAGCCGTCGTAATTATATGCCATTATAATTTGAGGCCCAAACAATTTGTTTAAATTTTTCGGCAAACCAGTCCGCAACATTTTCCCAATACTTGATATCTACAATGTACATATATTGAAAGTAGGTAAGTAGCAAAAATAATACCAAATAAGTTTGGGAAGCTAAACTTACAAAATCCTCTTTATTTTCAGCAATATCTGCTTCCCATTGTATTAACTCTTCTTCTGTTTTAAGTGGAAATCCTTTGCAAATATTATCCCTGTTGAGAAGTTGCTTTATTAAAACGTTTTGTTCAGCCTGAATATTTATAATTTTCTGGAAATTTTTTTCTATTGATTGCTTGAGGTCCGTAATGCTTTTTATAATGTTTTGATTTGCTTCTTCCTCGGGAGCTGAAATGTCTTTTTATAAATAAAAATCTTTTGCAGCAATGACGGTAAAAATTTCTTACGTAAGTTAGGTTCCATCCCCACAGTCGCGTTACATCTGTATACATGTGTAAAGACCCTTTTTGTAATATTTTGCTCTTTGTCTTGTTCCATTCTGTCGAAAATTGTAAATGTTACTGTGTATGAATTATTGGTATTAACAATAAATTTTCCTGGTATGGCACATATATTTAAATTCTATTAAATTCAGACTGAATAATTCCTCTTCTTCGGCAGGTATTAAATCCGCTAGAAATATTCCTAAGTCAAGCATCGAATTTAAAGGTTCATTAAAAAATTCTCTACAATTAGTAAGACGTCTACCTACAATGTAGCAATTTACATCATTTTTTATAAAGCCAACAATCTTAATTGCAACAGATGGATTGACACAACAATAATTATTTGGTGTAGCTGAACTCAAAAAGTATTCAGGTGTACTGAAAGATAATATATCACCTCTAGTATTGCTTTTAAAGCCGTAAATCTTGTTTTTAATTATAAGTTTTTCTCGATTTATTCTATTATTAATTTGCTGCAATATTTTTGTTGGTTTTTTTACTTTCTTTTTTAATTGTTGCAAATAATTTTCAAAGGGATATGCAGCAAAACTATCTAAATATCCAATATCTTTAATACACTCAGTAACATGAAGAAGAGAGTGAACGTTGTACGTTACATTGTGTAATGAATAAAGTATTGCATATTGCTCGACAAATAACTTCAACATTTCATTAACAGTATCAATATTTGACATGCAACTTTTTCGAGATAATAATAATCGGTAAGCACAATGAAGTAGACAGAAATTATAATAGTAATCTTCATTTATAATATTTTTCAGTACCAGTATGCCAGTATATAAAATGAATTGCCTAAATTCTACTGATTTCCATTTCAAAATTTCTTCTAAATGTCTTGGTTTGCGAACAAATTCTTTCGGCACAAAGGATGCAAGAGAAACTAGTTTTGTTGATAAAATTCCTTTTTGAGTTTGGCTTAATTTCTGTTGTGTCATTTTTCCATTTAACATACATAGCAATATCTTTCGGGTCACTCCCAAATCTATCAAATGCATAGGCTCTATCGGAAATTGTGTGACCATATTTATTCCTAAAGTTTCTAAAATGTTTGGTCTATTTTGGAACATAGATTGATGATAGTTTTTGTATTTTCTTTGAAAGAAATCTTGATTGTTACGTAATATTCCGGACTCGATTGAATAAGTTACAACATTGTTAATCTTTCTTCCAATTTGGGTACACTTATTACATCCATTGAAAGAATTATGCCCAACTACTCCACAAATGAAGCTTCTCGCTGGTGCATCACAAATAAAAGATCTAATTTTAAAGACTATTGGTGCATCTGATATTAGTATTCCATCGCGTTGTAATCTTTTTACTTCTTCTGCGAAATCATGAAGATAAAGGTCAACATTATTTGGCTTTTTGTGCCCTAAGTATGTACCTATTAAAATAACATTGAAATTTGTTACATCAACTAATTTGCCCAATATTGGCCACAATGTTTTATTGGAGCTTTTAAATAAAGGCAGTCCATCGATTCCTATATCCATTACAATTTCTTTTTTCTGTACAAGTATGCTCACATTCTTTAATTGTTTTTCTATACCGATATGTATATATGTACCCGGTGGAACTGTTCTTATAATAACACTTTTACAACTTTTCATTATAGATTTTGAGGATAAAGGAACTACTAAATTTTCTGATCTTAAAATACTAAGTAATGAATCAAAACATTTTCTTGATGGGTTAAATTCCGTTCCCCAATTTTCCAATTTATCTATTAATGTTTTCTGTCCTGTAGCATCTGAAAAACTCGGAATAACGGCAATGTTTCCTTCAATACTGCCTCTTTCGTCACCATCCTGTTCATGTTCTAAATTTTCTTGGCAAGGTTCAGGTTCGCCAATCGTATTGGCTTCTTCCTGCATTATTGCTGCAGTTTCCCTTTTAATAAGTCTTTTTAAATGTCGTTTGCTGAACATTTTTTCCTGCAGGGATCAACTGTTTTTAAAAAAAAATTAGCACTTTTTGAGACTAGGGAGCAATACTATCTTCAATCATAATAAGAAAGCATCAAGAAATTTTCACTACACTGTCTTATAACTCAATTAACAAATTAAAATTTTCTTATTGTTGTTTTAAATCATTACGAGTATGAAGACACATACACATTTCTTTCATATAAAAGTTTGCGATATTTTAAAATCTATAGATTTTTAAAGTGAAAATCCTACCAAAATTAAAGAAATTTCCACAACCCTGGGAATTCTTAGGACGATAATTTTTCTTTAATTGGCAATACCCCGGAATAACAGAAAATAATACTAAAATGAGAAACCTTAGCATAAATTTACCTTAGCTTTAGCTTGTATAAAATAATATTTTGTAAAAGATGACACTCAACAACTTAGCGATCCGCGATGACTAAATAAACGTGTAAACACTTTGACGTTCAAAACCGAACTCCCTGATTGTGCATTTTTTCTTCGCTTAGCTCGTTCAACTATTTTCCTGACTAAACAAGTTCGTATTTTGTAAGAATTCGATGCCTAGAATACCCTCATAAATACATATATGTGTATCCCTGATACCCTTTATCCTAATTATAAGCATCCTTATTTCGCAATTTTTATTTCTCTTGTCGCGACACAATCATAAAAGGTTTCAAGCCTTAATCCTAATTCTTTAAGGTTTTATTGCCCGAGTCGCCAAGAAGGTTCTGAACCTTGAGTGTTTTTTGAATGGGACATGTTTGGCACTGATCGTTACAATTGATAAATAAATTACCTGAATATTGTTGTCCTTCTCAATGGAAACTGATCACTTTATAAAAGCACTGATAAATAAATACACTAAAGAAAACTCTGTAAAAACACTGATAAAGACACTGTGCACTAAACAGGTAGCCGAAACAAAGAATTAACTTCCGTTTATTTCGCATGCCCATCATTTTCAATCCTTGTTTACAAATGTCGCGTGAAATGGGTTGGGTTTAGACCATTACTTTTTGTTGAAATCGGTGCGCTTGCATTATCGATAAAATTCATATATGAATTCATCCATTACCAAGTTCACCGATGCTGCGATTTCCTACTGGGTTGTTAGTTAGTTACCATTACAGTAACTATTACGGTAACCATTACAGTAACCATTACAGTAACCATTACGATAATCATTACAGTAACGATTACAGTAACCTTTACAATAACCATTACAGTAACCATTACAGTAACCATTACAGTAACCAACCAGTACAGTAACCATTACAGTGGCCATTACAGTGACCGTTACAGTACCCGTTACAGTAACTATTGCAGTAAGCATTACAGAAACCATTACAGTAACCATTACGGTAACCCTTACGGTAATGGTTACCGTAATGGTTACCGTAACGATTACTGTAATGGTTACCGTAACGATTACTGTAATGACTACTGTAATAATTATTGTAATCATTATGGTAACCATTCCGGTAACGATTACAGTAACCATTACAGTAATCATTACAGTAACCATTACGGTGACCCTTACAGTAATCATTACAGTAACGGTTACCGTAACGATTACTGTAATTGTTACCGTAACGATTACTGTAATGATTACTGTACTGGTTACTGTAACCATTCCTGTAAGGGTTACCGTAAGGGTTACTGTATCATTACGGTAACCCTTACAGTAACCATTACAGTATTCATTACGGTAGCCCTTACTATAACCATTACCGTAACCATTACAGTAACCATTACAGTAACCATTACGGTAACCCTTACAGTAACCATTTCGGTAACCCTTACAGTAACCATTACGGTAATCGTTACGGTAACCATTATGGTAACCATTACGGTAACCCTTACGGTAACCATTACGGTAACCATTACGGTAACCATTACTGTAATGGTTACTGTAACCATTACTGTAATGGTTACTGTAACCATTACTGTAATGGTTACTGTAAGGGTTACCGTAATGAATACTGTAATGATTACTGTAATGGTTACTGTAATGGTTACAGTAATCATTACAGTAATCGTTACGGTAACAATTACTGTAGGGGTTACCGTAATGGTTACTGTAAGGGTTACCGTAATGGTTACTGTAATGATTACTGTAATGGTTACTGTAACCATTACAGTAACCATTACGGTACCCCTAACAGTAATTGTTACCGTAACGATTGCTGTAATTGTTACCGTAATGATTACTGTAATGATTACTGTAGTGGTTACTGTAACCATTACAGTAACCATTACTGTAAGGGTTACCGTAATGGTTACTGTAATGGTTGCTATAATGGTTACTGTAATGGTTACAGTAACCCTTACAGTAACCTTTACAGTATTCATTACGGTAACCCTTACAGTAACCATTACAGTAATGGTTACCGCCTTACAGTAACCATTACAGTAATGGTTACCGTAATGGTTACTGTAATGGTTACTGTAACGATGAGCAAGGCTTGAGCAAGGTTTAAGCCAGGCTTGAGCCTGGTTTAAGCCAGGCTTGAACCACGTTTAAGCCAGGCTCTTGAGCAAGATTTAAGCCAGGCTTAAACCAGGTTTAATCCAGGCTTGAACAAGGTTTAAGCCAGGCTTGAACAAGGTTGAAGCCAGGCTTGAGCCAGGATTAAGCTAGGCTTGAGCCAGGTATAAACCAGGCTTAACCCAGGTTTAAGCCAGGCTTGAGCAAGGTTTAAGCCAGGCTTAAGCCAGGCTTAAACCAGGCTTAAGCCAGGCTTAAATCAGGTTTAAGCCGGGTTTAAGCCAGGCTTGAACAAGGTTTAAGCCAGGCTTGAGCCAGGTTTAAAACAGTTTTAAGCCAGGCTTGCGCAAGGTTTAAGCCAGGCTTGAACTAGGCTTTGACTGTTATGAGTGTTTCCCAGTGACAGCTGATCTCGGTGGTTTCAGAGAGGTTAGACATCTGTCAAAAACATTCAGTTTCTATCACTTTGAATTACATAAAAATCCTTGTTTTTTATTTTGTCGAATATGTCATATTTTGTGTTAACTAAGCTGCATGTGCGGGAGGTTTTAATGTTTTGCTTTAATTGGAAGAAAAGTGCAGGGGATGCGGATCGAATGCTTGTGGAAGTTTATGGTGATAGTGCTCCAACTGGTAAATCATGTAGGGAATGGTTCCGACGTTTTAAGAATGGTGATTTTAGCGTTGAAGATAAGCCTCGCCCTGGACAACCCAGAAAATTCGAAGACGAAGAATTGGAGGCATAACTCGATGAAGATCCATGTCAAACGCAAGAGGAGCTTGCAGATACATTGGAAGTGACTCAACAAGCCGTTTCTGTACGATTATAGTCCATAGGAATGATTCGAAAGCAAGGAAACTGGGTTCCTCATGAATTGAAACCAAGAGACGTTGAAAGGCGATTTTTCACTTGCGAGCAGTTTATTGAAAGGCAAAAAAGAAAGGGTTTTTTACATCGGATTGTTACTGGGGATGAGAACTGGATATTCTACGATAATCCCAATAAGAAAAAATATTACGCTATGTCTGGTGAATCGTTACCATCGACCTCAACATCAACACAAAAAGCAAAATGTAAGTTCAAAAGTCTTGCTGTGTATTTGGTGGGACCAAAAGGGTGTTGTGTATTATGAGCTGCTACAACCTGGTGTATCTATTACGGGCGATCGGTATAGGCTAAAATTGACCCGTTTGAGCCGTGTATTACGAGAAAAACGGCCGGAATATGAACGAAGACATGATAAAGTTATTCTTTTGCACGATAACGCTCGACGTCATTTCGCAAAAGTCGTCAAAAGATATTTAGAAACACTCAAGTGGGATATTCTACCGCACCCGCCGTATTCTCCGGACCTTGCTCCTTCTGATTACTGGTTATTCCGACGGATGCAGCACGACTTGGCAGGTCACCGGTTCACTTCTTTCGGAGAAATAGAAAATTGGATCGGAAGTTGGACTGCCTCAAAAGACAAAACATTTTTTCAAGATAGAATTCGAAAATTGCCTGAAAGGTGGGAAAAAAGTAGTAATCAACGATGGACAATACTTTGATTAATCTGTTAATTCATTTTGTTTCAAAATAAAAATATATTTTTCACAAAAAAAAAACAGACCGAATTAATTTGTACACCCAATATGATTTTATTACCTCGATATTTCTTAATAATTTTCACTCTAACTTTATCCTATCCATGTGTCGTTTTTGAAAACTGGGGGTTTGGAGTAGGGAGAACTTTTACATTTCGTTTACTAGTACACTACTAATAAGAATTATTTTGGCATAATGACACATAATATGAATCAGTCACCAGCTCCAAAATCATTTACTAAAGATGCTCTTTTGTACTTGCGAAACAGGATATGGATTCAATTGTGAATGTTGGAAAAGCTGATTATACATTATTGCATTTTAAAGTGTTCTTAGTACAATAGTAATAGTTCTTGCAATCCTTCTTCGATTTTGCAGATAAAATTAATGTATTGAGTTATTATTTTGTACTATAAAAATAATTATTTTTACTGACATTCTTATTATTTAATATTATTAATTATAGTTATCTACCTTACATACTCCATAGGTCGCATTTTTAGCGTATAAAATAAACACTATTTAATATATTTTGGACATAAATATTTTAATACATGATGATGCAATTTTATTTATAAATTAAAAATACGCAATTTTAATACATAAACTTTTTAATATTGGGGCTTAACTACGCAAACCAAAAGATTATGTCAAAGTTCTCTTATTGAAACTGGGTTTCGAGGTTTTTGCATTTTGCTGCCTCATTTCACTCTACTATTATACATAGTTTGCCCAGGGCATTGTTTTTTATATTTAAGTGCAATATACAGGGTGTTCAGAGGTGGGAGGTCAATACTGAAGGGGGTGAAAGGTCAGACCGAGACAAGCAAAAAATCGTATGGGTGGGGGGGGGGGGGCATCTTGCACCGTTTGGCAGTTACAGGGTGATTCGTAAATCAGGATTTTGCCTTATATGGGAACCGCTCTTGTATTTTTATCTTTTTTTCTACGCATCGCAGCGGCCCCAAACTGATTTCAAAAAATCACTATGTGGAAGCCCTTTCCAAAAAAGTTTACACCACCCCCCTATCCCCAACCCCTTGGCCACAATCCCCCCTGGAAGTTGAAAATATTAACTTTTATTTCACGATTTTTCACCTTTCGCCCCACTTTTCTCCGAAATTCATGTTATTAACATACCTACTTTTTATTTTTTTTAAGTTGCCTATCTAATTACCTTTCCAAAAAGGTGCAACATGGCCAGGTAGGAAAAGGATACGAAAATTTATTTACAAAAATCCTTTTACAGAATATCATGATAATTCGAATTTTTAAGAAATTATACTTAAGTTAACTAAAAAATACATTTTGTTCGCTTAAAAACTAATTACAATTAAAACGTTTGTCCTTTAAAAGCTGTTCAAAATGTTCTCCGCTAGTTTCGATGCATGCAAGTAGCCTTCGTTTTATTTCACGTTTGAGGTCTATGGTAGCCAGCCTCTCCCGTATTTTCGTGGCTGCAGTCCCAATCCTGGTAACTAATTCTTGTCTGGTGTTGATTTTTCTTGAGTAAACATCATCTTTCATCATTCCCTATAAGAAAAAGTCCAGTGGAGTAAGGTCCGGTGACCTAGCAGGCCAAGGAATCGGTCCACCTCGTCCAATCCAGCGTTCTGGGTAAAGTTCATTCAACGTTGCCCTAACAATGTTCCCAGTATGCGCAGGTGCTCCGTCGAGCTGTAAATAAATTGCGCTTCTGGTGGCCAGGGGGATGTCCTTCAACAGATCCGGAAGGGTATTCTCCAAAAAGTCCGAATATAGCTGACTATTCAGCACTTGGGGCAAGATGAAGGGTCCTATCAACTGGTTGCCGATGATGCCAGCCCAGAAATTGACACTATATCTTTGCTGGAAGGACCGACACCTGGTCCTATGTGGGTTCACATCTGACCAGGTGTGGAGGTTGTGGAAGTTTGTGATGCCATCCCGCGTGAATTGCGATTCATCCGTCCACAGAATTCGGTCTAGAAACCTTCTGTTTTCGATGTCAGACTCGAACAGCCAAGTGCAAATTGCAATCGTCTTTCGGAATCTCCTTCCCGCAGTGCTTGGACCGGGATATGGTGGTATGGATGTAGTCCCTCTCGGTTCACAACGGTCCAAGCTCTCCCTGAAGACAATCCTGACCTTCGTGCGACCTGCCTGATGCTTATTACAGGGCTGTTCCTGACGATGTTGAGGATTTGTTGGTCGGGGTCCGCTGAATCGGCCGATTTTCCTGCGCGCGTTTCTGCTCTGGGGGCGGTTAGACTTCCGGTTTCTTTTGACCTTCTGAAAGTCCTTCAAAATACCCTTCTGTCGGGTACACGTCGATTCGGGAATCTCCTTTGGTATTGTCGTAAGGCCTCACTATCATTTCCTTCTACTAAACCGTACCCGTAAATTATATCGGCATACTCGTCAACACTGCATTCTGCCATTTTATCTTAATTTTTTCTATTAAACACCCGGTTTTATCGCTTGCTTCTTCAACTGTGGTCAATGTCCTTTCAAACTTACCCATTTTTATACCATAATTCATAGGAGGTATTAGAAACGGAGCGTCAGGATACTTAAGAGTCAATACTGGATATAATAAACTAATAACGCTATTTAACGATATTACATTTATTATTTTATTACTGTTTTGCTGAAATAATAAAAATGTACTACCTTTGTTTCCAAAACAAACATTTCCGAACTTGCTGTCATAAAAATTGTTTACTTAACGACTTTTTCCATTATTGTGCAATAAAGTAATTAGGTACCTGTGCGGATGTTTTAATTTCAGGACTTTTGCAACCCTTTTCTACCTGGGCATGTTGCACCTTTTTGGAAAGGTAATTAGATAGGCAACTTAAAAAAAATAAAAAGTAGGTATGTTAATAACATGAATTTCGGAGAAAATTGGGGCGAAAGGTGAAAAATCGTGAAATAAAAGTTAATTTTTTCAACTTCCAGGGGGGATTGTGGCCAAGGGGTTGGGGATAGGGGGGTGGTGCAAACTTTTTTGAAAAGGGCTTCGAAGTAGTGATTTTTTGAGATCAGTTTGGGGCCGCTGCGATGCGTAGAAAAAAAGATAAAAATACAAGAGCGGTTCCCATATAAGGCAAAATCCTGATTTACGAATCACCCTGTAACTGCCAAACGGTGCGAGATGCCCCCCCCCCCCCCCCCCCCCCCACCCATACGATTTTTTGCTTGTCTCGGTCTGACCTTTCACCCCCTTCAGTATTGACCTCCCACCTCTGAACACCCTGTATACTATAAAGTAGTTTGTAAGTTTTATTAGTTTTTGCTCCTACAATCCATTTAAAATAATTGCAATAGACACGTGTAGTAATGTAAGGTCTCAAGGACTGCCTCTGTGGTCATCCCCCGGAATTCCTCAATTGCTCCAGAAATTAGGGATAATTTGAGGAATCAGTTGAATGCAACTTTAACTCTAACTCCAACTCCAATTGTGCGAATTCTTGTTCACAAAGTAGCTCCATTAGCCGACATTGTGCCTCATGAGGCCCGTAAACAGTTCGTCGGGGATTTTTATGCAACGATTGCATGTTTACACATTTCCCTGATTTGAGCGGTGTTACAGTCGAAACAAAAACAAGAATTTCACTTATCACAGGTAATTGAGCCGGGCATGCAAGGCCATTGAGAATGATATTTATCGAGTGAGCTTGGCCACGACTCTGCTCCGCGAAAGCCTCTGCATTCTGCAATCAGACTGCAACTTAGTTTAATTTTTTCGCGGCGGTTCTGTTGTTGCACAAATGTTTTTTCTCAATTTTTTAGTTGAAGCGTACATCGAGACCGGGAAACTCTGTGCAGGCTTGCGTGCGTTGCAACCGTTAAGTAGAAAGTCTCATTAACCGCGGAAATGCCACGAACGTTGGGCCTGTTCCGCAGGTCTCAGGATTCGACTTCTATGGCCGATGCAAGAGTTCAAGGGGCCGAAGGTACGAACTAGCCCTTAAATTATAGCTGACACACTTTTCCACGTATGTTGCCATAAACACGCCCTCGTCCGCCCGTTCCTCAAGGCACCTCGTTCGGCCCGCTTGACTGATTAATTATCCGACAACCTCGCAATAATTAATTTAAGAAAGTTTTCTAATGAACGATTATCCTCCGGCCGTCGTCGTCGCTTGTGCGAGCGTGGGCAGTCCTGTTAATTAAAATGTACAAGGCGAAGATTGCATATTGCATATAGTTAAGCCGCACGCTCCCTCCTCTACGAAACTTTTTATTTAATCGAAATTAAAAAGTTAAATTGAGGCAAAAGTGCAGCCCCGGCTTTGTCGAAGAGCTCAGAGGGCTGCTGCAGGCGCGGTGCGCGGCGTGGGCACACGCTCTTCAGGATAAAGTAATTAAACTGATGTACTCAGAAAGTTCGTCCAGGTTACAGCGAACCGAACTAGATTTTTCAGGATAAGATTTTTAATTGTTTTCAACGATTGTGATGAAAGGATTTTAGGTGTACATGGATTTGAATAGACTTTAGATGTTGTTGCCTTAGGGACAATCTTTTGAGGAACCACCACTGCCATGCATTTCAATTGATTCAAGCAAAGATAATATAAACTACAAGATGCACAATCACGTGTAAAGAGATGGCATCAAGAAATTTTCGTAGACTCAAAGTCCAGCGATATCAAAAATGTTGCGTGAAATTACTCTCCTCCCTTGTTCTGCTTTTTCTTTGCATTTCACATCAGGACCCATAACATGTTCTAGTAAAATTTCTTGCTGGCATCACAAAACGTTGAAAACGAGCGAAGTTTATATTATCTTTGATTCAAGTAAATTTTAAATAAAATAATTACATCTAAAAACGGAACAGCTGCACATCACATAAAATATCGCTTCATTTTTTAAGCATATCTTTGATAATTTTTTTGAGCAAAGTGTATTTATTTGTAAATTGTGCACATAATAAAGTATCATTTCGAGAATATTCAATTAAATTTTTCGCGGTGGACATCAGAACTCATTACTGGATTATCTTAAATCAAAATATCGAATATATTTCGTTAGTTTATGAGTTTCTCGAGGTAATGACGTCAAGTTTTTTTTTTTTTACGATTTTTCTATTTTTGCCATAATTTTAAAGTAAAAAAACAAATTTTAAAAGAAAAAACCGGTAAAAATCATCCTATTTGTCATAGTAAAACTAATTATAATGCAAAAAAAAAAATTATCTCGATGTTACTACCTCATATTTCATGTACTTAAAGAGTGTGTCAAATTTGAAGAGGATCGGCCAAGTATTGGGTTGGCACGAAAGTAATGAGACACTCTAGAAAACTCTACTCATGTTGTTTTTCTAATCAATTGTTTTCGACCATATCCTAGTATGTTATAGAACAGTGATGGCGAACCTTTTTGAGAAGTGGGTCAAATTTAATTCATTATGTTTTTTTAGTATTAGCTCGTGGGTCACTTAGTCAGTTATTTGGAAAGGGGAACGGGGGATGGTTAAAAACTAATTTTTTTGGTTCTCGCTAGAGGATTTTAACTCTAGAAAGTTTACGTTTCCCTTTTGTTTTACAACTTTAACCTTTGTAACTGAAAAGCTAAGAATAAAGGTAATAAAATTGATATAAATGGAGTGATACCATAAATTGCAGCACCAGGTGATTGCACTGAGTATTAGAATGAAGAAGGAATAAAGAAAATCATATATATATCATGGAATATTATATATTAATAGATATAGTTACAGGTATGCACAAGTATTTTGAAGTGGAAGTACATTTAATGAGAAATGTGCTGTTAAGTTTCAGATAGTTTCTTAATATTAGATTCATATTCCGTATTCATTAGTTTAACGCGTTTCGCAGTCAATTCATTTCCAAGTTTATTTCTATTGGTAGATTTTATAAAATTCATTGAAAAAATCAATTTTTCACACGAATATGTGGACCCAAACATAATTAGAAGAGCATTAGCAAATTTCTTCCTTGATACAAAATTATTTGGTAAATAATCTCATACGATAAATAAAGTATTTTCAATTTTTAGTGTGGGATCATTATTATCTGCACTACTTTCTAACATTTTTCCTTCGACTTCGGAAACCAAGTTTTCAAATTAATTTTTCCACACTACGCTGCTTTGAAATTCAACTAATTCCATTTCTAAATAATGGATACCTAGCCACATAAATTCGGTTATTGTTTCGAATTCCATTTTGTATGGATATAAAATAAAGTGAAATGTATTTTCCAAACTTTTAAATTTATTAAATCTCGCCTCAAAAGCTTGTTTTATTTCCCGTATAATCATTAAATATTTTTTAATTGCATATTTTTGAACGTCAAGCGTATTTTCAAAAATTATTATGTTTTGAAAAAGTTTTTGTAATTGAGGAAAATATTTCATGATTTTCATTTCCAAATCCTTAGTAAGGATGTCAAATATTTAATATTTTCAAACATCATTAAAACAATTTGTCCATTGTGGCTACATGTTTCTAACTGTTCGGTTTTTTTTGATGAGGCAATAAAATGGTGAGTGCTAGTGAACTTATCTAGCACTATAAACACATTTAATTTAAAAATATTTATATTAATTAAATAAAATAACTTCGTTTAAAAAATATATCATAATATAATTTTATCAGCGATGAATATAATCAACTTCATTTATACAGATGTGCACGCATATAATATTTAATATTTGGCGTGCAAAACTGTACAAATAAGGTTGCCTACGTCCGTTGTTAATAATATAATATTTTGTGAATTTTTTTAAACAAATATTGTTTTGTGTTTTGTTTTACATGTGTTTAAATTGAAATATGTTTATTGAAATTATGTAATATCCACCTTTTGGGTGCGATATCATTAAAACCAGAAAAGTTGGAAACATTTGACCCAATACATAAACCACTTTTGCTCGTCAGTGTACGTCATACACGGTTTATTGTGCAAATAGAAAATGAGCTAGCCAATGTCCACATGGAAATACTTTTTTTATAAATTTGACATTAGATATATATATTTTATTTTTTACATATTTGTGATTCTCTGTTCTCTCTTTTATAATATAAAAAATAAGTTTATAACAATCAATGCGTGGGTCATTTAAAAAGCCTGCGTGGGTCAGTATCTGACCCGCGTGTCATAGGTTCGCCACCATTGTTATAGAACATTCTAGGTGCTTCAGTCCTAGGGGTATATAAAACCGCATGGACGATTATTTCATTCAGTTTGAAGAACAATGGATGAGCGACAAGTTCGAACACTATACCTTTACGAGTATTTGTTAGGCCATAGTGCGCATGCTGCGGCAGACAACATCAACACTGCATTTGGCTCAGATACTACAAGTCACGCAACAGTGTCTCGTTGGTTCAAACGCTTCAGTACAGGAGACCGAAGCCTCGAAAGTCAGCCTCGCTCGGGACGACCACCAGCTTTCGACAATGATGATTTGCGCCGTGAACTGCAACAGAAGCCGGATGCAAGCACTCGTGAATTAGCGACAAAACTCCACTGCAGCCATCACGCTATAGAACATCACCTGCACGAGCTCGGATATAGGAGAGTTTTATCCCGATGGACACCTCATGCCCTCACAGACGCCATTCGTGCTGCTCGGTTCGCCGTCTACCAATCGGTACTACTTCGACCGCGCCGGAAGGAGTCGTGGGTTCTCTACGAAAACAATACGCGCCGTGCCTTCTGGCTGCCACGAAAGGAAGACTCACCAACTCAATCAAAGCAATATCAAAACCGCGGCGAAAAAGTTATATTGTGCTGCTTTTGGGATTCTCGGGGCATGCTGTTTTATGAATTATTACATAATGAAACAGTTAATGCTAACACATATGCGGCGCAGCTCGATAAACTAGCCACAACTATCAAAGAAAAAAGACGAAGAAGAGCCAATGTCATTTTACTTCATGACAACGCTCGCCCACACACTGCATCCACCACCCGCCAACAGCTGCAGGGCTTAGGCTGGGAGACGGTACCTCATCCACCATAATCCCCAGACATTGCCCCTTCAGACTATCATTTATTCAGAGCCATGAAAAATGATTTGCGTGATAAACGCTTTAACACTTTTAATGAAGTTGAAACCTACGTAGCCACCTTCTTCAACTCACGGCCTGCTGAGTTCTGGGCAACAGGCATTCAGTCCTTGCCTATACGTTGGCAGGAAGTTATAGATGCTCACGGCGAGTATTTGATTGACTAAATGTATAGTAAAATAAAAATGTTAGAATTTAAAATGTAAAAACAAACTGTCTCATTTCTTTCGTGCCAACCCGGTATATTTTGAGTTACAGTGTCCACCGACATTGACCATTCGAAGATGGGTAGGAGAAAAACGCGTTTAAAGTTTTAATAGCGCATTGAGTTGAGAACGGCAGAAGATTCGAGGCATTGTATCTCCGATAGTTTTGCTCCAATCGACCTAAACTGGATACTCTTGAAGAGTTGTACTTTCAAATACAAAAATTAAAAGAAATGCAAAAAAAAATACCATCAAATATGTATATACCAAAAAATGTTTTGGCGTCAATGCCGAAAATTATTCATTTAACTAGGTTTCGTATTAAACTTTGGACGTAATCGTTAATTTGTACCACAACAATTTTGAAACAACATTGTAAACGTATTCAAAACAAAGTGCTTTATGTTCGTTATAACTATAATCGACTATAACCTTTTTGATTTGAATGCATAATATGATTGCTTTTATAACGAAATCAAAACATTTTCGTAATCGCTTTGTATATAGTGTCCCTGAATGATGTGTTTTAACATATACTAATCGACTCTATGGAGTGTTCTGATCAACATTTGTTCCGAGTTCTATCAAGGATATCGCAGAATAATGATAAAAGACTCATAGACCCTTTTACCTTTCAGACAGTACCTCATATCAATCCGCCCACATCTCTAAAAGCTGAACAGATGTCAATGTCAAAATTGTGAAAAGTAAATTAAAAAAGGGACAACTGAGACGACCTTCAAAGTTGTTCCTTTTGATTTTAAATATATACTTTGTAACTATAACAACGAAACTTATTTGCGTATACACAAGGTTAAAAACGTACCTATTTTAAAAAAATGGGTTTTTTTTTTTAAGTATGCTTTATAACTATATTAACGAAAATCGTTGTTTGTGTATACACAAAGTTGGAAATGGAGGAGAGTATTTCAAATAACATTTTGTCAAATTTGACCTAAAACGCACATATTTAATATTAGAATATGCTATTTTTCTCAATATATATATTTAACAAAAATGGTATACATATATGGTCACTATAAAATTTTTTTTTAAGAACACGGCAAAGGCTGTTAATATTAATATTCTGTAATTTCGTCAAGGCCGGAGTAGTAATAAGTCTTGATGAAATTGTAAATATAATTACATAGGCTGTTCCATAAGTCTTGCAATGGGAGGAATCTAACAAGTTTTGACATGTATGACTGAGCGTATGGTTATCTCTCACTAATTACAAATTCATGCATGTAATGTTTGTTGAGCCTGCCAGCAGTGATACGATAAATTAAAACATTTGTGAAAATGGCTAGTCTAGGTAACCACGAGTACAGAGTGATTTTGTATTACAATTTCAAACGTGGATTACCTTAACAAGAGTGCCACGAGGAAATGTTATGTTCAGTGCCTTTGGTGAACAGTGCCCTTCTTTTTCTACCGTATTCAGGTGGTACAAGGAATTTCAAAGAGATAACTATAATTTAGACGACGACGAAAGACCGGGCCGACCCATTACAAGCAAGATCCAAGATAAAATAGATGCTGTTAGAAAACTGATAACTACTGATAGGCGAATTACGTGCAGACCGATTGAGGTGATTCTTCACATTGGTGGATCAACACTCAATTCAATTTTACACGAAGACCTAAAAGTTAAAAAGTTATGTTGTCTCTGGGTCCCTCACAGTCTCGACGATAGCCAGCGCAAGGCGCGAGTAGAGTGGTGCAAGAAAATGTTGAAAAAGTACGACTCAGGCTGATCTAAGGATATTAACTCAATCGTGACTGGAGATGAAACTTGGCTCTACTATTTCGACGTTCCAAGTAAATCAAGATCGAAAATCTTTGTGTTCGAAGACGAGCCAACCCAAACCCAGGTCAAACAACAAAAGTCAGTTAACATAAGAATGGTCGCAGTTTTCTTTGGAGTGGGAGGTATTGTAGCTAGAGTTGTATTAGACAAGGAGAAGACTGTCAATGCTACCTGGTACACTGAGGTTTGCTTGCCTCAAGTCCTCTGCGAGCTGGAGAAACTGCGGGCAAACTCGCGTCTGGACAGATGGCACTTTCACCATGATAACGCTCCTGCTCATGGAGCGACCATAACTCAGGAGTTTTTGAAGCAATCGGGGCTTACTGTGCTGGATTTTGGTCTCTTCCCGCTGATCAAGAGCCAGTTAAAAGAACGACGGTTTGCAAATGATGACGAGATATTGAGTACATGGGATGAAGCCTGCGCCAGTGTCACAAAGGATCAGTGGAAGATCATGTTTGATACGTGGTTTGAACGCATGCATGAGTGTATTAACAGTGATAGTTTTTAGTTTGAAAAAGCTTAATAACAAGTTACATTTTTGCAAAACTTATGGAACAACCTACTTATTTATGAAATATAAATTCAGTAAATAACATTCCACTCACCGCTTAGGGGGTTTTTTTTTTTATTCTAAGAATTCGTGTATTTTATTTCTGGATTAATGCTTTCTATTTCTCCATATAAAATATTCTTAAAACTTTCGTTTAAAAAAAAAAATCCAGTCTGACTGAAATATATGTTGCTGCTGAAAATTAATTAAATGGAAGTAATCTCTTTAAATTAATTAGGGAACTATTAATTAAGAAAACTTAAAATGAAGAAAAGAGAGAGAGTCCTAAAGATTTAAATTTTCTTTTAAGTGTTGACATTCCTAATGCCAGCCATTCGTTAATTTATCTATGTTGCCATTTTCATTGTTCGGCTGCTTTTAATTTTAAATATATAGCATGCAGGCGTATCTCTTGAGCAAACCATAATTTATGTTTACTTTAGTTCTTTTTAAAATGTTGAAAGAAACATATAAAAGCATACGAGGTCAGTGGCGACTGATGAAACTGCTTTGAAGTGGGAAGATTGTCAATTTCCCAAATCGTGTCGAATCAAAATCACAAGAAAAAATCAACGAAGAAGAAAAAATGTCAAGGTCTCATCGCTCGAATTTCTGAAAATCTCGAGAAATTGCTGAAACCTATTGGGGAAGGCTGCGCTAAATATCTTTGATAATATTCTCATTCCGGTCTAAATAAAACTTGGAATTTACGAGCCCGTGAGGGAACACACACTGGGCCGCATGACTCACGCAACATTCGGCCGCGATTCAGTGCCTTCTCGTGTCGCATGTTATTTATGACGTGCGATGCGAGAACGTGTCACGTTTTAGAACGCCCATAAACCGAAGTGAATCACTGGGCCGAGGGCTGCGTTTCGAATTAATCGCCGGGGAGTAGCCCGCTCCCAGCGCCACCACCGGCGACGTGCAGCGATCATGATGACTACTTCTTTCGGGATGGACGATTAAGGGCGTGCCGAACATCCGGAAAAGGGCTGTCGATTTACAGAGAACAGATGTTTCGCTCGTCGCCGAACGCGTTCCAAGTTGACGGAATTACAGCGAAGAAATATTAATTGCGACGGACAATATTTCTTTATTTTACCGCCTGCTTACAAATCGATGTCGCTGGCTTTTACATTTTGTTGGATTGCGCTCTTCGAGTTCCCCGCTCAAATCCGAATACTGCTAATGATGGACCGGATTTGTTCGAAATTATAAAAGCAAAAATTTACAAGGAGTTGTTTTGATTGTGCTCGACCCGGGGAAGTTTTGAATGGAGAAGCTGACCCATGCACTACTTAACTGGCTTTAATTAAGCTTTTGCAGCTAATAAAAAAAAAACTGGGCCATGAACTGCTTGGTTCTGCATTTAATGCAAAAGTGCTCAAAACTTCTTGTTTCAAAAACCGATTCAAAACTTTTCTGGGTTGGCGCAAAAACTTAATGAGATTGCATTAAAGTGGTGTTAATGAGGATATGGACAATGGCGCGAAGATACAGTCGTCAAAGAAAGTTACCACAAACGCCTCATTTTATGCAGAACACTGGCCCTTAAAAGGCGCCTGACACTTCGCCGAAAATGGACTGGACTTTTCGACTAAATTACAAACGTTTGTCATGTAAACGATAGTAATCAGCAGGTGCTAATAAAATTTTGCCAAATTACAGTCTTATTTCTCAAAGCTGGAACATTTATTATCGAATAAGTCTTTGAGGCTGAAAATTCCATCTATTATTATAAGTATTACAATATTAATATTAAACAAAAGTTTCTTACATTCACTGCGCTAATCTTTGTTAACTTTTTTATATATAGTATGAAGGTAAATTGATGATATTCGGTGGAGAATGGAGAATCTATTTACTGCGAATGCACTGCGAATCGTTTTTACGTTACGGAATGCTGTATAGTAGAGAAGATATTGAACTATGAGTGTATATTTGTGACGATATCTGCAGATATCAATAAAGTTTTTTCTCTATATATTTATAAGACTTGATTGGTTGTTCAATGTGTATTGGGAAAGCAAGAGCTCAAAGCCAATCTTTGGAGTTAAAATAGAGAACAATTTCCCCGATCTTGCTCATCGATAAATCTTTAATATGTTCGAAGAAACGCTTGCCCAGAGGCCGATGTCTATCGCCGGCTAGTGCCGCAATATTTTAGCCTAAAATTGAATTTTTCACTTTGAATAACTGCTATTTCTCTGAAAATCTTTTTTTTTTATTATCTTTTTTATCGGACGATAGTTCTGTATAATATATAATATAAAGTTATTTGTATTTTTTGTCTTTAAAAGATCTGAAGTAATCGTGGTAACCGTTCTTAAAAGTTTCTTGTGTGGAGTGATAATCTAAAGGGTGGACCATCTGTTGGTTTCTTTTTAAATTGCATGTTATTTTGTCGCAGACAGCACCTTCTCGCTTAAAATAACTGATAGGTACACGGTGTCATACCTCCGTGGTGCAAAATGAATAAATTTAAGCTTAAAAAATGTTGGGAAATACTGAAAACTTATTTCGAGAATGAGTGTTGTGTTACCGAAATAGTGCGGATGTTGAAAAGAAATTTCGGTCGAAATAATGCACCAAGCGCGTCTGCTTTACGCTAGTTTGTGAAGAAAGTTCGTGAATTGGCATACTGATTGATAACACAAGTTGTACTGTGCCGAAAATATGCGCCTAAACTCAAAAACATCAACTCGCCACAGCTCTCAGGAATTGAACAACTTACGGTCAACAAAGAGCACTACAGAGGCATGATAACCGATTTCTTTTGGGAGAGCTCAGGTTCCAGTAAGATGGCACTACGTGCCATACAAGCCGAGTAACAACCGATCTTTAGCGCACTAAGTTCAATAATCGTGTAATCAGTCGTTTTGGAGTTGTTCCAAGGCCATCGCGCGTCGGATTTCTTTTATAGGGTTTACCTCAAACCATCAAAAATGTGCTGCAAAATTGGGTTGACAGGATGGGCTACTATACTACTGTGATCAAAAAGTGAAGCCAATTTGTTTATAACTTTGAAATTTTTTATTTATTCTTCAAAATCTATATCAACCCCTTCAAAATAGTGCCCGCCCGATACAATACACCTATGGCAACGAGTTTTCCAATCCTCGAAACACTTATGAAACTTAATGATTGGAATGGCCTTCAGTTCCTTCTTCGATTTTTTTTATCTCATCAATCGATTCAAAACGGTGTCCCCGAAGCGGTCTTTTGAGCTTAAAGAATAACCAGAAGTCACATGGAGGTAAATCGGGCGAATACGGTGGTTGTGGAATGACTTGCATCGAATTTTTGATGAAAGAAGAATCAATGCAGTGCAGTGGAAGAAATTTAGTGTTTGATTTCATTGACATGTTGTTCATTGATTGATGTTGGTGGTCTTCTGGGACGTTCTCTGTCTTCAACGACTTCTCTATCTTCTTTGAACTGCTTATGCTACTTGTAAAAATTTCTTTCAGACCTGATCGCCAAAGGCCTTCTGCAACATTCTTAACGTTTCTGCAGCAGAAATTTCATTCCGCAATCAAAATTTGTAAAAATCGAAAAATTCAAAATTTAGTTGCTCGGAAAACACAACGAAACTCTCCAAACAAATGACGTACTGGGGTGATTTTACACAGATATGAGTGATAGTGCCAACCTAAAAATAAGAAGATTTGCTCGAATCGATGTACCTGTAATAGGATAAGTTAGTTGCCTATACAAATACTTAGACTTAACGGTCTTATCTCACTGCACTCGAGCAGTTCCACTGTAACCTTTGAACAATAAAGTACTTTTCTAATGAGTACCCGGAGTATCACTATATAACATGGCGCAGCCGAGTAACCATGTGAATTAAGAAGTAAATTAAAATATAAAATAAATATCGGACAGAGTTACAACAAAATTTAAAATAGTGAACACTAATTAATTATCATAGAAATAAAACAAAATAATGGAGTCGTGTTTTAAAACGCCGTCGCAAATGACCTTCGAGGGAAACGTGAACGAGGAGTGGACCCGTTTTAAAAAATCATTCGAAATTTTTATGAAAGCTACTAAGCGAAGTGGAGATGCTGAAGATGTTAAAATTGCTGTTTTGCTAAATTTGATGGGCGAAAAGGCGCAGGAAATATTTGAAACGTTTGTTCTCAGTGAAGGTGATCGTAAAATATATTCGAAGGTCATAGAAAAGTTCGACGAATATTGCAATCCTAAGGATTATTTAACCTATGAGCGGTTCAAATTTTACACCCGTAATCAGCAGACGGGAGAGACATTTGATCATTTCTTTACGGATTTGATAAAATTAGCCAAAAAATGTGATTTCGAAAATAAAGATGAGCCCATAATGGATCAAATGGTCCGTGATCGCATAGTATTGGGAACAAAAAGCACAGATCTTCAGGAACGATTATTACGAATGGAAAAATTAACCCTAAAAAAGGCAGTGGAACTCGGACGTGTAACGGAAGTCACACAACAGCAAGCGAAAGAAGTTCAACACTCGCATCCAGTACATCAATTGAAAACAACGACCACGGAGAAGAAAACAAAGAAACCTCATGACACCAAGCCTCACAACACCAAGACAACTGGCTGGATCCAAAATTGCACAAAATGTTCGCTCACACACAAGATCAACAAGTGTCCGGCTTTTGGTAAAGTATGTTTTAGATGTAAGAGACAGAATCATTTTTCCAAAATGTGTAAGGTTAAAGAAAGTCATAAGGTAAACGAAATTGTAAATATGGAAGATAATATTGATCAGTTAGTTATAGATTCAGTTACTATACAAAGTGTGCAAGGCAGAAATCAAGAGGAAAAGAAATTTTGGCTTGTGGATCTTATGGTGAACGGCAAGTTACTTAAATTTAAAGTGGACACTGGATCAGAGGTAAATGTAATACCACTTAATTTATTTAAAAAGGTTTACAAAAATACTAAAATTAAAAATTATAAAGTAACCTTGGAAGCTTATGGCGGGTTTAAATTAGAAACAGTGGGTACAGTAAACTTTTTAGTGAAATGGAAAGAAAAAATGTGTACGGATAATTTTTTAATTGCTGATGTGGACTCAAATCCAATAGTGGGATTGGAATTATGTCGAAAATTAGGGCTAATTAAAAAAGTAACTTCTGTAGAGATTATAGGTACGACGACAAAGGAAGATTTAATTAAAGCAAATCAAGATTTGTTCACCGGCTTAGGTTGTTTTCCGGAAAAGGTTAAAATCCATTTAAAACAAAATACAGTACCAGTAACTAAGAGTTGCAGACGAATTCCCCAAATTTTGAAAGAGAAAGTTAATAAAAAATTAATCGAAATGGAGAAAAATCAAATCATTACGAGGGTGCAAAATCCAGTAGGATGGGTACATAATTTAGTAATTGTAGAGAAAGCGGACAAAACAGTACGTCTTTGTCTTGATCCTAGAGAATTAAACCTACATATTTTAAAAGAATCATGCGAAATACCTACTCTCGAAGATCTAGTGGCCAAGCTGCAAGGAATGGAATTTTATACGGTTTTAGACTTGAAAGATGGCTTTTGGCAAGTGCCTCTGGATGAAGAATCTAGTAAATTATGTACGTTCACAACACCATTTGGATGTTATAAATTTAATCGTCTCCCGTTCGGGGTAAATTGCGCCCCTGAACAATTTCAAAAATTAAACATGAAGTATTTTGGAGCTTTAGAAGGCACTTTTGTTTATATAGATGATATTTTGGTTTTTGGTAGAAATCAAATTGAGCATGACCAAAATCTTAAACGAGTATTAGATAGAGCTAAAGAAATTAATGTAAAATTTAATACCAAAAAAATTCAATTTAGGGTTAATAAGGTTAAATATATGGGTTTACTATTTTCTAAAAATGGTGTTGAAATTGATACGGAAAGGATTAAGGCAATCCAGTCAATGCCTAATCCCAATAATAAAGAGGGGTTACAACGGTTTTTGGGTATGATTAATTATGTTCGTAATTTCATTCCAAACATTGCAGAAATCACAGCCCCCTTACGCGAGTTGCTACGTAAGAACGTAACATTCTTGTGGCTTCCAATTCATACACAAGTCGTTCAAACACTAAAAGAGAAAATTATTCAGGCTCCTATACTACAGAACTTTAATGCAAAAGATGACATCAACATACAAACTGATGCATCTAGTAACGGCTTAGGTAGTTGTTTGCTGCAGAAGAATCAACCAGTGTGTTATGCCTCAAAGAGCTTATCCCCTACAGAAAAGAGATATGCTCAAATTGAAAAGGAGCTGTTGGCAATTGTCTTTGCATGCAAGAAGTTTCATAATTATATCTATGGACGTAGAATTATAATTAATACAGATCACAAGCCACTGGTATCAATTTTTAAAAAAGATCTAGCACAGATTCATTCGGCACGTATTCAGCGCATGAGGTTGAAACTTTTGCCATACGATTTAGAAGTAATTTATGTCCCTGGGAAATTTTTGCACATAGCAGATACATTATCTCGAGCACCCGATTTGAAAGATATGGATGATGTAGATAAGGATCTTAACGAAATAGTTCACTCGCTTAGTATTAGTAACTGCCGAATTGAACAAATCAAGCAGGAAATTAAGATAGACTATCAAACAAAATTATTAGTAAATTATTGTGAAAATGGGTGGCCCGAACAAAAGAATAAAGTAAATTATGAAGTAAAGGTGTATTGGCCATTAAGAGAGGATATATATGTCGAAAATGAACTCTTATTTTACAAAAACAGAGTGATAATTCCAAAAAATTTGAGAAACGAAATATTAAAAATTCTTCACGAATCACACATGGGGGTAACAAAAACGCGGGAATTTGCTAGGCTGACAGTGTACTGGCCCAAAATTGATGAAGATATTGAACAATTCATATCGAATTGTCGCATTTGTGAAAAATATCGGAATTCCAACTCAAATCTTCCTCTAATACCTCATACTATTCCTGATCTACCATTTAAAAAAGTAGCCTGTGACCTATTTGATTACAAGGGACAAAGCTATTTAGTTCTAATAGATTATTTATCGAAATGGCTCGAAATCGAACGGTTACAAAATAAAACGTCTTTTGAAGTAGTACGACATTTGAAAAAAATATTCTCAGTTCACGGAATTCCAGAAATTTTAATATCAGACAACATGCCTTTCGGTTCTTACGAAATGCGTGAATTTGCTAATAACTGGAATTTTAGTATTCAAACTACAAGTCCTGAGTACCCAAGATCAAATGGCCTCGCAGAGAAAGCAGTAAATATTGCAAAGGCCTTACTTAAAAAAGCTGATGAAGATAATAAAGATGTTGAAAGTGCTCTATTGGCGTACAGAAGTACTCCTATAACAGGGCTCAAACTTTCACCTTGTCAAATCCTAATGAGCCGGAATCTACGAACTAAACTCCCCACTAATGACAAAGTATTAGTGCCATATGTATATAAAGATCTTCGATTAAGAATTGAATCTCAACAAAGAAAAGTAAAATTTTACCATGATAAGAACGTTCGCAACCAAAAACTAGTTAAATTTGCCAAAGGACAAAATGTAGTGGTTCAGAAGGGAAAGGAGTGGCAGCCAGCAAAGATTGTAGATCAGTATCTGGCAACACCACGGTCATACATTATCCGTACTGAAAATAATAGGCTGTTACGAAGAAATTCCATCCATCTTAGAAAGTCGCCTCATGAACCTAATTTTAGGTCCAGTGCAGATAATAATAATGAAAATACAGCATATAACGCTTCACCAAAAGAACCACAAGACATAAGAAAAGACTCCGAAAACATTGTACATAGTAATAACACAGACAGTTCTACATATATAACTAGATACGGTAGGGCTGTAAAGCAACCTATAAGATACGAAGCGAAATAAAAAGAAATTTTAATAGAGTTTTAAAATTAATTATAATTATCATTAATGAATTTGTAAAATCTAAGAATTGTGATAATTAAAATTGTACATATAATTATCATTAATGAATTGAAATTAAAACAAAATTGTACATATATAATTATCAATAATGAATTCATGAAATCTATAATTGTAAATATTACTTTCTAATGTGCCTATTATTATTTAAAAAAAAAAAAAACAAAAAAAAATTGGATTTGATCATATCGTTAAAGCCTTGCAGAAAGGGAGATGTAATAGGATAAGTTAGTTGCCTATACAAATACTTAGACTTAACGGTCTTATCTCACTGCACTCGAGCAGTTCCACTGTAACCTTTGAACAATAAAGTACTTTTCTAATGAGTACCCGGAGTATCACTATATAACAGTACCCGTACAATTTAAAATCAAAATTGGCTTTACTTTTTGATCACAGTAGTAAAGCCAGCTTAGATAGCCATTTGAATGAAATCGTATTCCGTAATTAATCACAAGGTTTACTCTTTTCAATAAATTAACAAACTTTGAAAAATATTGAACACTGTTTATTTATAGTATTTTTAAAAAGAAACCAGCCGATGGCCAATCCTTTATAACCAATTGCGGCCATATTTGTAAGAAAACCGGTATTATAAAATTGTTTAAATAATAAACAACATATTCAAATTTTTCTTAAGCGTAGATTTACAGCTCATCGCTGTTAATTTGATACCAAAAAGTGTGAAGTTTTTTATCACCTGCTGGCTGCTGGAAGCAGGAGGTGTAAGCCAACAAAGCACACAATAAAAAAATTTTGCAACCAATTATTTATTGATGAGCATAAAAGCGGAAATTGCTCTCAGCTGTTTTTACAGGAACGTATTTTCCCAAGCGATTTTCCTGCTGCTGTCGCCACATTGCTGCAGGTGGGCGGGAGCGGAGCTTTGTGAAGGGTTGTGCGTTGGCGAAGGGGTCTGGATTCCAGGGACTTTAAACGGGAACCGGGTAAAATGTGCTGCTGTTCAGTTCGTGTTGACAACGTCAATGACACGACCCAGACACCCCTTTAGATCGGGAAGATATTCCCGATTCTTTAATAAGAAGCAGTGAGTAGTCCTTAATGCGTCTTGGCCGGTGGCGCCCTCATAGACTCGTGAAGGGCAGGCGGAGGCGAGGCGCCTTCTCGAACTGAAAGTGGAATGCATAAATTCGAGGAGCACGCCAAGTTGTCGCTTTGATATTTGTCATGGCATGGTTTCGTGCAGTCACGAAACGGCGGGGACGGACCGGGACAAGGCGAGGGCTCTCCTTGCGAATATCCCGCTCAACAAGTTATCGGGATGGGACAGGGCAGGGAAACTTCGCTCACCTGGCAGGCGACGTGCTAAGCTAAGCTACCTGAGCTCGCCAGCACTGCTAGGGTGCATTCGTAATTTACGACTGTTGAATAATACAAAATTCAGATCAATATTAATGCAGTCGAGCTAATCAAATTTAGCGGGCGCCCGCCTTATCCCTGCCGGGTGGCGGCGCTGGTTGGGCGGGAGATCGAAGGAGTTCCTGAGGAGTAACGTTAAAGTTTGAATTACTCATTCAGCAGTTGCGGGGGCACGAGCGACAGGTAAGGGAGGGCGCATTTGTTTCAGTGTGAACAGGAACCGTGGGAGACATTTAATTTATTTACGACGCCTGAAATATGGTGGGACACACATGTGATAATTTCGTGTGAGGTGAACTCCGGCGGGACCGTCAAAATTATGATCGGTACGCCAGCTGCAAATCCACTCGTAGTGCGTGTTTTATGAATATTTAAAAGAGTCTAATGTGGAAGTTGGCAGTGTTCGAAACCATTTATTTCGTAATGACAGTCGCCTTGCTGGGGAATTGTCGGTAATGTAAGAAGAGGGCTCGTCCCAGGTCGATGTACATAAATGATTTCGGAAAGAGTTATGAGGAGCACCCTCTATAATTAAGGACGAAGTACATATTGATATGAAGCATTCGAGCGCGCCAACCGCATTAACACCTCTTCTACATTTCATAGCTTTAAACATTGAAGATAAAATTTATTATTGACTTATTAGATGATTACTTTTTTAAATATACATATTGTTACATTGATAATTTGCTAGTAAACATTTTTTTTATCACACTCCGAATAAAAACGTGAACCTTTAATGAAAAGCGACAGTGTCGCTGATCTTAACCCGATTAATGGCCGTATTCCCGCTGAGTTGAAGATCATTTTGATCAATCCACCCATCAAGTGATAAACGATGTTTTTTTAAGCGCGTCCGGATTTTGAATTTCAATTAAACACATAACAATTTAACAAGTTACCATAAATTTGGTTTTATTCAAAAGGTAATTTATTCACATTTAATATTTAAATTCAATTTCCGGCATATAAGCACTGTGGCTGCCGTTATATGGCGCATTTTATTAGTTCAATTTTAGAGCCTTTTTCGATAATAAATGCGTCAATCACCTATGCTGGTTTATCCGCACAGATCAGAGATTTCAGACATCACCACAAAAAATAGTCCGGCGGCGCAAATCATACGATTTTAGCTACCTAACAGATATATTTCTTGAAATAAGATTTTCGCCAAATTGTCCTTTCAATAAATTGATTGTTTCGGTTGGTGTGTAGCACGTAGCGCCGTCCTGTTGAAACCATGAGTCGCGGAGCATTGCTCTTTACCGCTCACCATTGACAGTTGCACGCGTCATAAAATTCACGAAATATTCTATAAGTTTTTCTAACTGAGCCCTGATTTCGGACATAAATTTCCACAATTTTGATCCTTGCTGCATTGTATATCTTTCTTATCTTTCTATCGATGATTTCCAAGTACTCAAATAAATAAATGTTAGAAGTCCCGCAATTATATGTATTACAGCTGAAGTGGTGAAATAAAATTTAAATGAAGGCCTTCTTAAGACTAAAGAGAGGGAGACTTTGTGGTGGTAATGGTCATAAGCGATGTTTTTTCTTAATTGTTCATGTTAAGTAAAATCAAAGCTTTGCATTTTCATTTCGATTTAAATTAAATTAATGTAGGCAGAGTTTTGGTATAAGCTCACGTTCGTTATTTTAAAATTATATGATTGTTGATGTTGAGCACAAATGTAATATCGGTGACCATAAGCATCAAATGAATGCAGTTTTAGACTAATTAAATAATACAGTTCTCCTAACTAATATGTTCGATTATTATATTTTATATATTAGGATATTGATTACTTTTAATTGAAAATAATCATAATTTGTCATATTTTATTAGTGAAGAAGTAACTTTTGTGATGTCATGAAGCGATTAATATTGTATTTTCATTTTACAAACGAAATTTATTAAGAGTTAATTTTTATAATTGTATTTCTATTTGGAAGAGAATACATTTATCCCATAATATAAACTGCGGTGAAGAAGTGCAAAAGAAAATTCAAGCTAAATTATGGCATGCCGTTTTGTTACTTAATAACATAAAAAGAATTTATTTATCGAAAAATATTAAAAACAAAAATTATTAACAGAGAAATTAATGTTCATAAAAATGAATTACAATAATGTTAAAGCCTAATTTAAATTGAATAATTTATAACCTTACATACAAAAATCTTAAATTAAAAATTTTTACTGCTCGATTATGTAAAATCATTATCATTTGACACTTCAATTATTCTAAATTTATGTTATGTTATGACATCATAAAATAATTGAAAATTAAAATTATGTACCTAATTTTTATTTTATGTACACCATTTTAATCCGTGAATTTTTATTCTCGTGAATTTTAATTCGTGAATTTTTATTTTTATTTAGAAATCTTAATTGTATTTTAGAAATCTTAATTTAAGAGTTAAAATTATGTACATAGTTTTAATTCAAAGATGAAAAATCAAAAATTGAAATTATGTACATAATAAAAATTCGTTAAAGTTTTCTTGTAGCAGTATTTGAAATTATTCTATGATACAATCATAATTGATTTCGGCGAAGTGAAATTTACGGCATGTTATAATTCTAAATCAACGATTTCATTTGATACGAATTGAATTTTCATTACAGTATCATAAGAATTCGTGAACTTCTTCTGTTGTTAGACAGGCTTGAAGTTAATTAAACTATTTCAATAAATCTTTAATTTTTATTTCATCGCAACATAATTATAATATTACAATATAATATTGTAATCTATGAAAATATAAATCAATTGAATTATTATTTTGTCATGACATAAAATTATGTGATAAAACCATGTTGAAGCATATTGAAATTAACAAATATTATGTTTATACAGTAATAATAATTCAGGGTTTCTCCTATCTTCTACTATGTGCTTGGAATTAATTTTATGATAGTCACTATTTTATTATGTTATGGGGATCCAGTGGTCTAGAATTTTCAATTTTCGAAAGTATAGTCTTTGAAGAATATACTGTCAAATTTTTGTAAGGATATTGATAGTATTTTAGTTTCTAGAGCCTTATTAGCACATAGCGAACGATCGGTCTCTTCCTATACTTAAAAATTTAAACTTATTTATCTCGAAACTACTTTTTGTTGCATGGTGTTGTGAAAAAAAAAAAAAAAAAAAACAATTCAGCCGAATCATCTGAAATTTTGATATGTTTATTAGAACACCAGTGGCTATGGCCGGAGCCAGAATCAAAATCTTTATTTAAAAAACTTTTTTTTACATTTAAAAATTGGTAAGAAAAAGGCCTCTTTTTTAGAGTCTCAATTTCAAAAGCTCGTCATTCTGTCAATTTTCATTTTTGTTTGTCCTAGTTCCGGCTATAACTGCACTCAAACTGATTAATAATTTTATTAGCTTTTTTGTTTTAAGATAAATGGAAGAGTCAAAATCTACCACACCACACCACGTACAATTTTTTGAGGCGGTCTTATTTAGCGTAATTTTTAACATAACTAAAATAATTTTTTTAATTTAAAAAAAATGTTTTTGTATGCAACATGAGTACTACAATATACCTAAAAAGTTTCAATATCGTTGTTGAGTTATTTAACCTTCAAAAAATTCTTAAAATACTTAAAATTTTCGGGCGCTAGATCACGGGGACTAGTTCCCTGTAGAATAGGAAAAAATATAGATTTAAACTTTATGTTTTTTTTCAGCTCCTTTATTATAAATCTAACTACATATTTTTTTATTTGCATATTTAAGTCTTGAAGTTGACAAAAAAACAATTTTTTTCTTTTTTTAGTACTTTATTATATATATATAGAGGGCTCTCTAAAATGAGCAGTCCAAAAAAGAGGGTTCCATGGCGGACACTCAATCTCAGAAACGGCATGTCGAAAACAGAAAAAACCACAAAACATGTTAAAAAGGAAGATATTTTATGAGGCAATTCACAACAATTAGTAAAAAATCGATAAAAAAAAACAGCGGATGTTTGAAAAAAAAATTTTGAAAAAATCGCATTTTTTTCGCTTTGTTCGGTTTGCAAATATGTTTTTTATCAACTTTTTCGGAATTTTCTGGTGAATTGCCTTTATCCAACAAAACGCTATAAGGTTTTTTCAAATCGGTTCAGCCAATCCAGAGATTGACTGTGCGCCGTTTTGAAAAATGTAGTTTCGAGAAAAACGCGTTTAAAGTTTTTTTTACGACATATTAATGTATGTATATTCAAAAATGTGCTCTAAAACTGCTTTAGCTCTTCGATTTGTTAGAATTTCTTTGTAAAAATTTAGCTGATGATATCTGAAGGCATAAGGAATCAAAAAATGAAAGAAAAAAAAGTCGACTTTTTGGAAATTTGTGAGGGAACTAGTACCTTAATACGTTCGCGGACGTGAATGTAATAGCATTCATTTTCGTGGTGACGCAATATGACGTAAATGATATAGCATCCAAATTCATAAGTGGGATTATATGCATTCAAATCTTTATAGCGCCAATTTTTGGCGTACTGTTATGTACTCCAATGTAATATCTATTCCACTGAATATGGTATTTTAATTTATATTATCTTTTATTTATGTACTTAAAAAGTTCTGTCAAATATCATATTGTGCAAATCAGAAGTGCAAAACTTGACGTGAATGCTAGAGTATCTGTATTCTATAAGCATTTTTTTATATATTGATCGATAAAGACATCGTTAGATCTTTATAACAAGTATTTTAGTGAAATTACAAACAAATGTCTTTTTGTTTTTTAATTATTCATGAATTCAAAATATGAATGCTATAGCATTCAAGCCATCTTGGTTAAACAAAATTATTCGTTATCGTCGTGGATACTATAGTATTCAGTGTATATACAGTGCTGTGCAAAACATTTGCAACTAAAATCATAGTTTCTTACAGATCATTATAAAATTTCCTAAACCACTGATACCAAAAAAAGTTGTACAGTGCATTATTCTTTATTATGTCTAGTTTCCAGATATAACAATAGCAGAATGTAATATCCCATAATAAGGGAGCAATATCCATTTTTTTATTCAACGTAACGATTTTGCCTGTGCAAAACATTTGCAACTTTATATATCAATATGGAATAAATGAGAATTGGCAGTACTTTGTTAGTTAACTGTTATTTTTTATTCCATATATAGTTAATAAAAAATAATAATAATAATTTTCTGTCCCGATCCAACTACTGCAGGGCGTATAATCCAGTCTGTCGGTCAGGTCTATGTGCGGAAGTGTATTATTAAAATATTTTTTTCCTTTAAACGCAATTAAACTAAAAGTTCTTAAAATGGGGGTAAATAATTTTACAACGAAATAAAAAAACGAATAATATTTGTTCACACAGATGGTATAACCTAAAATATCCAGAATTATAAGCAGTTTTAAAAAGACTGGGAGTATTGAAAATATTCATAAAGGGTGGTAGACCAAGGAAAACGACAAAGGCTGAGGATCGTAGAATTTAAATTTTAATTAAATCTCGGCCTTTCGAATAAAACCTGGATGTGGATCCTTCGACAGTAAGAAGACGAGCCATAGAAACCGATCTTAAGAACTACAGGCCAGCGAAAAAGCCACTACTTTCCGAAGAAAATGGCTGAGTTCGACTTGTCTTTGCTCGAAGTCATTTAGAATGGCCCCTAGAAAAATGGAGAACTGTCCTTTTTTCGGATGAGTGTTTAACTTAGTGGGGCTAGATGGAGGGCAAAAAGTAGGACGACCGACGAACAAACGACTAAATCCGCGATAAACTGTGGTAACTGTGAAGCATGGAGGTGGTAATACAATGGTCTGGGGGTGTTTATCAGCTCAGGGCGTGGGACCTCTTTATGAAATACCACGGATAATGAAAGCGGAGGACTACAAAAACATTATGGAAAATGTTATGCTCCCTTACGCAGAGGAAGAAATGCCCCTGCGCTAGCGCTTCGAACAGGACAATGATCCCAAGCACACCTCTAGACTTCTTCAGGCTTGGCTTTCGAAGCAAAACATTGAAGTTTTGAAATGGCTCGCACAGTCCCCAGATCTCAACCCCATAGAAAAGTTATGGCAACTGGTTAAGAAGAATATGAGGGGTCAATTTTACAACAACCGTGACGAACTCTTTAATGGTATAAAAAAGGCTTGGAATGATATAACTTCTTTGCATATTGAGTCGCTATTTAATTCTATGCCAAGAAGATGTGCAGCAGTTATTGTAAATAAAGGCTATTCAACCAAATATTAATGATAATATATATTTAAAGCCGCCAACATTGTTAATGTCAAGGAGTTGCAAATGTTTTGCACAGTCAGTTTTGTATCTTAGTATGAAAAAACGAATATTTCTCCTTTTTTATTGAATAGTTACCTTTAGTTTTTTAATATTCTTAAATTAGATATAATAAAGAATAAAATACTGTATTAGCTTTTTTGTTTTTAACAATTTAAGGTTTGTTGTAGTAAGACATAGAAAATTGGGGTTTTAGTTGCAAATGTTTTGCACAGCACTGTACATATTAAAAAGTGATATTCTGGCTACTCTTACAAAATGTGTCTAGTTAGATTTCGGATATCATTAATTTAAAAAAAGATCGCCTGTCTACTTTTGCAATTCACTGAAATTTTTACTATCCGCGAACGTGTTAAGACATAACAAAAAATTGTACGAATCAATCCTTGTTTTTATTTTGAATAAGTAATTTACCTTAATTTTCCCACAAGAGAAAATGGCGTGCCATACTAAATCGATTTAAAAAAAAGAGTTTTTGAAGTTGCTTCAATTTGCTGGTTCTATAAAAGCCGAAGCAAAAGCACGCCTGATTGTCCCACAAAATACGGGCCCAGAAAGAGTTGAAAAGTGACACGACACAATTATCCGCGCTGTCTCGTCATCCTAATCGCCGTTTTGAACCGTTTGCATAAGTTGAATCGGTAATTGCGCTGGATCGTGTTCGTCCAATTAACAAAGGACTTGCAAACATCAATTTTCCGCACCGAGCGGCACAAAATTCGTTCCACAGTCGCTGCATTGAGCGCAGGGGGCGTTGGAGGGTGCTGGGAGGCAGGACGGCCTAACCCAAATCAGCACGCTCCCGTCGAGCCTAGTTGTCTTAAATGGCGCATTATCACGAACCAGAAACAATTGAAAGAAAACTTTCCATATTAAGAGCACTTTTGAAATTAGAGCCACCATGGCCCGGTGGGGGTGGTAGGCAGGGAAATGCTGGGCCCCATTCCCGGCGGAGTCGTGCGTGGCTCTTTTCAGCCGGATTTGGAGCAACACTTTTTCAGCCTCTGTGTTTTCGCTTTTCGTTGTCTAAACAGAGCAACACGCACAATGCTCCGCCCCGCCCGCCACCGCTAGATTCGCTGGGTGGAATTAACTTTTCATGCAATTTTTGATTCATCACAAACCAGCCGTGGGACTCGAGAGGTCGCTGACAATGGCGGCGAGCGTTTAGTGGCGGAGCGCGCTGAATGGCAATTAAGTCCTCGTTCACGTATTAACTGAATGAGGAGTGGAATGAAGGGCCCTCGAAAATGAAAAGGGTATCGTTCGTGGCCGCAATGTGGAAAATCGTCTATGCTCCCCTCCCCATCGCAACAGCCCGCGAGACCAAGAAAACTCACTTTTGACTTTCTTCGCACTTTGCGTCTTCGCGGCTTGTTGCGAAGGTTCACAGGTGCTGGGCTGCGTTCGCACACACTTTTGCGGCACCTGTTCCGAAGTGTAATCAATCAATCACTTTGTTGTTAACAAAATCACCAAAGGAAATCCTGCGAAGGAAAATTTCTCCATATTCCGGCGCTGATCCTAATCCTTGCCGCGGCAGGAAAGCGCCCTTCGACTGCACCTGCAAAGGCTAAGACGTCTGCCTCCAGGTGCTCCAAAGTGGAATCGAAGCTGCGAAGTGCTAAAATGCTTCTCCGGTTTCACACAAACAATGCCGCCCGTGAAAAATCATTAATTTCCCCCCGATGGAGTTTGATGGCTTTGTAAAATGAAACTCGAATTTGGACGCCTGGGTGGCTGCGCTCCTGCTTACGTTTCTGCAGGGCACTTGTCGATTTCGGCAATAAATCAAAAGGGATGGCGGCCTACGTGTGGCCTTTCGTGCGATTGGGTAGAGTTTAATACGATGAAAATGGCAAAGTTTTTCCCCTTTTCTACTTTTGTTTTTACTTTTCTTTTTTCACCACAGCCAGTTTTAAGCGTTGTTACCATGACTACTTCTTTTCCTTTTAAGTAGAATCAATATAATAATAATCAAATTAATATAAGCATTCAAAAATGAAAAATTCATAAAATTATTTACGTTCAATAAGAAATAGTTGAGTTGAGTTAACATTATATATCATATAGTAAAAAATATAATACCTAATAAAGAAACTAAGTAAGAAGTTACAAAACTAAAAGGTAAAAATGAAAAATAGTTGATTTTGGTAATTAAATAATCATTTAGTAAAAAAAAAAAAAAAATTAAAAAGTAAGCAAAAAAGAAGAGAAATCACAATACCAACACATAAAATAATTTGATTTAACATAATATTAGGAAAGAAATGAAGTAAGTAATAATAACTAATTGGCATGGCATTATTAATGCTTAATGCTTAGTAATCTAATCTATGTAAGTGAAGTTGAAGTGCTTTTTATAACCTATAAAGGTTAAAATAAAAATAAGATTTGTATCTTGTTAAAAATGTCTAATTACAAAAAATAAATATTTGCGGTATGCGTTACTTTTATATTTTAGTTACTGAAACTCTGTCTATTTCAACATGTGAATATTGGTTTAGGAGATTTAGAAGCGGCAAAAATTGAAGATATAAAATTTCAAGGATTATCGTACGAACCACAGGAGTGAGTTAGAAAGAAAGAAAATGGGTATCACATGATTTAAGGGGGGGGTAAGGGTTTCAGCGTGAAAAAAACACTTTTCTTTCCGATTTTTTTTTATAAATATGGATTGAGCAAAGTTATTGAAACCTTTTGTACATTATTAAGTATGATGTCGATAATACTCAGTAATTTTTTTATGCGAAAATATCTACAAACAAGCCGGTAACGGAGCTTTTCCAAGAACGTCTTTGGAAATAGACGATTTGCGGTGTACACTGTATCTCAGCTGGAAATTATCCGAAATTGAAAACCTTTAAAATTTAGTCAGAGTATCATTCAATCCTCCCCCCTACGTTCTCTGATTATTTTTTTTTTCATTTATAAATTTTTGGTGGTCATTTAAAGTAAAAACTGCTATTTTTTACGAAAAATTTCGTCATTTTGTGAGTGGAAACCCCACTTAATGTACAAAAAAAATTTAAAACTCAACGTTGGGGGGAGGTATTTTATATATAGAAAGTGTGTACCAAGTTTGAAATGAATCAGTAATGTAGTTTTTAAATAGCAGTGTACACGGACTTTTAAAAAGTGGTTTTGAAAAAGTTCAGTCACCGGCTTGTCTGTCGATATTTTCGCATAAAAAAATTACTGAGTATTGCTGAAATCATACTTAATAATATACAAAAGATTTCAATAAATTTGCTCAAACCATTTTTCTAAAAAAAAAATCGCAAAAAAGTGTTTCTTTTTCATGCTGAAAACCTTACCACCCCCTTAACAGAATGAAGTTTTGAAATGCGTTTGATAACTTGTGAAATCTTGCTTCAAAGGCAAAAACTGCACCCGTTTTTGTATCGAGTGGTGACTGGTGATGAAAAATGCATCTATTTTAGTATTAATAAACGTAAAAACGTATATACAAAATGAGGCGAACCATTACCATCTATAAGTTAATATCGACACCAAGAGGGAACATTCATACTGCTATCTGTTTGGTGGGATTAAAATGGTATGTTGTATTATGAGCTGCCAATTAATCACATTAGATTGAGGATTGAAGCAACAACACCTTGAATATAGCAAAAGATACGACAAGACCATTTTTTTTCACGACAACGCTCGGCTATATGTTGCAAAATCTGTTAAAGATTCATTGGAAAAGCTTGGCGAGGATGTCCTACTTCACCCGTCGTATTCACCCAGCATTGATCCTTCTGATTATCACTTGCATCGATTAATAGCGCATGAGCTATGTAGACGCTCTTATGAAAAAGTCGAAAGATAGGTCTAAGATTGGATTGCTTCTAGAAATATTAAATTTTCTCACTACGGAATCCGTCTGTTGCCAGGAATATGGCAGAAAGTTTATTTAAAACCAATAGTTATTTTTAATAAAAAATCCTTTAAAATTAAGTTACCACACCAATACAAACAGTTTAACAAAGGGAATTTCCATAATTCAAATGGATCTTTATGGTTAATTGCGGGTTGGGGGTTGGGTTTTTCTAGTATTTTCTTTAAAAAAAATATTTTCAATTAAATTTTTAATAATTAATAAATTATCTACATAATTTAACTATCAAATCCATCTTCAATTAAGAATTTAAATTTAACTTCCGCATAAATAAATTTATTGTAACCCATTTTACACTCTATCATAAGCTGCACTTTGAACTGAAATTAATTTACATATTTTTAAATTTACTTTCTAAATCGAATAAAAAATCGATTTTTTTCTAAAACATCACAGAAATATACTCCCAACCACATTTTGAGAAATTCAATACATAAAAAAAGTTATAGACACATTTGGAGCAGTACCTTAAGCTTATCGTATCTAACAATTATCGAATGGAAACTTTAATCGCCTTTTTCTCGAAACAACATTTTTTGAACTCGTGAGACACATTTCTCAGGATCAAATCATCTGATTTAAAAAAACTAAAAAGCATTAAATTTTTTATACAAAACGGGGATATACCGCTAAAAACTTATATGCATACAAATCCACCCTTTTTACAGGGGTAGTTTATCCCCAGAAAAGGTAGATTTTTCGACACTTTTTGGAGAACTTGAATAAAGTGACGAAAAAAATTTGTTTTTAATAATTTTTTTAGGTATATTCCCTAGAAAAATCTCTAAGGAACATAATCCATTTTGAATTTTGACTTGATTTTTTTTAGGAAGCTTAAAAAGTGTCGCACCGTTTAAAACGTGACTTTTGGAATGCGCCCTTTACCGCCGATATGAAGAATAAAAAGCCATCAAACAAATTTTTTTTTTTATGTTCTTTCATACATATATTAGGTTGTAACATAATAATCTGATAATTTTTTAAGAAACTTTATTTTGATATTTTTGTACAATTAAGCTTAACATTTTATTGAACATATAGTCCATCATTATCAATGATATCCTGCTAACGTTGGGGAAGCGACATTATTCCATTCTCTTAAAACTTGGGCTCACGAGAGTTAAAAAATTCCGACAACCACTGTTCCAATGCATCTCGGTCATCAAAAGATTTTCCGCTAATGTGAGCGTGCAACGATCGGAACAAGTGGTAGCTAGAAGGAGACATATCCGGCGAGTATGCAGGATGGTCTAAGGAAATCCAGCCTAGCTCCATAATTTTTTAACATGTCATCGAAGCTGTGTCGTGGAGGAGGTACACATTGCCTTGTCCTCCTTTAAGATTCACGGCTAACTTATCCAGCATATCACAGTAGCGTTCACTATTTATAGTCGTTCCTTGTGGCAGTGCCGGATCAAGCCAGCGCGGGGCCCGTAGCAAATGTGACGGGCGGGGCCCTTGAGTTGCATTACCTATTAAAATTTATGATGTAAATAAACCAAAACATTTAGGAAAAGGCTTTTCGTGATTTAACGCAAGCGAATTTAGAAATAACACTCGTCAAATCAATATTTCTAAGGTCATTTTCTATACTCATTGTAATGAGGTCATTCAAACGTTCTTGTCCCATTGTGTTCCTTAACCCATTAATGCGCAAAACGAGGATTTTGTGCACGCAAGTTCAATTGTACGATTCGAATAGCAAATTGGCGCGAATTTCATCCAAATTCGTATATAAGGGGTTTTTGAGGGTGCTCTTTCAGAATCTGGCATTTGTTTTGCATAAAAACTTCAAAAACCCTATTATTTTTTTGGTTTTTTCAAAAAAGTGCCGATTTTTTTTGGTCATTTTTCGTCTCAAAGTCGATTATCTTGTCGTGGCTGCTATTGAATGATCATATAACCACCAGAAATCGCGGTCCGGATGTCTACACTTTCTAAAACCATGGTTTTGAATTTTTTTTTTGCTTTGGTTTTTGCAAAATGGCCATTTTGTACAGCAGTGTAATAAAAAACTTCACGATATTTTTACACGAAAAGCATCAACTTTACAAAAAAATTGTATATGACAAAAAGTGCTTATAATTAGCCAAGGAAAACATACAAATTTTTTCAGAATTTTTTGGACTATTTTTGGTTTTTTGGATTTGGCCAATTTTTGAAAAGTATAGGGTGATGTAGTCCGATGATTGCACAGAAATAATATTGCTTCTTATGGCGGTAGAGCCCATTCATTCTGCTCCACAGGGCGAATCTGCTAAACTACCGCTTTTACTAAAAAGTGATGTTCTACTGACTATAACTGGGGAAGAATACCGTTCTTTTGGTACCAAAATCATTATAGGGGCAAGAACAAAATATTAAAGATATTTGCGTTCAAAAGTAACTCTTACTGCCCATCGAACAAATTACCACGGAAAGTCGTGCCGTCAAGTCGACCTGCCGCTGCTGTTTTGTTCGGTGAAATGATTAGAGTTGTGTTTAAGTGCACAAAACTGTAATATTTTGTTCTTTTCACTATAAAGTTTTTCAGATCACTAGAAAGGTATTCCTCTATAGTTATAGTTAGTAGAATATCATTTTCGCGTAAAAGTTATAGTTTAGCAGTGCAGGCGAGTGGAGCGGCATACTTCGGATCTTCCGCCATAAGAAGCAATGTTATTTCGCGGCGATTCTCGGACTACATCACTACGTATGCATTTTCTACTTCTGGTGTGCGGCTTGTGTTTATATGTCTTCCCGGGGGTTTTGCTTGTATTTATTATTCCCGGGAGTTTTGGAGCTGGTGAACTGCAATCGTATTTTATTCACTCTATACATTTTTTTGCGATTTTTTTAGAAATATGGTTTGAGCTTTATTGAAATCTTTTGTATATTATTAAGTATGATTTCAGTAATACTCAGTAATTTTTTTATGCGAAAATATCGACAGACAAGCCGGTGACTGAGCTTTTTCAAAACCACTTTTTAAAAGTCCCTGTACACTGCTATTTAAAAACTACATTACTGATTCATTTCAAACTTGGTACACACTTCCTATTTATAAAATACCTCCCCCCAACGTTGAGTTTTAATATTTTTTTTTACATTAAGGGGGTTTTCCACTTACAAAATGGTGAAATTTGTCGTAAAAAATAGCAGTTTTTACTTTAAATTACCATCAAAAATTTAAAAATGAAAAAATAATAATCAGAGAACGTTGGGGCCTGGGGGGAAGATTGAATGATACTCTGACTAAATTTTAAAGGTTTTTAATTTCGGATAATTTCCAGCTGAGATACAGTGTACACCGCAAATCGTCTATTTCCAAAGACGTTCTTGGAAAAGCTCCGTCACCGTCTTGTTTGTCGATATTTTCGCATAAAAAAATTACTGAGTATTATCGACATTATACTTAATAATGTACAAAAGGTTTCAATAACTTTGCTCAATCGATATTTCTAAAAAAAAATCGGAAAAATAAGTGTTTTTTTCACGCTGAAACCCCGGGTTTTGCCAGCGCTCACTGAGAATTGCTACTATGTGTGTGACTTATTGGGTGGCTTACATTTTTTTGATTTGTAGTTTTTTTGGTCGAAGGCGCGGGGCCCCCCAAAGCGCGGGGCCCGTAGCATTTGCTGCCTCCTGCTACATGGCTAATCCGGCACTGCCTTGTGGTAATAGTTCCCAGTAGATAATCCCGTGCATATCCCACCAAACACTCAACATAACCTTGTGTATAGTAATTTTACATTTAACTGTCGGTACTCCTCTTTGACCCGCGCTAAGCCATTGTCGCTTATTGTAATGGTTAACATAAAGCATCCACTTCTCATCCCCGGTAACCAAATTACGAAGCCAAGCAAAAGTACGATGTGAAGTGAGTAATTGCGTACAAACCGCCACTCGCATTATCCGTTGACCATCCGTCAATTCGTGGGGTACCCATTGACTGTACTTGAACACTTTACCCATCACTTTCAAATGTCGAGCGATAGTAGTATGGGAGCATCCGAGTTCTTCTTCAAGTTGACTAGTAGTCCTCCTTGGATCTTCCTCTATGAGCTGCGCTAGTCGGTCGACATCAACTTCAACCGGCCGCCCTTCGTGAGGTTTATCTTCAAGGTTGTAGTCGCCATTCGACAAACGTCGAAACCAATCTACTGCTGTATGCTAAGAGACCGCATTTTCTCCCATACATTGACATATATTTTGTGCCTTCCGCTTAGCTGTATGCTTCATACGGAACTCATAAAGTAGAAGGACGCGGATGTCTCGTCTTTTCAAATCGAATTTTTCCATAATGCTACTCGCTGCGCTGTCGATTATTGCACTGATGAACTGGGCGCGCTCACGGGTATTTATACTCATAGTCACAGATCTTTCTCGAAGTTGTAAAAAATTTCCAGAACGTTTCCGAAAAAAGTATCAGATTATTATGTTACAACCTAATATTATAATTCTCAAGGGAAAATTTTTTTATTAATATTATAGATTTTTTTTAAACAAATTTTTAAAAGTGTGTTAGTCAGTTTTTATATAATAAACAATATTTTAAAAGTAATAAAAATGTATATGATAAATCAATTTTCTCTAATGTCTTCACATAAAAAAATTTTTGGAACATATATAGAAATAGCAGAATAGTAACATCTGTAACGCACATATTTGCGAAAATTATAATATTATACAGAGGATTTCCATCGAATTAAAACATACGCACGTTATATCCGTACTTTCGTGACATATCTGAATTTATATAGAATTATAAATTATATTTTATAGTCCGGGAGCCACCAATCCTGAAAGTACCATGATCGCGGAAAAAAAAAAAAGTCGATTTTTAAATATCAAACAATAGTAAAAACAATATTTTAAGCAAAGAATTATTAAAAAGTAGTTTTTAATGTCAGATTCTAAATTATTTTATATTTTATTTCAGGTAAGATGCACACTTGATCCTCATCACTGTTGCAATGTAAGCCCATAGTATATTAAAAAATTGCAGACTTCTAAAATACTAGCATATAGTGTTTTTCTGGGCTGCACTAAGTTTCAAATGATAACAAAGTGAAAATTGCACGGTCTTGGTATCTTGCTAGGTAGATATTTCTATCCCCATCCAAATTTCTTGTCCCCATCCAAATATAAAAAAAGTAAAATACTAGTAAAATACAAAGTCTATTTATATTTTAATATTATATTATAAGATGTAAATTAGATTTAGATTCAAAAATGTTTTCAAATTAAAATTACAAGTCTCGCGCAACAGTGCGAAATAGGACACGTGACTTGTAAGTAGAAGAATACGAGAAATTCAAAGTGGCAGCGTCATTCATCTGGATATATTAGAAAATGGTTCCGTCTCGCACGCCAAAAAGGGCAAAAATATAATTTAATCAAAGAGGATGATAAAATAGAAAGGATTTAAATCATCACCTCCCATTTATTCTGGATAATCTGGGTACATATATTTTTTGGTGAAAAATAGCACGCCTATAGTGGCTCGAACCGGCATCCATCCATCTATCCATTTTTTTCCGGCGCGTATTCTCCTATAGTAGGCTTTTGTGGAGCCCGGCATGGGGCAGATATCGGCCCGATCTGACGATGAATAAAACATTTTCTGCTCCAGAGTCCAGAGGAAATCATGACGAAAATTTTAACAGGGATCCTCTAAAAATTGAGATTTGAGCTGGTGCCGCCGACGAAGGGCTGAGGTATCTGGGACCCGGAAGGGCTGGAAGACGCAAAAGGCAGCGCACCAGGAAGCGCTCCCTAGCGGGCAATATTTCTTGATATACACATGGCACGTGTTAACAATTTTTTATGCTTGTTTATTGCGGACCAGACCATTCCCATACGAGACATATGTGCGCTCTTCCCATGATGGTTTATGGTAAATCAGGGATAAGTGGTGAATGCATGTAATGACCATCACCGCAGAAGAGATACTTTCCTAAAGGGATACGTGATTCACAACTATAATACTGGAGGGCAACGGCCAATTTATAAATTTGCTTACGTTAATATGCCGGGGTGTGGGGCCATGCGACGGAGGTGGGTTTTTGCCTTAATGAAGATATACCAAAACGGTCACATCTCAATGGACGGGAGGACCGGAGGCTGGGCCGCCGCCGCCGTCCGGTCCGGCTAAACGTGGCAGGATATTAGCGAAAAGGACATTTTGTGATTGTAAGGACCATAAATTGTTGGATAAACTTCATTTGAACGTGCCCATGCATGAAAATTTTAGCAATTTACTGGACTACATGACTTTGGGCGCCGGACATAAACTTTGATAATGGAGCTATAAAATTTTCTTGTAGCAAATAGGGTTAAATCAGATCCGAGTTCATAATAAAATGGGTAAAAAGAGACCGAACCGACCCGACCGACCGGCCACAGCCGTGCTCGAGCCGGCTTTTTTGATAGCAGTGGTCATTTTGGCGAAAGCGTTTTCGAAGCGTGAAAAATGGGAACAGTTGCTTAAAGGTTAAAGGGATTGGAGTGGTCGTAAAAGAGTAAAGGGCGTGAAGCTCAAAGTAAGGCCATAGCTGCTTCAGAAAAATTCTACTGTTCCGCATCCACCCGGATGACCTTTCATCAAACAACTTCTGTTTGATTGCATTTTATCATTGAACAGTTCCTTTTTCCGGGTTCACCTTTCACTGGCGAGAATGTTTCAAAGACCTGCTAGCTTGAGAGCTTTGTTAAATGGCCCTCAAGCTAAACATTACCCATCTGGTGCCTCCACTCCCAAAGGAGTTGCACCCAAATCTAAAATGTAATTTCTGATGCAAATGAATCTGCAGTTTCCGAAAAACCGAATTTTAAAGCAGTCCAAATGACAAAGGCAACTTTTTTCTCCATTAAGTTGTGTATATGTAGTCCTGTAAATCTGCCTGTTTGATAGAGCTTTTCCCTAAATTTTTTTATTTTTTTTTATTTTAGCTCGCCCTCTTTATGCTCCCACATCCTGCAGTCCTTTGTGGAGGAAACTCCATTGATAGGGAAAATCCCAGGAACAACTTCAAAAGCAAGCAAAACGTATCTATTTGGAATTCTGGGCATATGAATGGTGTGCCAGCATGAAATGGAATGGAACGGTTTGGATTGGTTGTGGAATGGGTCGGATCTTCTGTTCAAGACCCAGGGACGGGACCCGGGATCCGGGAATGTGAGTAATACCCACCCGGTGGAACTATATCACGGAATGGATACTTGTACGGCATAAAAATCAGTTGAACACCCCTACTCCCGTCGCGTTGCCACTGGCATGCCATAAGTGTAATTTTCCTCTCATGTAGGCGGTCGACTATTAAATTGCATATTCATCGTCTGCTCTTTCTGTTCCTTATCAATCCCAGGGATTAGGATCAGATTTTAGTACTATTTTTGGGAACACAAATTGGCTGCAGGGGGCTGTCGAAAGACGGAAAACACCATTACCGAAAAGATATGATTGTGGGAAAGAGAAACAATACTGGTTGTATATTGCATACGTTTGTTGGTCATTTTTTGCTGTTCCGAATCATGATTGTAATCGATACAACTAAGGGAAAACATATGGTAGATAATCTAAACGATGAAAAAAAGGTACCTGTTAATTAAGTTAATTTCACAGAATGTATGAAGTAAAAAAAGAGTTTGCTCTATACACACACTACACTTTATTATGAAGTAGGATATCATTATGGTGTTAATTCTAATTACGTGGTAATACACAGCATTTTACTTCATTAGAACTGAAAAGTTTGACGAATCTTTCTCGACTAAATGTCTTTAACGTGCAAATCGCGGAGTTTGACCTTAAATGTTGATTGATCTTTCTTTTGCTATATTCTTTTGATTCTGTTGTAGTTGACTATTCTGTTCCTAGTGTAGAAATACATTCACTATATATTCTTCTACTTGATTTATTTCATTTTTTACTTTTTTTATTATTTACATTTATTTTAATTATTATTTTTTATATTATTTCAAATTTACATTTTTTCTTTTTAAATAATTTTATCACAATGACTTTTTTATTTTTTAAAACAAAAACAAAAACAGTCTACTTTATTTTAAAATTAAAATTCAACTCCTGCTTTGATGATAAATTCAACTCTTGCTTTGATGAGAAATTCAACTATTGCTTTGATGAGAAATTCAACTATTGCTTTGATGAGCCCCACATTACCCTCCTCCCAGTGTAACGAAAAAAATAAAAAAATTATTTTTGAAGCGGGCTCGATGGGCCTTGAAGGCCATTTTGAAGGTAGAGGTGGCACGATGGGCCATTTTGGAGGTAGAGGTGGCACGATGGGCCATTTTGAAGGTAGAGGTGGCACGATGGGCCATTTTGGTGGTGGTGGTGGCACGATGGGCCATGCTGGTGGTGATGGTATGTTTTCTTTTGTATTCTTTGATGGTGGCAATGGTGATATTATTTTAAATTTTCCTCCTTCGGTGTAAACATAATCCCGGTCGGCAGCTTGGGCTTTTAACCAAGACCTAAGGGATGTCGACCGGGAAGACTTGCTGGAATACGACGCCATTTCAACGTTGTTGGGAGGAATGTGGAGAGATGTTTTCTTGTTGTAAAGCTGATTTCTCAATAGTTGTTCGTTAGTGGTAAGGGTGCTGCTGTTTGTCGGGGTCACCAATGTAGAAATACATTCACTATATATTCTTCTACTTGATTTATTTCATTTTTTACTTTTTTTATTATTTACATTTATTTTAATTATTATTTTTTATATTATTTCAAATTTACATTTTTTCTTTTTAAATAATTTTATCACAATGACTTTTTTATTTTTTAAAACAAAAACAAAAACAGTCTACTTTATTTTAAAATTAAAATTCAACTCCTGCTTTGATGATAAATTCAACTCTTGCTTTGATGAGAAATTCAACTATTGCTTTGATGAGAAATTCAACTATTTCTTTGATGAGCCCCACACTAGTAATTATTGTTATGACTTTCAAAAAGCGGACTTTTCCATTTTGAACGAATAGCTCCTTGCTTGTGACTGGAGTGGGGTTTTGAACGAACGTGACATTGATAAAGCTGTGATGATTTCTACGACTCTTTGTCTGTGTTTCGCTCATTGCATTCCTGTAAAAAGGTCTGATAAATCTTCTAAAAATAAGCCATGGCTTAATAGTGCAATTAGACACTTAAAAAATCTTAAAAGTAAGGCTTGGAGGAGGTTTCTATCCTCAATGTGTGATGGCGATTTTCAATCGTACACTATACTGCGTGATCAGTTTCTTAATGCTGTAAATTGTTCATATGTTGCGTATGTTGCTAATATGAAGTCATTGCTGCATGATAGCCCGAGACAGTTCTGGAGATTTGTCAACTCTAAACGTAATTCGGACTGGTATCCTTCCCTTCTTTCTTTTGGCTCTTCCCAAAGTGATGACTCTAGAATAATTTCCAATCTGTTCGCGGATTTCTTCAAGACTGCATTTTGTGATAGGTTAGGTTAGGTTGCCGTGGCTGCCTGGCGGCGCACTTAGACCACAAGGGCCCATTGTGATACCACACGGGGGCTTTTCCCATAAAAACTAGCTAACCTTTGAACCACTTCGTGCCTTTGATGAAGTGTTCAATGTCTCTGATGTTCTTTGAACTCAGATCCGACAAATCATCAAAGAAATAAGCGCCCAGATGTTGGTTTCTGCACATTGCTAGTGCTGGGCATTGGCACAGGAGATGGGTTATATTTTCCTCCTCCTCCTCATTGTGACAACTTCTGCAGAAGTCGTTGGAGGTAACGCCTAGTCTATTGGCATGTTTGCCTACGAGGCAATGCCCCGTAATTACCGCTACGACGCTACTAATGGCCTCCCTCCTGAGAATAATTAGATTCTTAGACCTATTACGGTCAAATGTTGGCCAGATCTGCCTGGTGGTCACGCAAGTGTTCTCGTTCCTCCACCTATTATCGGCGATCCTTAAGTACGATCGTACAATCTCTGCTTTATGGGAGGCGAGCGGTGTCCCTATCCGCCGAATGATGTCCTTTTCAGGAAGGGTCGTTCCCTGCCTGGCTAGCTCATCCGCTCTTATATTGCCCGGGACATCACTATGCCCTGGTACCCAGATTATGCTAATGTTAACCCCCTCCGCTACTTTATTAAGCAGAGAGCGGCAGTCCGCAACCACCTTTGATGTCGTATACACACCTGTAAGTGATTTAATTGCAGCCTGGCTGTCAGTAAAGATAGAAATACCTCCGGCATTTTGTGATACTTCCTGTGATATTAGCCCTACGGATTCTACCCACTTGACGAGGCTCCCGCCGACATCTCTTCAACCTAAGGACCTTTTATTGGACGATAGTATTATTATTAAACACCTTTCCAATTTAGTTGACAACTTCTCGAGTGGTCCGGACAATGTCCCATCTTGCGTGTTGAAAAGATGTGGATCTTCTTTGGTTTCGGTTCTTCGTTGTTTATTTAATTTATCGCTTTGTTGTGGTGTGTTTCCAATGTCTTGGAAGCTCTCGGAAATTATTTCCTTGCATAAAAAGGGCAGTAAATCCGATATCTCCAACTATAGACATATTGCGAAATTAAGTTGTATGGCTAAACTGTTCGAAGCTATAGTTTGTGAAGTCCTCAGTTTTCACTGTAAACCCTTTCTACTGCCCTTTCAACATGGGATTATGAAGGGAAAATCGACCAAAACGAATTTTCTTGAATTTTCAAATTACTGTCTATCTGCTATCGAGGCCAGCAAGCAGTTCGACTGTATCTTCATGTAGGATTAATCACCGCATTCTTGTATATAAGTTGTCTGTCCTGGGATTTCTCGCCAGTTTTGTCGACTAGATTGCTTCTTATTTATCTGGCCATTCTCAACGCGTTTGATTTCGCGGTGCACTTTCTCATTTAATAGATAACACATCTGGCGTACCTCAGGGTAGTCACCTTGGACCTTTGTTATTTATCATTTACATAAATGACTTATCTTTTATCTCTACCCACTCGAGAATTCTCTGTTATGCTGATGATGCGAAAATCTTTCGCGTAATATCTGACGATCGTGATCGTGATGCTTTAAACACTGACTTAGACGCCTTTCATAAATGGTGTTCTATTAATTATCTACCACTTAATATTAGTAAGTGTACGTGTATGACTTTTTCCCATAAAAGGAATTCACTTTGTTTTGACTATTCAATTAATGGACAGTATCTTTCTAGACTGACTAAGGTGAGAGATTTGGGAGTTGTTCTCAACTCATTGTTCTCTTTTGAGGATCATATTAACCCCTTGCCTTATGCATCAAACGACGATTGTGTGTGCCACTTTTGATGAAAGCTTTTCTGATGCGTGGTGATTCACGTGTCTGATACGTGATTCCCAATTTTAGGCACAGAAGTAGGATCACGTCTCCCACACGTTGTTTTAAGGCAAAGGGTTAAAACAATTACTATCAAAGCTAATTCAATTTTAGGATTCGTCAAGAGATGGTCTAAGGAGTTCGATGATCCCTACATCTCTCGTCTACTGTATTGTACTATTGTGAGACCTGTTCTAGAATATGCCAGTCCGGTCTGGTGTCCATTCTATGAATGCCATATTAACCGTATTGAGGCCATTCAACGTAGATTCATACGGTTCTCTCTTCGTGGTCTTCCTTGGGAGAATGAACAGGTCTTGCCTCCCTACCTCGATAGACTTAAGCTCATTTCGCTTGACACGTTGACGAATAGACGTAATCTCTCCAGAGCTGTCTTGGATTTCGACTGTTTGCAGGGTTCTATTAGTTCTTCTGAGTTATTGGCTCTTTTTAATATCTCGGCGCCGGCACGCGCCTTGAGAAACACTGACTTCCTCCACCTTTCATACCATCGAACTAATTATGGTTTTAACGAGCCCTTGACTTCAATGTCGCGTTCGTTCAATTTAACTTAGGTACCCTGTTATTGATTTTCATTTATCCAAAAGTCAGATTAAAAGTCGGCTTCGTTAATGTTCATCTAAAGCTTGGAATCAGCTTATTGATGAAACTGCTTAAATAAATAAATAAATAAAATAAATCTAAAAACAGATGTACCGCTTACAACTGATGCTGCGTTATAATTTTTAATGTCAAAAATCCATTTATTGAATGACTTCCGCAAATAGATGTCTTAGAAAAACTCACAAGTAGTAGTAGCTGTTTTCATAATTTTCGAACAAATTTAGTAGTTCGGGCTTGATTTTGGCTACTTCATTATGAACCATTTTTCCTTCATAATGAAGTAATACTTCATAATGAAGTATAGATTGTCAATGGTATTGCACTTTGCTTTAATATAGGGTATCCTTATGTATAATGATCAATTATTACAAATGTAAAGTACTCCGAAATTCATCTTAAATTCCTATATATGACGCTACTGAACAGAAGACAAAAGTTTAAAAAAATAAGAATTCAGCTTTGCTGGGAAAGTCAATAATAATAATAACATGATAATAATTTTCTAAATCCTTCAAGGATAGACTTGAAAGGCACCTTCTTAGAAGTAGGTACAATTTAGATCGACAGATGTGTAGAAGTAGCTTTAAATATTACCGTGAAATATTAACTTATTTTTGTAAACATTTTCTAGAAAAACTTGAATACCTGAAAGTAAATAATATTCTTCATAATCATCCTTTGAAATTCATCCCAGAAGATATAAGTAGTATTTAAAATCTTTCATCTTTAGGGTTCCGTACCTCCAAAGGAAAAAAAAATGAACCCTTATAAGATCACTCGCTTGTCTTTCTGTCTGTCCGTCTGTTTGTTTATCACAGCCGTATATCTCAGAAAACATGCGACATAGGGTTATTTTGCACTTTTTAACACATTACAATATTAATTAAGAGGAAGCAAATTAGGTTCTCAAATTGTGTTTCAGAAAATCAGGGAATATAATACCCTACCTGAAGTCTACAGGAAAATTATAAGGAAAATCCAAGGTCTTATAGATTTCTAGAAATTCTAGAAAATATGGTACGAAACTCTCTGCGCTAGAGTAGAACTCGCACTTGGCTGGTTTTTTAATTAAAAGAACTAAATATTTGTTTGCCAATAAAGGATCTAGCGGGATAAGTACATGAAAACTGCACTCGCGCCTGATGAAGGGTTCTTACCTTGTTTTTATTGTTTTTCATCTAAAATAGCCATACACTTAATCTCACACCCCTAACCCCTATGGTAAGGAAATAATGAGGGTGACAACCCTTAACTAAAAACTTTTTTTTTCTCAGTACCTATTAAAGATATCTTCATGAAATTGAAAACATATATGACAATTGATAAACTAATTATAATATATTTTTTTTAGAATTTTTGCAATATTAGAAACTGTAAAAAACGAGAAGTATATTTTTTGGGGGTGGTTTTTTGTATCAACCCCTAAAGTGACACCTAAAAAAAAAATATATCTTCTTTGTTAATTAGTTAGCTATTACATATTAAAGTTACAAAAGGGTCGAATTGGTGGAACATAGTTTAAAAAAATAAAAATCTATTACGGATACGTGCATGCATATATATCCATTTTTACCAAACTACGTAAACACCTGTGCACTATCTTTATATCTATCATTATAAATACGTTCTCATAATTCTGTAATGTCAACAAATATGTATACCTACAAATAAACTATGAACAATCAACGATAAACAATATTCGATTTGATGGCATTCGACTGCACGAATTTTGAACACCGTGGTGTAGACTCGGTACAATGTTATCTTATATTGCGTAACAAAGAACATGTAATGACCTGTTCATTTTCATGCAAGTTTTGTCAAGTTCTAAGAAGTGAACTAGCGAGTCAAAACATAATTGGCAGGCCACGTATACGTTTGCGGAGTTTCGAATATCAATTGCGTATTGTATAATTATTGTAGAAATACTTTACATATTGGATCCGTGTTTCCAATATGTAAAGTATTTCTACAATAAGGTTGATATCTATTTAAATCTTCATTTGTAATGATACGTTTCATCTTTCCACTGGTTTTTCTGACACTTATTTTACAATTAACACATTTATCATCTTTATGACGTTCATTTGTTTTCTCCATTATTTCTGATCGCAAATGTTACAGTGAAAAACTGAACCGCACTTAATACGCAATTGATATTCGAAACTCCCGCATACGTATACGTCGCCTGCCAATTATGTTTTGACTCGCTAGTTCACTTCTTAGAACTTGACAAAACAATGGATATACGGGGTGTCCCAGACCACCCGTACACCCATTTTAAAACAAAATATATCCATTTTTTTCGATTCTGAGGTCACCTTTTAGGTAAATCGAGGATACTCTATCGAATGGCACTATTTGCAACTTCCGGTTTTAACCGGAAGTGGGAAATTTCAACCGGAAGTCCACTTTTTTAAATGTAACATGCATGTTTTGACCACGGGAACGTGTTCAGCATCGAAAAATACGTACCATAGTGGTAATTTCCACTTCCAGTTTGACCGGAAGTAGGCTCACCAGACCGGAAGTGAGCTTTTTTAACAGGAAATTGCTTTTTTTCACCACAGAAACGTGTGAAACAAGATTCCAAGTGTTAGAGAGTCAAAAATTACTCTCTTTAAACCGCCCCAGGGCTTTCCATTTTTCATTTAAATAACATGGGAAAAACTAACAATTCATTATTGTCTCAAAACATCCGATAAATTTCATGGTATATTTGGTACGTAAAGAACCATGAATTTTTCCAGAATTTTCGAAAAAATTTTTGTTTACCTGAAAACCCCCTTTTTGCCATGAATTCAAAAGGGTCTTAATCCTCATTTGAAGGTACAAAACCATTTTTAATTGTTGCAAAAAAATTTTATAGGATTTTCTGAGGCATTTGTTGCTAAAGCCCAAGCTCTTTATTTATAAAATCCAAAGAAGTACATGTACACTCCTGGAAAAATAATTACCACTATGGTACGTATTTTTCGATGCTGAACACGTTCCCGTGGTCAAAACATGCATGTTACATTTAAAAAAGTGGACTTCCGGTTGAAATTTCCCACTTCCGGTTAAAACCGGAAGTTGAAAATAGTGCCATTCGATAGAGCATCCTCGATTTACCTAAAAGGTGACCTCAGAATCGAAAAAAAATGGATATATTTTGTTTTAAAATGGGTGTACGCCGTACGGGTGGTCTGGGACACCCCGTATATGCATGCACGTATCCGTAATAGATTTTTATTTTTTTAAACTATGTTCCACCAATTCGACCCTTTTGTAACTTTAATATGTAATAGCTAACTAATTAACAAAGAAGATATATTTTTTTTTTAGGTGTCACTTTAGGGGTTGATATAAAAAACCACCCCCAAAAAATATACTTCTCGTTTTTTACAGTTTCTAATATTGCAAAAATTCTAAAAAAAATATATTATAATTAGTTTATCAATTGTCATATATGTTTTCAATTTCATGAAGATATCTTTAATAGGTACTGAGAAAAAAAAAGTTTTTAGTTAAGGGTTGTCACCCTCATTATTTCCTTACCATAGGGGTTAGGGGTGTGAGATTAAGTGTATGGCTATTTTAGATGAAAAACAATAAAAACAAGGTAAGAACCCTTCATCAGGAGCGAGTGCAGTTTTCCTGTACTTATCCCGCTAGATCCTTTGACAAAATTTCTGAATTAATTCATTGTATCATTTTGTACAGCCAACTTGAAACAGCATTTTCTTGGTTTTAATAAATAAATAAAAACAACAAATATAATCAATAGGATTGAATTTAAAACTTAAATGCAGAAAGTTATTATTAAGCACTTCAAAAAATAAAGTATGCATTGGAAATGTGCATTAATGAAATATTTTCTGAGGGCGTGTACGAAGTCTCTAGAGAAAATCATTCTTATCATCAACTTTTCGAAATAAAGGATTCATGGAATTTGCATAGGAAAAGGGCGGAATGAATTGAAAAGTTACTACTAAAAATAATACTTTTAAAAACAACGGTTTTAGCAATGTACTGAAAATAAAAAAATAATTTTTTTCTGATCTTATAAATACTTTTTAAAGATGTGCAGTATTGGGTTTAGAATATTTTACTCGTCAAGCCCTTTCATTTGTTACCCATTTCAAGGGGGATTCTGGAGAGAAAGGTAATCTGCCGTCTTGGGGCGTCCGTCATATTGGGCTTAGAACGACATTATAGGTATATACTATATTACATATCCATCGGACTTATATGCAAATGTGCAAAATTTCAAAGCTCTAGCTTACTTAGAACAAGTCGAAATCTTGATTGTAAGATTTGCCCTGGGCAGGGAATCTATCTATTTTTGGGATCCTTTAAATTGAATACATTTTGAAATCTGTAAAAAATCTCTTTCATAAATTGATAAAACCTGATTGTTTAGGTAACGTATTTCTTGTGGGCGAATGTTACTTTAATTTATCTTTAAAATTGTGATGTCCTTTAAAATGTCAGAGTTTATTCCCCGATGGCATCCGCCATATGTTTGTTTCGAAAAACCCTTCACAATCAGAAATTAATCCTTGGTACCCATACATTCGACTTTGTGCGCGGTGCGGTGCTGTGCGTTGGGGTGATGCCCTCGGAACCTCAATTTCGCTCAAGAGACCGCCGGACACATTTCACTCTGACGTTCTCGGGGCGGAAAGTTCTAATAAAATATCAATTACAAGCCTGTAGGCGACCGGTGCCCAAAAAACAATTTCGTTCTCGTCCGAAAATACCCGGGCCTACGAGGGAGCTTAAATGTAAATTTGGAGCGTAATCCCCGGAATTCGATTAGACTGAACCGAACTCGAAAATACCCCCGCCGAAATGGAAAAATGATTTTGGGCGTGTATATCAAAGCGGGGGCTCGGAAAGGGCGGCCTCCGGCTCATTCAAATGTGACATGTTCCCAAATAAACAAATGTTAATTAGGGCGGCACGGATCGCTGCCCTCATCCGTCTATTATTAATAACAATTAATGTGGGGGGGGGTTGGCTCGTGAGCTTAACGTCGCATGAAGCCGCAATTAATCAATATCTTGGGGGAGATCATCGCTACCAATTTATATCACAGCGAAGTCGTTTTGTAATTGCTGCGCAAAGGCAGGATAGTATCTTAGGGCCAAAAATATACATACATATATATATAGGGCAGATATTCGCTCCGTCAAAAACATGCCTTTGAACGATGATACCCGCAATCATCCAAGCCTAGAATGGCAGAGGGTGGCTCCATAAAAAGCGTTCGTTTTCTGTGTACATTTGCCGACGCCCCTGGCGCGCTCTCATTGATACGGAAAGGACTAATCGGATGATTAATAAGTTCCCTTTTTCGAATCGCCTGAATATTATTTGCACAACCTTGACTTGCCTTTTGTGGTCGAAACAGTGGCCTGCGGGGAGCGCTGCAATAAGGCAAGCATTCGACTCAAGTCTCTAGAAATTGTAATTCATGGCCTGTAATAAAGCAGGAGACGCTTCATTTGACTTTGTATGATTGTGGCCGTGTTTGGTGAACTCCTGTTTGCAGAAAGGACGCTTATCAGCGCATAAATGGCGGGTTCTTCTCGGGCTTCGTCAGCGACAAAACTCCTAATTGTGCGCGCCCCCAGAAGCATTTAATTTTTTGTTTGTTTGTTTGCTATAAAAGAAGTCCCGGCCTTAAACGCCAATTCCCAGGATTCGTGCTTAAATCCCTCCTCTTCCAAGACTAATCTTCATGGTGCATAAAAATGAGATACAAATTGCCAGAACAAACAAAGCGACCTCAATTATGAGCCTCTGGGGCCTGGCGAATTATTAAAAGAATTCCCGCAGGGGACGTCCAAACAAATCATCAGTGTCATGCTTCTCAGAATTTTCAGAGTTTTGGAGCCTCGGACGTCACAATGAGAGCGATTCATCCAGAAGAGATGAATACATTTTTGATGCCTTTAATTTTTCGTCTGACTACATTATTCAAAAGGTCATTAGAGATAAAATTAAATGCCGTAAATCTTTAAAATTTAACAAAACGAATGGTTCGTTCAAAACTCGTTGGTTACTTTGAAATAATGTCATAAAAAAAGATCTGATTGTCAAAAAAAAAGTATTGAATAAAGATCTTCCTATAAGAGTGTGAAGACGGTTGATAAGTAGTCTATGATGTTGATGAAATATGGACTTAAATATAATAGGAAGTGTAATTTTAAGTAATTTCCCATTTTATTAAAGTTTTGAATGTAACATTTTTGACTGCGTTCGAAAATGGTTAAATTACAAAGTATATTGTATTGAAAAATGTACTTTTTGTATAGTCCCGGCCTTTGCACGACTTAGTTCACTGACTTCAATTGTCAAAACTAATTTCACCGAGTTGTTTTCGTTCGCCAAACTGACAAATCAGTTTCTTTATTACTATGCTGTGTGTATGTGCCTTGAAGGCTTTTTATTTTTATTTAATTTAATTTAATTGTTGTCGCGATTCCATCTCATGCTTTATTTTTTAAACCTGGAACTATTTGAAGTTATATCCCATAAATAACCAAATTGGCAAAAGACGCGTCAGAGGGTATTTACACGAATCAGAGTCAGTGTCAGTGTAAGCAAAATTGACCCTGAATAAAACATTTTTTCAGCATCACCTAATCAATGTGCCTATAAATGCTAGAGCTAGTTAAAACAACATTGACTGTTTAGTAATTTCGAATTTTTTCGCGGGGACATATAGTTTTTTTTATAGTACTAGAGAAATATTTATATCGAACGATTGTTTTCCACATTTTTTATTTGGCAATGTTGCCAATTATATTGTTCAAACGAATATATTACAAGATTTGTTAAAGAAAAGCTTATCATTACGCCTATAACATTTCCAAAATAATATCCTGCAGATTCTATTCTTGATTTTGTTTTTAAATACGATTGTAACCAAAGACAGACAACTGGCATATAATTTAACAAAAATTACCATGTCACCTTGTCAAGAACAAAAGTTTGCTCAGGACACTCCAAGGAATCAATTGGTACAACGTTTCGTCCGTTGAATTGGGACACCCTGTATAAAGTTCAAATAAATATGGAAAAATCCGTTTACTGAAAATTTGTTTTCTCGGAAAATAATGTATGATTTTTAAATCTTTTTTATTGGTATGAGATACATATCTAAGCGAGTTTCCATATTTCTTTAAAATAGACAATTCCTAAAATCATTTATTTTCTAAGGCAGATTTTTCTCGGAAACGAAATCTAATCGATCATCGTTGATATCTCAAAAGGACAAACACAATAATATAATTGAAGAGGTTTCTGGGAAAGGGCCATAAGGGCACATGTGCCGCTTTTCCTTAAATCACTTTAATCGATTCCTCATATCCAAATTAGTTTAAGATTTTTCATCAATATTTCAAATCATGACAGAGAAATAGCAATTTAAAAGAACCTTTGTCCTGTAAATTGCTTATGAAATATTTGAGAAAAAGAAATCATTTATTTATAGTTATATAATATAGTTAGATTATAAAATATGCTTTTCATTTCAGTTTAAAATTTAATGTATAAATAAATTCTACATTTTCTGAACAGAATTTCTACTGAAATAATAAATATTTAGTGTTTTTTTTTTTTTTTTTTTTTTTTTTTTTATACTGACACATTATTTTTTCCAGTAGCAAAATTGTGGAAGTAATAATAAATTGAATTGAGTTCTGAACTAATTTAGTTAAAAGTCATATTTTCCTATTTCAATAATAAAATTAATATACACCCATTCCTCAATTTATATGTTCGATACGTTCCAAGAAAAATCGTGTTAATTGACACCGTATATGTAAAACAGGAAGAAGCTAAAGCTATAAAGGCAAGTCGTAGATACATTTACAGGACCGGATTTAAAAGTGTGGGGCAACGAACTAATTAAATTATTAATTAAAATACTATCAAACATCGAATGCATAATTATAACGTAAAAAAAGTATTATAACATAATATGATTTCAATATTAAGAAAGATAAATTATGCAGAAATATAAAAATTTGTGGAGGTCCCTATCATATGGAGGCTTCAGGGCTTCAGCCTCTGTTGCGCTCCTTTACGTTCTTAATAACTCCACACGTCTTTATGACAAAACGAAGATTAGTTCTACTGAATATTTAGCCTTGAAATATCAAATATATATGTAGTATAGTATTAATTATCTTAAAGAGGCTTTCGATTGAACTGTCAATTTAATAATGACAAACTATATTTCTTAAAGATCATAGAGCATTAATAACATTAATTATGTAATGTTATAACCAAAATATACTATATCTCATTTAAATCTGGCGTTCTCTTCCTCCACTTGCCCTAATTAAAGGTGGACAAATTATGGCTCATGATTGGGCTAATTGACGGGTCGGGTGTGAGGTTGTATTAACATCTAAAGCCGGAGTCGCACTGATTAATTGTTCACCACTTCAATGGCTTCAGCCCGAACATTAATAACTATCGACATGGGGCTCTTGTGTTCTGAACACGATGTTTATTAGTCCCGCGCCGGTGGAGATAGTTCCGGCATTAAGAATTCACAGGTGTCTCGGGGGGACCGAGACGGGTCAACTTTCAAATAGGAGTCCTCAAAACAGCCTTGAGGAGCCACCGGTATAAAAAACCCAAACACTCGGTGTATTTGCTCCCAATCGAATTAAATAAACCGTCCTCGTCATTCTGGGTGTAGTGCACCAAATTATTGATTTGATCTCATTAAAAATGTACGAGCCATTAAACGGGACGCCTCCAGGAAGTTCTCGGGGCTTAAACCCGGAGCTGAAACTTGGTCATGTCAAGTGCCATTCGCAGGGATTAAAGCGTACCCAGATGAACCCGAGTAATGTTGCACGGCCAAAGAAAGGAACTCTGCGATCCAGGACCGAGGGCGGACGGGTTGTGCCGGGATCATCGGGATGAGGGCTGCACGGGAATTGCATCCCGACTTACAGAAGGGTTGGAACGTTACGTTTCTGTGGTTATTGGTAAATTGCAAAGCATGCAGGAGCAACCGGAAAAACAGAGAGAAACAGGAGCGCCCGCCACTACTCCAAAGTGAGTCTGGGGATTGTAGACAAAAAGTTGCAATGGCTGTGCTCCCCCGCCCCCACTGCAACCGAGGTCGTGTGTCTTCAAGGCGAAGTCGAAGTTGAAGTGGAAGGCAGGTTGCAGCCCGCCACGCCACACTTTCATTTTCCATGACTTGCGTTTAGACATTAATTTTGTTTTAATGATTTTCACTTGCAATTAAAATAATTGAATTTTACGGTAAGTGCATGGAGCAATTAATGGATAATTCAAACGTTTAAGATGGGCGGATGTCCTTACGGATGCCGCCCCATCGATTGGGGAAATGGGGCCGCGGTGTAAATCAACCCCGAAGAGGTATTGTGATTTTCCATTTCGAAAAGGGTTAGGTAAATCACGGTATAAGGGATGCTGTGCAGATTAGTTTCGGATTCAGTAGCAGTGTGCAAATGTATTGTGAAAAGGGGAGATCATGTTATTCGAATCTTTAAACCGATTACGTGATTAACTCAATTAACCGAATAGTGAATGCAACCTCGCAAAGTTTAGCATTTGATTTATTCCACTCTGTGGATTTCAAATACACAGATACATTCATAGTTGGTGGAGGCAACTAGGAAATTCTAAAATTGCTACACGATGCTTTAGAACTGAATTTAGTAGCCGCAGAGTAGGGCGTTTCGAAAATTAATTTAGGAGAAAACTTTCACGTGAAGGTATTTCATAAATGAAAACCTCTCAAATCAGCACAATTTCATTGCTGTTCATATAGCGTAATATAATATATATTATAAGTACCTACTTGTTCGAGATTCTCAACGATCTTCATGCATAAACTACTTATGGTAAATTGTTCAAAGCTAGTACTCTCTATATATTATACATATTTCGAATTGTATTCTTCTGCTAAGTGGTAACACTTGTCGACTTTTTTATTTACTCCTTCTTGAAACGTTATAACTTTTTCATTTTACAAAATTATGACATTAATAAAAAACTTGTGAACAGATTCTTGAAAGTATGTATTAAGAAAAATGTAAAGGAAGAAATTGCTTTTTTAAACCCTCTAACATGGTGTTCTCTGACCCTATTAGGGCAAAATCTAACACTTACAACTAAGCTATGAGCTGTCAAAGCAAAAACATTATTTTAAACTTCAAGCTTCCATATATCCCAAAATAACGATCATAGAGGAGTGTTTTCAACGCTATTACAAAACTGAGTGTGTCCCTTTGAAAGTGTTTCGATAACTTCGATAAATTGGTATATATTTTTTTTAATTAAAAATCTCCTTAAATAATCATTTTTCACCGCCAGCACCAGAAGAGATGAGATCCCGCGTTTCGTCACTTCCGCAGTATTTAATAATGTTTTTTAAAGAGTCAATATAGTCAAAATAATCAATCATAGTTTAGTTACATTAACACGATATTCCTGTTTTGGCAACATTAGTTCATAAGATGTTTGATGGATCGAGTTGTGTGAAGCATTACTGCCATGATCAAGAGTGCTTTCTAGGCTTCTTTAGGCATGTCTACTCATAATCTAGGTGAAAATCATTAGGAAAATTAGTTGAATCAACCATGAAATTGGTTGTTCGAACCAAAGAATACCGATAACAAGAAGAGACACTCTCAACACGCTCTCAAAATACACGTATCAAATTTTCCCATTAGATAAAGCAGGTCAGGGCTATTGGACTTCTGTAAATTCTTATAAGAAAAGTATAGAGAGAAATAGTAACCAAAAAATCCTCACAGACAGCATTTACAACGCAAGCAATAAACTGAAGCTTTTTGTATAATGCATTTTTCAAGGCGTAATAGAATGACTGCATTGGTATTAGTCTCTGAATTTTACCTCCCCTTCCAATGTTAAGTTATAGGGTACTGGCGATATGCAGAATGGGGAAGAGGTAGATAGCACACACCGAGCATAAATAAGGATTGAGATTCCTTACATATTTTCATTATGCACTTTTAAAGGCGACCTGGAACAAACATTTTTGTGTGCTTCACTTGATTAACAAAAGTACAGGGTGGTCTTGATTTAACCGTAATATGAACGATCTTTAAAGTTTTTAAGCTTAAAGTTGGTTTTTAATTAATTAATTAAATTAAATGCAATTTCATTTGTTTCAGATAAATAATATGTAAGCTCCATATAACTTAATTGATGTGCTGCTATGGAAAATGCAGTATGTGATGCTTTTATAGAAAAGTTTTGTAATAAAACATTTTTGTGAGATGCACTCTGTAAAAGTGTTCCAATTTTCCCCTAAAATTTTTGTCTTTCTCTCACTAATAAATTCTTTATTGCTACCTATTTCTAATAACATTTTCCACTTTTTTCCTCTAAGGACGTCACGAATGTCCGAGATATTCTTTGATTCCAATATGCAATATTTTTGGGTGTAGTGAAAAACGCCATTTAAGTTCACTCTCGGAAAAATGTTAATCCTTAAATGGGAATATAATTGTCTTGTACAAATAGGGAGAAAAACTGAACGAAGGGGATTTACTGCCGAAATTGGTGTTTTATATTGAATTGATTTTTGATAAAAATTCTCTATACATACATATATAGTTTATGGTTCATAGATTTTGTGCACAATTGCACAACGGATTATTTTGCTGTGATAGAATTTAATTTTAAAGGAACATATTAATTTTAAAATAAAATGCTTACTCAAATCGTAGACTTATCGTGTATACTATACTAACTTCACTATCATTTTTAGGTAATTTTAGTGTATGAGAAATAATGGTAATTCATAGCCTCAATTAGTCAACGAAGAAAGATTATCAAACATTGTCTACAAAGAATAACTTTTCCAAATTTTTTGTCTTTTAGTAGGGGAGAGTGGGGCGGCTTCATACAGTTTCATTACATTTCGCTTTGTAGAATACTGTGTATTACGTATAGCTCTTTCAATTTATGACAAATTGATAGTTTAACTATTTTCACGTGCGCGAATTTCCATAACCCTTTGAAAAAAAAAAGGAAAATGTATGAACGTACCCGATTAGTGGGGCACATTCATACATGAAGAGGTAGGTTAAAACACACTTGAAAAATAAAAAACATACTAGTCCAGTAAAAAACAAAAATAATTCTTTTACATAACAAACATATAATAAGAATCAAAATGGAAAACGTTACCTATCTATATCTGTTCGTGACTTTTTTGACATCGAACTAGCTAGCAAAAAATAAAATTTTCATGAAATGACTAGTGAACATAGAGTGATTTAGCAGCCTTTAGGTTACATATATGGCTATGTACCAAAGGCACTTAAGTTGTAGTTAAATTAACGTTATTAATTATAATCAGTCATATTCAGCTTAAATAGTTCATATCACAAAATGTAGGAAATTATTGCTTATAAGTTATTAATTATCACAACAATCTTAAAATCTATGAAGATAAATCCTTACGAAAACTAACATTAATGCACATTAAAAAAAGAGAGATCAATATTAAAGTAGAAAATATTGGCTGTTCTAGCTGTGATAGCTAACTTAGGATCTGATAGTATCATCACTATGTCTGATAAATCAACTGATCCCTCTTCATTAACCTCCCCACTCCTCGTTCCCTTCTTCTTATAATTTCCAACCATGATCGTTCTGTGTAACAAAAAATCATAGGTAACATTAAATTGCGAAAAAACACAAGTGCAAGGTCACATTTATACAGTATGAATGTGCCTCTTGTATTGGGTTGCCCGAAAAGTTCTAAGCGTTTATGGCATGGCTGTGTTTGAGCGGCGCCTATGGAGCCGTACGGTTGGAAAACATATGGTTTATTGGTACCGTTATAAAGAGGAGATTTCACTGCAACTGTCACAAAAGTTGGATCGCTCTATGATAAGGTTGTGTTTTTTTTATCTTGCATTTATGTATGAATCTACCCCATCACATGGTAATTGATAAAGAAATATGCAAAAAAAAAAACGTTCTTCATGTAGGATAATTTACAAATCAGATCATGAACTCAATGATATTATGATTAATATTAAATAGCAGTGACTAATTTAAACAACAGTAACTAGTCACAAAATACGTCCAAAGTAAGGTTATGAAATTACTTACGCGAGGCAAAAACCCGTTCCGTGTTGCACACACGCGCTGTCCCCGGCGATTGCTGTCAAACTCCACTAGTCAGTACATAGACATTAGAACTACGCACACACACTAACTTCATTCTTTTGCTCCGCGCCTAACTTCAGATACCCTCAGTGTATGTGGGTGCCCCTTGTGTGAATCTGCCCCATTTAACCCTACATTGACCTGGCGTTTGCTTTAAACAATTTTAACTTGGCCGATTTTGTGGGCCTTTTTAGATTTATGCATCCAAACCGCTTAAACGCTCCCCCAGGAAACTTTCCTTTCACAATTCTTCGAGCGAAATGAGATCCTTGAAAATCATTTTAAATGAAATCATTTTGTTTTTTAAAGTCCCCGTTCTGCGCGCGATGGTGCGCCGCAACGTACACAATTATTCAGCACGGCGGGCGGCGATATCTTCCGCAGAGAACATAAAATTAAATAATGGCAGGAGTACGGGGGCGTATTAAAGCGATCCCCGGGAAAAAAATTAGCCACGGTTCATAAAAATCCTGCTTACATTCTCCGCTTCAGAGGCTTTTTTCCCTGCAAATTCGGCCCGAAAAACATCCGCAGAACACGAAGTTTTCTCGTCGGGACAACTTGGACCCGGGTCGGGACGGGCAGAGTCGGACCGGACCGGGTGACGACGGGTGCCGGGCGAGACCAACCTTAAACTTTCCGGCCTACGACGAGTGCGCTCGCTTTTCCCGGTGATTACGAGTACAAAACAAAAGTGGGCCATGCAAAATGAGATGAACTCACACTCGGGCGGAGGAGCGCAAACAAAACAAATCCGGGGCCGGGACGTCAGCGATTTTACATGTCAATTGCACAGGACGTCCATCCGGGGGAGTGTGCTGGGCTGGCCGGGAGTCGGGTGCTCCCTTCCATCCAGTCAAGTCCTTGGCGCTCCGTCCGCCCGGCCTCGGGTTGATTTACGACGAGCCAAGTTACTCGAAGGCGACATTTCTAGAAACATTTTCGTTCCACCGCTCCACAGGGGATAAGGGAGCTTTCTTTTTCTTCCAGTCCCATTCCAGCGAATGATTAAGTTTTCTACCTTTTCAGAAAGAAATTCCAAAACGGATCCTTTCTACGAGCAAGGCACACAGGTACGAGCGGGTGATTGTTTCCTTTGGATAAAAAGTTAAATTGGAGTGTGATTCCCGCCTTTTCTGGGGTATTTTTTCGAGCCCTTCAGACCGGGCTCAAAGGGAACCAACCTTTCAGGCTTTACAACGAGAGCTCTATCTCTAATTACCTTCTCTCTGTCAAGCGCATTTTCCGAAAGGACTTTTGCGGGCGAGGAGGTGCAGATCACGCCTTTCTTCCATCTTCAGTTCTCTTCTTCTCGGGTTTTCCCGCTTTTTTGCCAGGAAATCCTGGTCTTGAAGTGGCCTTGCGATGGGAAAGAAAGTGCCCTTCACCCGCTTCAATTTTTATCTAAGTTCGCTTCGAATTAGGGCAGAGTACCCTCAAAATTACGCTAAATGGTTTAATGTTTAGAACACTTCGAGCGTTAAGGACGAATCTGATGTTAGTCAGGCCACGATAAAAACGTGATGGGCTGCTTAAATGCGCCACTCCAGCCTCCTTGGCTTCCTGCAATTTCACGGTCAGACTATGAATGAAAGAAAGTTCGCATTTAAGCACGAAGGTCGCAGAATCAACGTGCCGCAAAAGAGTTTTCGGATAAGATATTTACTTACTTACTCATTTCGGAAATTTTACAAACCATATCGTGTAGAGTAAAGAAAACATTTGCATTTGCATAATTTAAACATTTAGGTTTTATGATCAATGTTAAACTTTCTTTAATTTTATGTTTAAGACCGATAAATTTTCCTGATAACAAAGTTCGAAGACCTGTTCTTTTTGAAAAATATAAGGCCAATAATAAAATATTTTCAATTTGATATCCCAATATCTTGGTTCTAAAAAATAAATTGAAAACTGTCCACATCATCCAACTTTTGGTAAAAATTCAACATGTAACCTACTAGTTTTTGTCGTATTAATTTTATACTTTTTATAGCGTTTACGCATACATATATGATAACTTGTAAAGTATTAACTTTTTTTAAAATATCTTCTTGATGAAAGTAAGCTTGTAAATGAACCAGAGAATAGTTATCTAGGCAAAAATTAATGAAATTCAAATGAAAAAGTGCGAAAAAATAAAATAAATCCAGATGAAAAAATAAGAATGAAACCCAACTGAAAACTGACTGAAAATTTAAGTTTAAACGGAATCCAATCCGGAAATCATTACTTGCGCTTAAAACTAACTGAAAACATATTATATCGAGCGAGTTAAGACTGAATTTAAACTGAAATGATGCAGAAATATTTTTTCAGTCGGAAAAGAGAGACTGAAGCCAGACTTAAATATAAGTTACCTCTTATGAGTACCAGCAAGAAACGGAAACGGACTGAAGTTTTTCAACCCTTGCACTTGGAATTTTTGCCGTATAGCGATAGTAAATTGAATGCGAAATTTTGAATTTATATTTTTATAATACTATTTTCAGTGTAATTTCAGTTTGCCATTAGCAAAAATTCCCCATATGTACCGATTTTTGTAGTCTACTCACGATTCTTTAAACCCCACGTATTTTTCAATTTGACAGTATACCAATATTTTATTCGACAGTATACCAATCAATTAATTCTGTTTCTTTTTGGAATTGTTATTGTTATATCATATACTTGATAAAAAACGAATAGTGTCAGATGGATAATATATTTTACCTGTTGATATATGAATAAATAAACGCATTCAATTTTGGAGTATAAGTTCAATAGTAAATATCTTCCTACCGCAGGTATAGTATTGGTCTTAGTTTCTGTCTTGGACTTTCTGGAAACCTGAGACTTAGACTGCAAGACCAAAACCGATTCTACTCCTTACTAAATATCCTTTGATTATAAGCAGGTATAATAAAATAATCAATTCAAAAAATAAAATGAATACAAGACAACTCTAATTTATTTGCTTGCAAACAACAAACAAATTAAATGAACAAACCCTAATCTATACATAAGCTAAACCTAAGATAATAATCGAAATTAATGGTGATTGCCAGGAATTGGGTTTTTTTTATTTTATGGTTAATACAGTGAGTATTAACATAGATAAATGAAGTATATCATACGATGAACATTCCATAAAATACTTTATTTATCTATGTTATTGTTCACTTCCAAATGATTATAATCAGTTTTATTACTAATAGAGGTACCGGTTAATTCGTGCGGTTTTTTTTCGAAAATTGAAGCTATATTGTGAAAAAATGGTTACAAATTTAATATTCAAAGTATTGTCCATCGCTAGCTATAACCTTTTCCCATTTTTCTTTCAATTCACGAATACCCTTTCTGAAAAATTCGGCCGGCTTCTCCGCTATCCACGAATCGATCCAATTTTTGACTTCTTCATAATTGGAGAAGTGCTGGTCAGCCATGTTGCATTGATCGGAAGAGATAGTAATCGGATGGCGCAAGGTCTTGTCTATACGGCGGGTGGGGTAGGACATCTCATTTGAGCGTTTCAAGGTAGGTGTGCAACATGTGGCCGAGCACTGTCCTGTTGCAAAATTACCTTGCTGTGCCTTTGTTCATATTCCGGCCGTTTTTCGCGCAGTGCTCGGCTCAAACGCATCAATTCTCGTCAGTAGACTTCCCCTGTGATCGTTTCATTCGGTTGCAACAGCTCATAATAGATCACACCCAGCTGGTCCCACCAAATACACAGCATAACCTTCAGGCCATGAATATTCTGAACGGCCGTCGATGATGATGCATGGCCGGGGTATCCATGCGTTGCCCGACGTTTTGGATTATCGTAATGGACCCACTTTTCATCGCCAGTGACAATTCGATGCAAAAAACTTTTTCTTTTGTGCCGTTGAAGCAGTTGTTCACACGCGAAAAATCGGCGTTCGACGTCTCTTGGCTTCAATTCATACGGCACCCAATGGCCTACCTTCCGGATCATTCCCATTGCTTTTAGACGATCGGAAATGGTTTGTTGAGCGACGCCAAGTGATTTTGCAAGTTCTTCTTGCGTTTGGGATGGATCTTGGTCGAGCAGTGTCTCCAATTCGTGGTCTTCAAACTTTTTTGGCTGTCCGGGCCGTTCATCGTCCTCCAAGTCAAAATTGCCACTTTTAAACTGTGCAAACCACTTCTGGCACGTACGCTCAGCTAGAGCATGCACACCATACACTTCCACCAAAATACGATGACTTTCGGCAGCCTTTTTCTTCATATTGAAGTAATGAAGAAGTACTCCCTGCAAAAACACTTTATTCGGCACAAAATTCGACATTTTCAGAGTAAAAAAAAGTATTGTTGTTTACGCTTCAGCTAAATGACACATACTGATTCTGAAACTATATGACAGTAGCTTTCCAACACATATTTGGAAAGGTGAATCACTGGAATATAAAACAAGTTACGCCATCTGTTAGAAAACCGCACGAATTAACCGGTACCCCTATTAAAATGACCTTTATTTTGAAAGTCGGAGTAGTATCATGTTTTTTTGGTTTTTTGGTAAATCGATACTAACTATTTAGTACAATGAAAGGTGTTTAAGTTTTAAGTTTTTACTAATTATTTTACTTCAAATTTTAACAAAAACCTCGGAAAAGTAAGCTTCCTTTGCAACCAAAAATTATTTAATTTGACGTAAGTAGGAAGCTACTAACAATTTCATACTGCAATTTAGTTAGTTATACGTTTAATATAGTGTTGTTGCTGAGGTCCAATGGTATTTGCAATTTAAAAAGATCCGCTAGGGAATTGAAAGTTTTACAACAGTCTGAGCAAACCATGTACTTTTAAGAAGGATTACATATTGCCAGGACTGAATAAATAGTTAATAAGAAGAAAAGGAGTTGTAAGATGTGTGTTGTAAATATTAGTGTGAATTATAAACTTCCCTATTGTTTTGATTCAACTTATTTAAAGATGGTAGTAGAACTAGTTAATATCGTATTTCCCCTAAATTCCCCCAAGGAATTTTGATTTTCCTAAATGCTTGTATCAAAACCCTGGAATATCTACAAATTAATGTATCTTAATAGACATTCAGTAAAATTACCTTGATCCCTTGAAAAACTCGTAGCCTGTGTTCCTTAATTTATCACAAGGAAGGTTACTTTTACCTATCTCGAAAAATAATCTTGAAAAAACTCATTTACTCATCCGGTCCGTTTCCATCACGATATGGTTCTAAGCTGATGAATTGCTCCATAGAATATCTTAACTCCGAAAAGTGATGTCTAAGACGCTCGTCAAATATCCGGCAACCTCCTGAGGGATATTAATTAGAAAAAAAGGGAGCTCCCCAGGAACTTGGAAGTTTTTTCCCATACCCTCGGCCGCAACAGCCGCTCTTCGGTATCCAATTTATCATTCGCCATTTGAACTGCTTGATATAATTAAGATCAGCAGAATTAAACACATTTTCGGGGGTGTTCACCCCGCCCGCGTTGTGTCCTCATCCTGCAGGACCCGGTAGGGCTCACATCCCGGCCAGGGCTGTACAACTTCATCACGTACCTAATACAACTTTGTGCCGCCGGGCTGGGGGCATAAAACAAATTGCCAGGAAGTTCTGACAAATTTCTTCGCTCAGTTGCCAGACTATCCCAGGACTTGATGGGGAAGCGGTGAAAAGGATCCCTGGCGGCGGTGGCTGAGGCCGGGACGGAGCCGGGATAGAGCCGGGATGGTGCCCGGCCTGTCCTCGGAGATATCAGGCGTTCATGACTCTAATTAAGGTGTGAGAATAAACACGTCAAGCACGATGTACTGAATCAGGTTAGTCGGTAATTAACATCTTTTATTCAGAATTTGATTGAAGTTCACTCCCCGCACACCTGTCCCTCCAAATTACCTGATCCTCTTAGCTTGTTTGCTTACATCATTAAGATGGAACGTGTCGCATCCTTGGAAGTTCTCCGTCTCAACTTTTTTTTTGTTGTGCTCCAGGTCGATACACGGGGGAGAAAGAAGTGCCCCAGCAGCGCCCGCTTCCTTCGGGCAACGGGGGAGCAACTTATTTCCTGTAGGATAATTCAAGTTTCGGGATATATGGGAGCAGATATCAAGCAAAGTCATATAGAGACCTGAAACGAAAATATGTCGGGCGCCTTTGATCAAATTTGTTTTGATGGAATGCGGGCTCCGAGAATTTAAATGAACAAATTACGAATGCATTAAGAAATTTGCGTAACGACAAACGGCGGATAATGGCCCTTGGGAATTTCTCTAAATGGTCTCTCCCTCACCACTACTACACACCATCGCCATCGCGTTTTATCCCCAAGATGAGACATCGTATTTTAAAACAGACATCGCGGGGATCCATCAAGAGCGCAACGCTTTCATCTCGAGGAGCGCTGTATCATCTTCAAATTTCGGGGATGCTTTAATCTGTTTCGGGAGATGAGCTAGTAAGCTTTTTCCGGTCGCTTTTCTTGGCTTTCATCAGGGACTATTTTTACGAAAACCAATTACCCTCTGAAGCGCAATTGGGGAGGAATAATGCCTGCTTTTAGAGACATTGGGGCCATGTTGACAACATTGCTTCATTGTATTGTATTACTCCTCATTGATTTATTTATTTATATTCCATAAGAAAAGGGACCTGTTCAAACAATAGTTCACACACAAGTGAAAATATTTTATTCCAAGAGCTTCAATAATTCAATACATGTGAAAGTTTTATACAATAAGTACATTCCGAATAGAAATTTAGCTCCCTCTATCAAATACGTCTATAATTTGTTTTGACAAGAATTTCAATTCAAATTCAAATAGTTTATTTATTTATTTACAATGACACACACAATGTCTTTTTAGAATATACAGGGTGTTCAGAGGTGGGAGGGAAATATTGCAGGAGGTGAAAGGTCAGACCGAGACAAGCATCCATATAATAAAAATGTATTACCTTGTTTCCTAAACAAACATTTCCGAACTTGCTGTCATAAAAATTGTTTACTTAACGACTTTTTCTATTATGGTGCAATAAAGTAATTAGATACCTGTGAGGATGTTTTAATTTCAGGACTTTCGCAACCCTTTTCTACCTGAGCATGTTGCACCTTTTTGGAAAGGTAATTAGATAGGCAACTTAAAAAAAATAAAAAGTAGGCATGTTAATAACATGAATTTCGGAGAAAAATGGGGCGAAAGGTGAAAAATCGTGAAATAAAAGTTAATTTTTTCAACTTCCAGGGGTGATTGTGGCTAAGGTGTTGGGGATAGGGGGTGGTGTTGACCGTTTTTGGAAAGGGCTTCGAAATAGTAATTTTTTGAGATCGGTTTGACCCCCCCCCCGTACGATTTTTTGCTTGTCTCGGTCTGACCTTTCACCCCCTGCAATATTTCCGTATAACGTATTAATGTTATTAATAATATATTAATAAAATACGATACAAATTAACAAAAATAACAACAATTATATACAAATATACCAAAAGTCGTTAATTGAAATAATTATTGAAAAACCGATCTTTAATATACGGTACTGATATAATAATCGTTGTAAGAATCGTTTCTGGACAGATTCAATCCGATAACATTGAGACCTTTAGAAAGATGCCCTAATAAGACTGGCGTATTCAAAAACGACGTACGAAGGTGTTCTTTTGAACATGTCTTGAAGAAATCAAAAAAAAAAAAAAGAAAAAAAAATTAGCGTTGTTAACAATAATATTAATGTGGTCATCAAAGTTAAATTTAGAATTATATGTAACCTTCAGGTCTTTCACTGAATCCAGTCGGGATTATTCGCTTAAATCAATCAGGTACCGAAATTTAAATAAAGTTTTTTTACAGGAAAAAAGGCATAAAAGTACATTTACTCACATTTAAAGGCAAACAGTTCGAGGAACACCATAAATAAGAATTATTAAGAAGCAGGCAGTCGTCAGAATTAGTAATGGTTCGAAAAATCTTGAACATCATCAGCATAAAGAATTCTAGAGTGAGTGAGATAAAGTCAAACTCGCGTCATTTATAAATAAAATGAAAGGAGAGGGCTCTGTGGTAGGCCTGAAATATTATGGTTAGGTGAGGAGAATATATTCCGAAAGCAAACAATCTAATTTCGTTCCTTAAAGAGGAACGATATTGACTTTAGAAAAACTGTAAATTTCTCAAGCTTGAAAATTTACCTTCATTAATCCAATGCATTTATCGTGCATAATTTTTGGAACACTTAAACAATTCAGATTAAACAATCTGCCGCCATATCTTCAGACTTTACGTAGATCAGCAGTATTTCTTTACTGTCATATGCCTTTCTTTTAAAATAATATCCTATATTTATGTTTTTTGACTTTTCATTAAAGATACTATCTTTTGAACATTTTATGGCACAGTATCACAAAGTATAGTTGCTGGTCTGTCGATGTCCTCAGATACCCCAATTTCACTTAACACTTTCATAAGTAAATTACTTTTTTTGTGCCTAGCCGGTATACGATCTTCTGCTATCTACGTCACTGGCGCAATCTGAATGAAACAGTGTAACATTTTTGTCTAACCTTTTATAGTTAATTTTGAAATCTGAAATTCCTCTCAAATACCTTAGAACACGTTTCGCTGTGGTCCGATTCCTTTTTCCTGGGTTATTACAATTTCTGCTTAGCGTGTTTGCCGCGAATGAAATGTTTGGACGAGTAATAAATTTATAAAACACAAACCAATAAATATCTAAAAAGGAAACAAAAGCTAAACTATATTTAGAAATTCGTTCCATTGATTTATAACTCGTTATCCTCCGTTCTTATTAACCCTTCTTACGTATATTGCAAAAGCTCCAAAAACAGCCCTGAATAATGAAATTGAAGTAAAATAACTCGCAAAAGCATATATAAATATTATTTTAATTAATTCTCAGAAAGTTCGAGTGATTTTTCATCAATCTGGGTAAGAAAATTGAGAAAATCGTAAACACGTTCAGAGATATAAGCGTTCATAAGAAAGAGATTTTTTGTTAGAAAAAAGGAGATTAAATATTTACATAAAAACATCTGCCCTGTTTTTTAATTAAATTTTTAGGGAATCGCCCACACTTTAAGAAGAAAATCGCACAAAAAAAAAAAAAAAAAAAATTAAATCAATATTGGAAGGACTTCTACAACTTATGTTTAGGGACGTTTTTCAGGATTTACTTAACAATTAAAAAATGTAATAGGAAAGGGGTTCAGGAAGTTATTGGATAATAAGGAGGTAGTATGGGGAAATAATTTTAGATTATAAAAATTGTACGTAATGAAAATACAAACACATTAAATTAAAATTGACTCTAGCATATAGAATACGAAAAATTTCTAAAAAGTAATATTATACAACAATTTTAAGGGAAAAGTTAAATTTCAATGAATTGCAAGGAAAGAAAACATCATCAACTTTTAGATTTTTGAACTTTAAAACTTTTAATAATCTCATAATTAAAAAAAACTCTACTTTTGAACCTTTAGATCCATGTAAAAATTTTAAATGATCAAAGTACGGGTAGAGCTTATCCGTGACTTTTAATTCTTATTTAAACTTTTGGATTACCGAATTAAAACCCAAGAAGTACTTAGTATTTAGTATTATTTGTTTTATTAGAATATCTTTTTCATTATTATAGAAATTCTTTACAATATTACTTTATTATTAAAGAAGAAGTCAAATTTATGTTAAAAAGGATTAATGAACTGACAAATAAAATGTCCATGTCTTTTGTGTGAGAATCTTCGGGAAAATATTAGGTTTTATTTCAATAAAAATGTAAACATGAATATATTAATTAATATAGAAACTCTATATCGTTAATTCATTGCTCCTTCAAGTTTTAGTGAGACCAGTGGTTTAAAATAAAATTAAAATGTTGATTTGGGTACTTCATAAAACCAAACATCATAGGAGTTAAACCAAGTTAGACAAAATTTTAATTTATTCCACCTCATTTGCTAAACTTTCAACGATGTAACTACTTCGTTGTCTCGCATCAGAACTGACACTTTACTTAACTTAATATGTGACATTTGTACGTACATGAATTGTGAACGTACATATTATCTTTTCAAGTGCATCCGACTATTTTAGTTTCCAACATAATTCCTTAACAGTTTTCCGAGAAATAGAAATAAGACGAGACAATTGTTTCACTAAAATGAAATATAACTCTACATATGAATTTAATAGAACAAGGATATTACTTCAAAAGATGCAAAATCACTACATCTAGTGCATGACGCAAGCAAGGACTTGACAGTCACGATCCCTCCAACCAAACTAATGCTTGTGAGGGTCTTTCCTTTTTATATGGTAAGACAACAATGTTTCCACTTCCTTTTGCGTTCGCCATGACCATCAATAAGAGCCAAGGACAAAGTCATTCTCTAGCTACCTTCCCTTTTTATGAATAAATCTGTTTCCAAGATATTCTCTCAATGGCGCTTCATTATTATAATTGGAAATGATACATAACAAGTGGCATAGTTACGGAAAATGAATAAAAATGACACATCGAGTGTCGCTTTAATTCACAAAATTAAATCAAAATCGATGCGGCTTTTTTTTTTTTGCTTATTAAAGGTAAAAAAAGTTCACATAAAAAAATGAAAAGGCTGACTACTATCAGACAGTAATTATAAAACAACTGGAAGAATTAAAAACTATTAGAGATATTCGAATTAGAACATTTGAATTATAATAAAACAAGATCTTTTGAATAAAATATTTTTTACAGGGTTCGAAAATGAATAAGTTTGTGTTTCTTTGTGAAAAAGTGGATTTCGTGTACTGATGCATCGTTAAGCACTACTTTTTGCGTTAGAGGAAACTGAAGATATCACATGGAATAGTTGACAACGGATTCACTGAATCTCATTGTTGCCGCATAACTTGTAATGATGAATGATGCCTGGTTCGTCCGAACGAGGGCACAACTTAAGATATGGTTAATAAAATCCATGATATTGTCTTGGAAGACCGTCGAGTGAATACACTTGGGATAGCTAAGAAGAAAAACAGTTCAAATGAATTTATTTTTCATATCGTGTATCAACATTTGGGTATAAAAATCGGTGCACAACTGGCGGAAAGTGGAATTGCACTACCATTTCGCAACAGTGTTGGGGAGGAACTTTTGTGACACTATGTAACCGTTGATAAAACATAGATCCATCACTACATGCAGTGACAATTTCACGAAAAAGTGAACCTATGCGATGAAGAGAAAAATTCGTTTTATCAGTACAATCCACCTGTTTAAGTCGATTTAGAAGAGAAAAAAAATTGCATTGGTCTAGTCTAGGAGGTCATTGCTGAAATAAACGCCTGTTTTGAGCAATCGTACTTTTTGCGAAATTCCATTAAAAGAAAAATCGAATTTATTACATTATTTATATATTTCCGAAAAATTGTAAAATTTGAAAATAATTTATCTGTAAAATATCCAGAATAAAATGAACCATTTTAGTTTTGCTAAAAGCATTTAATTTAAATGGGGAAAATATTTTAATTTTTTAAGTTTAAAATGTTTAGTTCTAGGTTGATTCAATTAATAATTTTAAAAGCGGGCAATCTTTGGAATTAGAAAATACGTTTATTCACATTTTTAAAATATATTTCTAATTGTTTTCTTTTATTAATTCAGCTTCATTATTTTTAGAAACTGTTAGTACATATATTATAAAGCGGACGTATAAAATAAGAAGAAAAATATAATTTATTATTTTTAATTATATTAATATAGTACTGGAAGACCAATCTACTTTTAAGCATTAGCAAATACAACAACTCATTCAAAATTCCATCAAGAACATTTGTTTTGTTAATAAAATGCTTTTTAATAGTACTTTTATAGTTTAAATTAGTATATCAAAAATTCGCTCCATATTCAACGGCAAATAATTTATTTTGAAAATTTTTTATTGGGGTGTTAAAATAGGAAGCTAATTGACAAATTGTGTAGTGGTGAAAAATAAATCGGATTCAAAGAAATTCAATCTGCAATACCTTTGCAAATTTATAATAATATACTAATAAAGAAGTATTAAAAATTTATAATAATAATAAGGAAGTATTAAACATTGCAAGTGGCAAGGTCATATCAGCTGTCAAAGAAATAAGAATTAGAATTAGAGTGGTACAAAAATCATCGGCGGCATCGTTTATTAAATTATATCAATTAAGTTCTTTTTGGGTGAATTCCGCGGCATTTTTATATAACGTTGTCGTTGATAAAATTTCAAACAACTTTAGCTTTTTTAAATTTTAATCTGACAGCTGATTTTTTGACACACAAAATATTTTTCAATTAGAATCTAGCAAAAGTCCAACTAGACTTCCTATTCCTAGGATTTCCAGTTATTAATCTAGTGAAAATATAAACACTAGAATTATATTTACCGATTTTTACGAGACTTACGTCAAAATTAAATAAAATTCCAGGTATAAACGACAGAATTCTATAGTTTTTGTTTTAACTGGAATTCACTGGAATTTGAATTAAAAGCATAGAAATACAATGAATAGTCAAAAGTTTTGCAATATTTTAAGACCTTCTTTTTTTGCTGCTCGTTTTTTACATATATAAACTTGTTTCAAACACCAGCCTAGGCATTGCATATAGTGATTTTACGATTAAACTGAATGTCTTTAATTTCCTAGTATTGCATTTATATCATTTTATAAAAAGACTTTGTTCAGTTCTGTATATTTGTGATGTACAATACATATTAAATAAATTTAGAATTCGGAGACTTTTATCTATAATGCTACGTATTCATTTTTGTCACATTTTAATAAATAATTAACACTAAAAGCCCGCTATTTTGGAAACGCTATATCGAATTTTTTAATTGCAGCCCATATTGAAATCACTGACTTCAAAATCATTTTTATGAGATTAAAGTAAATTATAGGACAGAGGAAGCACTTCAGTCTTTACAAAAATTATGTATGAAATTATGAGGTTTATACCGAGAATTATAAATAGAATAGATAGAAAAGTAGTCAAGTATCGTATACTAGAATTTCAGTGCTGTCAACAGATTTCAATCCCTTTTAGCTAGATATATTAATAAGGGAAAATTTAGTTTTCTCTAGATCTAAAGTTAATTTTGTAGGAAGATCAGTAGAAGTAGCTTATTTTCTAGGGAGGAACACTAGAAAGCTAGACACTTGACACTGTCTATTAGTAACACCTCAGGTGTGCATCAGGGTAGCATACTGGGCCTGCTCCTTTTTATTCGGTACATTAACGATCTCTCTCTACTTTCAAAATCTTTTCTTATGCAGATAACGCACAAATATTCGGTATCGTTTCAAGAGAGACTGACTGCCATCTTTTGCAGTCTGACATAACCACTTTTCATAAGTGGTGCTCCAGCAATTTTCTACTGTTAAATGTTAAAAAACATAAAGTTATGTCATTCTCAAGAAAAAATTCTTCCATTCGTTATAATTATCCCACTGGGTGGTAGATTATTAACTAGACTTGACAAGACCAAGGACAAACTCTGTCTTAGGCTTCGTCAGGATATGATTTAAATAATTTGACGATCCCTCTAATGTATCTTTGTCAGACTACTTTTTTTGTAGTGCATATTGACCGAATTGAAGCGGTACAGCGTAGATTTCTTAGATTCGCTCTCCGCGGACCTCCTTGACTGGATAGCATGAAATTACCTCCTTAAATTAATTTCTGGTTCACAACCAACGTTCTCTAATTTTTGAACGTGCCCATGAAGATTGCAGGGGAAATGTCAGCTCCACAAAGATGCCATTGGAATTGCAAAGATTGAGATAAGTATGGGAAAAATAAGGCAAACTATTTATATTTTCAGGGATTTTGAGCAACAAGGACATGCCTAGATTGTAAAAAAGTGTTAGAGTGTTGTTTAGTGCAAGAATTTCTTTTCGATAAAGTCACATTTCGGGAAGTTGAAAATACGGCTTTCCGATAACATTTTTTTTTGCATATATTCGTTGGTTTTGAACCTAGATGAATGTACTTACAAAGTTTCATTGAAATCGTAGAGGTTTCCGGATTTTTGACTTAAGACTAATTTCTTTAGATACTCTTGAAAAGAGACGTCATACTTTCAGGTTTCTCCTCATTTCTGACATCCTTCAAAATTTCACCAGAAATAACATTTAGAGTGTTCTTTATTCTGCAATGCATCAAGATTGAGTGTTTACTCTCCATTAAAAAAAAAAACCTAAGGAAAAGTGTACGTAGCACAAAGAAGCACAAAAGCGTGAATACCGATATTGACTTATGAAATTGTCTCGTAAATAATAACAGTAGGGTTCTAAAATCGTTATCTTTTCTTCCGGAAAACGAAAATGGTAAAGAATTTGAATCTCACAAAGTAACGCATAAAATGCGGTGTACCAAATCTGTTCTCATCAAGAATTCAAACCCAGAATCCCACTTAAAATCAAGAATCTTTTCTAGCAGCCGACTATCAGATAACCGCATGGAAAACATGAGTAGCGAGTAGCGAGTTCTTTTGTGACGACAATAGAAAATCAGTTGCAACTCAAAAATGTTCCCAGTTGACTTTCAATAGAACGCCTTCCTCACGCGAAATTGGCAGTCTTTTTGCAAAGGGTCTCCAGGCGAATGTTGGATAAAATGTGACGTTGGTGACGACTCGATTTTCCATTAGCACCTCGTCGCAGCCCCCAGTCGTTTATGCGCTCCAGCGAGGCAGTTTACCCACCCCTGCGCAAGTAAGTCGCTCGAACCGAACATTCCTTGAACAAAAGTAAACCTATCAGCAGTAAATCGGATTTGTTTCGCGAACGGAATGAAATGTAAGCTGTTTTCAAATGGGGACCCGACTGAGCTCCGGGGTGGCAGGTGGTAAAAAACAGTGGCCATTGCCAGCCCTTCTGTGTGTAGGGTGCAGTCAACAGTTTTCAAAAACCAGATAGATATCGCATCGCATCACAGATACCTTTCAATTGAAAAGGGATTTGCATGTCTTTCGTGCAATGGGGGGATTTGCAACCAAACTAAAATCTGCCCGTGCGGGTCACGTGAGCGAAAGGGAATGGATGCTTTATTGGATTTGGCTGAAGGGCTCCCGCCCCCAAAATCCCTTTCGATATGTAATTTTAAACCGCATCAATAAACGCATTAATATTCTGCAAAATTTTTTTTTCCACTGGAAATCGTGCAAATTCTGGCCACTGCCGCCACATTGCCTGTTTAAATCAGAAGCTGATTAACTTCGAAATGGAAAAGGTCATTAATGGGCGCTCCTTTTCAGAGGGCGGAAAACAGCTTGCCGCCGTTGTGGCGGCCCCTTTAGTATAGTCGAAAAAGCTATTTCATTTCACGACAACTTTTTAATACTCGCTTGTATCGCGATGAGTATCGTCCCACTTATATTGGCCGACGAGTGAAATCCAATAAATGCAAAATCACGTTTCATGCAAATTTTAAATAAAGCTCGCACGGTTGTGCTGTGCTCGCAGGTCCCCTTACCGCCGCGAAATAACATTAATAAATATCCATAAATAATTGAACATTGTTGTAAATCGGGCCACTTGGGCGTTCCGCCCCGAACGAAGCGAAGCGCCCGCCCTTTCAGTTGCATACATTATGAAGTTACTTGAGCGCTTCCGAAAGTGGCGTAAACTGTTTGCGCGGCGATAAATATACAATTTCATTACTGCCGAAAATTTATATGTTATTTCGGGGTGCTAATGATGTTTATGTTCAAAAGAAAATTACTCTGTGCTGTTTTCAGCGGTGACAACGTATGAATTATCGGAAAATACGTTAAAATAATTTTTGCGGTCAAATTTATGGCATCACACAGAGAAAACACCGCACTTCCTGAGGCATTACACAAGTGATGGAATCTTTTTGAGGGTTATAATTTATTTTCGAAAACTTATTAGGTACTCGATTGTTTAAACGATAAATATATTATATAAGTCCCAATTTATATGTTTGTTCAAGTGGGATGGCAGCACAACACACGATGCACAATTTAAGCGAGCATTTAAACTTCATGGAGGATTTTTGGCACAGTTCGATAAGTCGTAGAATCGTATATTCATTTTATGGCGAAAACATATGGATTGTTTGTACCATAAACAATGAAACTAGCAATAAAAATTTAATGAGCTATAATACTTTGTACACATAAATTAAGTAAGGTAACCTTGAAAAAATCTTGTTTATAGATGCTTAGAAGAGCCCACACATAGAAAATGTTGCACTGAAGACGAATTTTGATCTCGTAAGACTGAATGAGCTTGAGTATTGACGCCCTTCTGTTGCCGAATTTGGTGTATACATCTTGGGAGATTTGTAAAATTTTGTGTGATCATGGAATTTTGATTGATCTCGTAGCCTTGCTTAATCATAGATATTTATTTAGTCGTACAATTTTGTTTGATTGCGGACCATTTTCAATAACAGATCTCTCACAAAGTTTGTGTTGTTTAACGTGATCGTAGAGGTTTTTGGAACCTTTTGTTATCTGTGTGCGTTATTGAGCCATCCTAATATAATAATAATTGTTCTTTTATAAACAAAATAAGTCTGCAACAAGTTGCAATAAGAAGCAATTCTAAAGATTGATAAAAATTACTTTAAGATAAGGAAGATCAATTATATACACACTCACATAACACATATAATTTACAAGCGTTCTAAGCACCAAGAACTGGACTGTTAAACCCCTTTTGAAAACCTAAACCACTTATGGCACAGGTCACAGGCTTAATCCACGTGTGATAAACCATACTATTAAAAGTGCTCGAAAAAATTACGCAATTCATTTAAATAAAAGCAAATAAAAAATAATTTAATTATTTCGAGCCGATTTCTTTTATATCATGCTCAATTTAAAGTTTTTTCCTCATAAAGATGTTCCTCATGGCAGTCAGCTGAGTACTTTTGTATAACACAGATAAATCTAAAAATAATTTTTTCTGCTTTAGTCTAATTTTCATATTTCACGTATATACAAACCAAAGCTGAAAGTTACCGCACAAGATGCCACACCCATCTATTGGTTATAGTAAAAGACAGAAAAAAATAGATTTTAGAAATTTATACTCTATGAAAATTTGTGCAGGCCAGTGTGATTTGAGACATCTACAGGGTGGGCCATCTAACGTTTGGAATTGGAACTATAGGTTATTTTGAGGTTGGAAGGTTTGATGACATTTCCGATGTGACAGAAAGTTAGCTTTATGTTTGACATTTATGAAATGGGTTGCTTTTCGCTTGAACAAAGTTGGGAAATATTAAAAACTTATTTCCAAAGTGGTGAGTCTTCTACTCAAACTGTAAGAAATTTACGGAAAAAATTTGACAAAAAGGATGTGCCAAAAACGCAGTTTGTGGATCAATTTGTGAAGCGAGTTCGTGAAACTGGATCGTTGTTGGATAAAACAACCCGTGTACGTACTCGTCCAGTGCGCTCAACCGAAAACATCGCTGCTGTTGCTCAGAGTGTGCGTGAACAACCATCAACATCAACTCGTCATAGTTCTCAGGAATTGACCATTTCACGCACTTCTTTGAGAAGAATTTTGCATCAAAATCTCAGTATAAATGCGTACAAAGCCGCATGACCATCCGATGCGTTTTCGGTTTGCTCAATGGGGCGAAGACCGCTTGATCGAAGATGGGCATTTTTACCGAAAAATCATCTTTTCAGATGAAGCTCATTTCCACCTCGGAGGATAGGTCAATAAACAAAATTGTCGTTTCTGGGGCTCAGAAAATCCACACGTCATCGTGGAGAAACCAATGCATCCACAACGAGTGACTGTCTGGTGCGGATTTTGGTCTGGCGGCATTATTGGGCCATTTTTCTTCGAAAATGAGAAAGGAAACGCCGTCACAGTGAATGGCGATCGCTACCGCGCCATGCTAAGCGATTTTTTATTTCCTAAAATTGAAGAGTATGACATATGTAGACGACATTTGGTTTCAACATGAAGGCGCAACGTGCCATACAGCCAACGTAACAATCGATCTTTTGCGCACTGTTTTCGGAAATCGCATAATCAGCCGAAATGCTGATGTCAATTGACCACCTCGAAGCTGCGATTTGACTCCGTTAGACTTTTTTTTGTGGGGAGCCGTTAAGGCCAAGTGTTACGCTAACCATCCAGAGACGATTGACGACTTGAAACGTGAAATCGAAGTTGCCATTGACGAAATAGAGGCCCAAACAATCGAAAATGTACTAAAAAATTGGACTGATCGAATGGGGTATTGTAAGGCTAACCGTGGCAGTCATTTGAATGATGTTGTCTTCCATTCCTTAATGGAAAGGTTCAATCTTTCTAATAAACTCATAACTTTGAAAAAATATTCATTTTTTTTTTTTTTTTATAGCCGATTCAAATTCCAAATCTTAAATGGGCCACCCTGTGTTTGTAATCGCTATCGTTGGTGTAAGTAATAGTGTAAAAATCGTGTCTTTATTTTTATTTCTCGATTGGCGGTCTCAACGGAATACATCACACAAAACCACTAAAAAAGGACCGAAAACAAATAAACATTGTATCGTGTTTATATTATTCGTCGCAATAACTTAAAGTTCTTGGAGAATTGTTAAGCAGATCATGGACGACCTTCATTTGATTATTGTATTTTAAAAGAGAGCATGGTCTAATGAAATTACACAAATTAGAATTTGGCATTAAAACTGCAATGGTTTTGTTTTTTCTACACGACATTTGAAAAAGGTAACTATTATACCATATTAAATAAAATTAATTGGGCCTATTTACATAACATTTGATGATTCCTAAAAAATTAAAAGAATTAAATTTTTTTAGCTTCGTTGCAGTCATATTTGAGTATAAATACGCTTAAATGTTGATTGTGTGATTATATAATTTATGAACCAAGTAAATAATTTAAATTTTAATTGGAAGAGGGCAAGGTGTCCTAAAAAACAATTTAACGTTGTGCCCTAATTCATAAAATCATGCAGTTTAAAAGCATTTATTTGTACTGACAGTAGGAAAACGTTATTTTTAATGATTTGAATTGTGATTATTTGGGGGCTTCATTTATTTGTTGTCGGACACTTCACCCCTTTGGTTCACTGTATTGTGACTGAATCTACTACAAATATAAATTCGCAACCAGTGCCCGGCTCGATTCAAACAGATTGAGCAGATTAAGGGGATGAACCAAAATAAAACGAAATAAAATATCATGAAATAATAATTTTGCTCTAATTACACTTAATTGATTGCGTTGTGTTCGGGTGTAGGGATGAGTCAAGCCCTAGGTCGAGTTGTAGGTGATTTTAATTGAGGAGATAAACTATAATATTGGGAGATTTTCCGAAATCTAACAATTTGAATTGGACGAATTATTGGCCTGATCGGATTAATATTCATCTGTTTACTTGAGCTCCACCTGGATCTCGTACTGTCCCACTGGAGTTATCCAATTTCCAGCATCACAAACATCTCATACAGGGTCAATATTGAACTGCCCAATTGCACATTTGCACCTGCACCTGATGGATTAATCTCAGATGGATCAACGCAGGAATTGGTATTTTTAAAATAAACAATCATCCCCTGGCAGATTGTATAGTAAGAGCTTATGCACATTTTGGGATGCCATGTGTTGGCATTTATAGTCTCTTTAAAAAAAATAGATTTATTCGTATAAGCTCTATTTAAAATTTTGCAGTGAAACTTTTAAGGCTACTGTAGTATTAGTAAGTGAAATTTAAATGAAAATAAGAATAATTGGAGACATTAGTAGGACACGGATTTCAAGACATCTGAAAAATGTACATGCCAAATCATCAAATTCCGTGGAATTCTTATGGAAATTAGTAATTAGGGATTTTCAGAGAAGCTGTTTGCAAATATATTATCAAAATTTCTGAAATTAAGGGTTTCAGGTTTTCGGAGACGGGTTTTTTTTAAATAGATATGTTGTCAATATTGACGACTTTAAGATGTTGAAATCTAACAGTTTAAACTGTATGGGATTCATATTTCCTTTTCGATAGCTTATTTTGAGGTAATAAAGAAGGCAGCAAAAAATTAATGTTTTGCTATTTGAAATAATGTTTTAATCAGTGTTGGGAAAATTGTCTACGTTTAATTTGTCTGCATAATTGTTTACAAGTAGACAGCAATGAATAATATCCCTGAAGAATGTAGACAAAGTGGACTGATTTTAGTAGGTAAGTAATATACAGGGTGTTCAGAGGTGGGTGGTCAATACTGCAGGGGGTGAAAGGTCAGACCGAGACAAGCAAAAAATCGTATGGGTGGGGGGGGGGCATCTCGCACCGTTTGGCAGTTACAGGGTGATTCGTAAATCAGGATTTTTCCTTATATGGGAACCGCTCTTGTATTTTTATCTTTTTTTCTACGCATCGCAGCGGCCCCAAACTGATTTCAAAAAATCACTATTTGGAAGCCCTTTCCAAAAAAATTTACATTACCCCCCTATCCCCAACCCCTTGGCCACAATCCCCCCTGGAAGTTGAAAAAATTAACTTTTATTTCACGATTTTTCACCTTTCGCCCCACTTTTCTCCGAAATTCATGTTATTAACATACCTACTTTTTATTTTTTTTAAGTTGCCTATCTAATTACCTTTCCAAAAAGGTGCAACATGCCTAGATAGGAAAAGGATACGAAAATTTATTTACAAAAATCCTTTTACAGAAAATCATGATAATTTGAATTTTTAAGAAATTATACTGAAGTTAACTAAAAAATACATTTTGTTTGCTTAAAAACTAATTACAATTAAAACGTTTGTCCTTTGAAAGCTGTTCAAAATGTTCTCCGCCAGTTTCGATGCATGCAAGTAGCCTTGGTCTTATTTCACGTTTCAGGTCTATGGTAACCAGTCTCTCCCGTATTATATAATAATTGAAATAATTGTATGCTACTTAAAATCCTCAAAATCGCAATGTATAATTTTGTGTTATGTATGAGGTATTAGGGTGCTTTTTTTTTCGTGACTATTTTTTTTTTTCAATCCCACCTCGAAATTTTGTGGCAAATACCTAAACAAAAATTCCCTGAAAATTGGAGCCATTAATATTAATATTAAGTACTAGACCAAGGCGTATAAAGATTTCCCATATAAAATACACATAAAGTTTGATTATTTTTCTTCAAAACTCTACAGCTCAGAGGCATTTTATAGTATAATCTTGGTCAATGGTAGGATTTCTTCAGAATTGAATGCTCTACAAAAGTGTCCATAGCGGTGTAACCCTAACTCCCACCAGCGAGGTAGTACGGGTCAGTAACACCAATTTTTCCATGAAATTCTCGCTTTTTGCCCCTATCTCGTAAACAACAAAAGGTACAGAAAAAGTGAGTATGACAAACTTGTAGGAGATTGAATTTCATCCAAAAAGTTCTTGAACACCAAATCGCTAACATCGATATTTCTTGAGATATTGGGCTTTGAAGTTGAGGTAGTGCGGAATTTTCATGGATTATTGAGCTAAATTGTAGAAACACTATCTCAACTTCAAAGCCCAATATCTCAAGAATTATCGATGTTAGCAATTTGGTGTTTAGAACTTTTTTGTAGAAAATTAAATTTCCTACAAGTTTGTCATATTCACTTTTTCTGTACCTTTTGTTGTTTGCGAGATACGGGCAAAAAGGTAGAATTTCATGGAAAAATTGGGATTAGTGACCCGTACTACCTCGCTGGTGGGAGTTAGGGTTACACCGCAATGGACACTTTTATAGAGCATTCAATTCTGAAGAAATCCTACCAATGACCAAGATTATACCATAAAATGCCTCTGAGCTGTAGAGTTTTGAAGAAAAATAATCAAAGTTTACGTGTATTTTATATGGGAAATCTTTATACGCCTTGGTCTAGTACTTAATATTAATATTAATGGCTCCAATTTTCAGGGAATTTTTGTTTAGGTATTTGCCACAAAATTTCGAGGTGGGACTGAAAAAAAAAAATAGTCGCGAGAAAAAAGCACCCTAATGAGTTATATAATTAAAATACATGATTATTTTTTTTAAATATTCTAACTATAAATAGAATAATGATTATAAGCATCTTAGTAGGCAGGATATTTAAACCTTAAAGATTAATATAGATATCTGAACTAGTTATTTTGAGTAAAATAAAAGACAGATCTGAGCATTTATATAAATTGGTTACTTTTATTACAATCTATGTAATAACTATAAATTTTTTCTTATTTTGATGAAATATCTCGTAAACTACGAGAGAATCGTTCAGGTAATATAATAAAAATTATAATAACAATAATCAACTTTCTACGACCAATAGATTACGAAATATTAATTTATCAAGTCGTGCTTTTATGTGTTTCACTTATAAATAAATAAGTAATAATAATAATAAAGGAACAATATTAAATAAGGCAATAACTTCTAACAAAGAGAGTGATTTGCTTTGGGAGATGGACTTCAGAGAAATCGTTGAGTTTGCCTAAAAAAGAAATCACACAAAGTGTCTTTCACTTAAGGGGGGAAATAGGTGTAGAGGCTTCGAAAAATTCAATTTTTGTTCATAAATCGATTGAAGAACTATTCAAAAGTATATTCTGAAAATTTCGAAACAAAATTACACGGCGTTTAAAAGTTATAAGCCTTTAAGTGAGTGTCCCTCAGTCGAACTTTTACTGCCACTCTTATTTTTAAACGCGTTTTTCTCGAAACTACTTTTTTCGAATTTGTGTACACTGTAGCTCCTTCAGTTTTTGATCAATCGTTATCAAATTCAGCACATAGTTTCTTTATATAATTGCGCTCTATTTGAACCTCAATGCTAAACCATATCTTTATTTTAACTATTTTTTTTTTTTTTTTTTTTGCAAGAAAGTACAAAAAAATGGTAAAAAATGATACTAAATTTTCACATTCCTTAAAAAAGTATTAATTTTCGATTTATTTATGAGGATTGAGGTTCAAATAGAACAGATACTTATAAAAAAAAGTAAATTTTTTTGAAAAATCGATTTCAGATGAAAATTGTGACCTCTAGGATGTACACAAATCGCCCAGCCGGATGGCGACTTACAATGCCCGGCAGTTTATATCTCCGTTATTTTTCGAGGAAAATGTTTGAAAATTTCAGAATATACTCTTGAAGTATAAAATGATCCCAAGGTATAAATAAAATATATATACTCCTTACGTGTTAAAAAATTCATGAAAATCACTAAAAATACGCCGTCCTACACCTATTTCTCCCCTTCACGTTCGCGGAAAGTAAAAATCTAACTTCAGAAAAAAAATGTGATATTCAAATTGTTATTAGTCAAATTTTGCCTGAGTTTCAAATTATTAGTTAAAAATCAAAAATAAAGAATTTAATGCCGATAATACAGTTTGTGAGTTTAAATGTGATTTCGAAAATTAATGCTATAGCATTCACTTGTTAAATACATATAAGTATTGCTCATCAAGAAGTCGTGAAGATTAAGAAACGCATATTGTAAAAACTTCCATGTTTTTTAATAATTGAAATTTGTTATTTAATTCTCTCATTCTGATGCTTTAAGGTACTAGTACCTATTAGGAGCTAAAAAAAAAGAACATTTTCAATATTTTTTGTTTACACTTTATTTATCAGATAAGGTAATCAAACTTTTTCTATAATATGAATGAATTCTTGTAGTATACAAAAAATTTTTTTTATTTTTTATTATCCCAATCATGCGTGTCTTATAAAGAGCGCCAAAATCGACCCCTGAAAAAAAGCGTGCTCCATAGCGGACAGTTAATCTCTGGAACGGCAAGTTTGAAACAAAAAATCAAAATGGGTTTTAAAAATGAAGCCGTCTTACACAAGAATCGACCAGAAAATTTGAAAAATTAAAAAAAAAAAAAATGGCGGACGTTAAAAAAAAAAGTTAAAAAATCGACCTTTTTTTGCGATATTTTTTTAACGCTAAAATTTTTTTGTTCAATTTTTTAATCAAATTGTGGTCGATTCTTGTAAATGAAGCTTAAACAAACAAAATGTTTCAAGATTTATTTAAATCGAGCGAGTAGATTCGGAGATTAACTGTCCGCCAGATGAAAAAAAGTGATTTCGAGAAAAACGCGTTTAAAGTTTATTTAGAACATAGAACAGCCGAGAACGCGCGCTCACTAAAGTTGATGTATCTCGTTTTCGGTTTCGAATTTTCATATAATATTTTAGGGAGTAATTTTTGAAGGTCCAACGAATCGAAATCCGTGGAAAAAAAAATCGATTTTTCAAAATTCTAATAGGTACTAGTACCTTAAATCCTGCCTATGGGTAGACAAGAAAAAAACACGTATAGTGGCCAACGCTTGTTTTAATATGTAAACGTAATATGATTTTAAAGAATAAATATACTCGGACAAGATCGTGTTTGGGTCAGCTAGTAATTATGTTATTTTAATTAAAATCGCTATGTTTTTGCGATTGGTAATTTATTTACTTATTCCAAAAATTGCAAAATTTCTGCAAGTTGAATATTAAAAATTCTTAGATTCTTAGATATCTACTTTTTTACTGAACAGTCAGTCAATATGTAGGAAAATGAAAAATGTAGCAGAGTACTTTGCTTTTGCAGTGCTATTACATATCAAGTTATAGAGTACCTGAGTCTGGAAGTGTACAGATCGCTCCAGGAATTCTTGGTGCAGAAATCGTCCCTATATAATCAGGTAATCCTTCACGGGAGCTCAAACATAAGGCTTGTCTCACAGCTGCAGCGTCTCTAAAATTAAATAAGGCGGACGTAATAAAAACACGTCACTGTCAGCCAGGTGCGGTGTGGGGACTTAAGTGAGTTGCCAGCCGGGCCGGGGGCGGTGCCGGGGGTGGCTTTGTCTGGGTGTGAAATATCATTCTTTGGAAGCACTTGTCGAGATATGATCTATCTGCATAAAACGTCTAAGCCAACGATGATAAATGCCTTACACCGGTCCAAAGTAACGAGAATTTATCCAATTTCGCGATAAAAACCCAACTGCTTGGGATTTATGGATTTTATATTTAATTTGGTTCGCGAGGCGTTTTGCCTCTCCTAACACCCTCAGCTCCCTAGCCTTAGAGCACTGGATGGTCCGTGAATAGGGCGGGATTTCAATTTCAGAGGTGAAAATGAAGTCTCCTACTCCCGAATTCCGCCCCGAACTCCAGTCTCAGGATTCCCCATGTACTGCAGAGGAGTCTCATTTCTGGATTCTCTCGCGACGCGAAATTATTTGTTAGACTATCGTACCTGGGAAAGAGGGTTGTAATAAAAATGTTAAGTGATGCTTGAGGTACTTCCGATACGACCGCGCCGCGAGATATGGAGACGTATCTCTAGAAAACTCGAAAGTGACGTAATACGGCGCGCCGGAATCCTGACGGAAGACTCTTGGCCGCGCCGCGCGGTCCCGGGCCTGATGAAGCCCGGCGCTGAAATATGTGCGTCTCGGGATCGAGGCGGGAACATAAAGCGCGATGCTACAGCAATAAATTCATCATTACCGAAATCCGCGGACGGGTCCCTCCCGGGCGGCGCGTCCGGGATCCCGGAATACGCTACAAGCTTTCAGGTAGACATAAAAAAATATATCTGGGTCGACGTGGGCAGGAAATTGCGCTCCTTACTTATCTCGAAATAGAATTCACATATCAATAGTGCGGAAAATCGATTTCATGCTTGTTAAGGTGTTATATTTGTGGGTTTTGCGAATATAAATTTGCCAGTGGATTTACGAGGATATGGCCCTTTTTGTGTTTGTTTTAATTCGAGCTATTATTTATGGAAGGAAGCATCACTGCCATTTCGGCCTAATAACGCTTTGCGATGGGGCATTTAAATCAATATTTTTCCGGTGTAATGTTCCCTTTTCGGCGGTAGGATTTATGGCTCAGAATGGAAATTAATTTCCCAGAGGGGATGCCATTTCTGTTCTGTTCTTTTTTTTTCTCTTTTTTTGTTGTTGTTTAAATTAAATTTGATTTTTACATCAGCAACGCTTTTGCAGAGCGATACCGAATAGAAAACAAACACCCGTCGAGCTGGGAAAACGTACAGAATGCCACAAAAATGACGGAAAGAAAAAACAATAAAATAAATATAAAATTCCAATATGAATACAACAGCCATTTTTTCGGGAATGATTCATTAGGGATCAGGTGTTTCGACGCGGAAAGCCAGACGTGGCCTTACACTCGAATTGTTTTGAAATACTTTCGAGTTATTCATTTGAACTGAATTAGGGAACATTTATTTATTTTTATGCTTCGACACTTCGGTGAATGGAATACAATGTGACTCGTAAAAAGCTTAACGCTTTAAATCAAATAAAATACATATTGTACTTTCAACATAAGCCCTCGAGGTGGAAATTGCGTATGTGGTCCAATGATTTCTTCAGTTTCTTGACTAAAATCAACTTTAGTGAGGATATTAATTGGAAAGGTAAGGACTTTCTAATAAGTCTACATTAAGTGGATTAAATGCTTGAAATTATCACGACATTGTCGACTTTTAATCTAAATAATTATATCTAAAAACGACAAATGAGACTGAAGGGCGGAGTTACTTCAAAGCAGTTAGGTGGTGACCAGCGCGGAAAGGCGAAACTGGAATCGTAGCTGTTATACAATTTTAAGTTACATTATTTAAGGGGGTAACCCACTTTTGAAGCCCGAAAAATGGAACTTTTTTTTAAAAAATCGATAAAAGAAAACTATCAGAGATATCTTTTTGATTTTTTCCATACTTCTTTACTGAGGACTAAAGTTTACATTTTGATTATAAAAAAAAAAATTTTTTAACAAAATGGCGGCCGTTACCAAAAAAAATGCAAATTGCGCCTCGTAAAATCCTGGCCAAAGTATGCATCTGCAAACATCTACCAAAGAAAAATACTTCAATATTTGTTATAAAGGATATAAACAACCTATGGTTGCAGCAAAAAAAAAATCCGGTGATTTAGTGCACGTTCGAACATTGATGTATTGATTTTCGTTATGTTTTAACACGAAAAAGTTGATCCTAAATCAACAAAATTTGTTTTTTTAAGGTATATGCAAAATTTGAAGTAAATCGGCCCAATAGTTTTTTCACAATTTTACGACGCGCACCGAAAAAGAGCGAGATGTTGTTGCGTTCCGGATTAGCACATTATATTAACTTTTACCTACACTAGTGACGAAGAAGCGTGTAAAATAGGGCTGCAAGCTTTTATAAAATCTTACACGAGTACGGTAACGCAATCTGCTTTCTAAGTGCATTGATATAAATTAGAAATTAAAAATAACAAGCTGCAAAATTATCCTATTCCTATATATTTATAACTATTTCTCAATTTCTTCATAAATTCAACTTTGTGCCAGCGCAATGTGACGGTTACATCACCTCATAGATGCGATAGTGAGCAAGTATACTTCAAAGCTTGTTATAGGATCCAGCGGACTTCCACACTACAATAATGTACTATACAGCATATATCACCATATTTATAAGCTTCGTATCCATTAAAAAGTGAAATAAGACAAAATAAACGTAGCTTTAACTAAAAAAAATAAATCTTATAAACAATTACGTCTTATAAAAATTATATAATTATAAATAATACGTACCTATGTATATAAACACGCTTCTCCAAAAACCTAAAATATTAGCATTTTAAATTTATTTTATATTGACCATTTCATTAAAGTTAGTATTTTTGAACCGAAATAAACCTTTAGGTTTCATATGGTGAGCGTGAGACCAACATGAAATATTTGACGCAAAATAAAAGTTCAACATTTATTTGCTAAACATTTAATTAATTTTAGAAATAATTATTATCAAATATCATTTTGTAAATAGTGCTGTAGCTTACTTTTGTGCATAATAAATATAAATAAAATAATATAATTAAGGACACCTTCTCTTAATTCGTAAAAATTAAAACAATTCACACAAATTTGACATTTTTACTATTAAGAACTATATATCTAAAATTTTGTACTTAACTGTGTTCATTTAGCAAACGAATATCAAGTTTTTATTTTCATAATAAATTACAAAGTTGCTCTCTTGATATCCCAATTACTAAGCTGTATTATACAGAAAAGTTCGTTAACGAAGCCTTGTACTTATGCTAGAGGAATGTAACATTATCTTTTATTACTGAAGCAATTATTCTTAAATCTTTCAATATTTCTTTAATAAGCTTAAAATGTTAATCTTTCGTGTTCCTTGAATTTTTGATTGTATTCATCTTCATAATATCTGATACTTGATTTTTTTCCATGTATTTTATATTTAACCATATCTTTGTAAGATTTTAGGGAGAATTAAAACTCAATATTCGTATTCAAGGTTAGGTAAATGTTTCACAAAGGATATTTGGGATATTTTTAAATTGTTAGCTATGTTTTCTTTCTTTATTCAGTATGTATTGGTTTTGTATTAAATTATTTTAATCGAGAATTTAGAAAAAATTAAATTTATTATTTTAAATTCGTCGTGATAATTTTTGTATGTAAAATAATTTTCTTTTTCAAAGATAATAAATCTTTGAAATAAGATTTATTTGCTTTATTTATAAATGACAATTAATTTTCCTAATTTTTAAAGATCATTGCGTTTATTGAAGCTCGTCAGAATTAATGATTTTCCATCAGTTTGGTTTGTTTAATAAAATGTAAGATAGAATTCTAAAATAAATTTGCTTTATATTTATTATTCTGTAAAACGACGAATACAGGTTACCTTTGTATAAAATATGAAACTTTGAGAACCCAAATTTCCTTCAATAAAATCTGAAAGTTGAGGGAACTTTCGCATGCACATTCCTTTGAGAACATTGCTTGATTTAACACGGTTTTAATGTAACACGGTGCAGAATTTCGTGTTAAGCTGAAGTTACCTGAAGATAACAATGTTTCTAATATCTGTATTAGTTTGTTAGCTTTGATGGTTACTTACGGCATCTTCGGTCAGCTAGTCACGCTCTTGGCCGTTTTCTTCCTTTAATATGTTATTTTTAATATCATTTTGTCGAAGCGTAATAATAAAATGTAGGTAGATTATTTGATTTTACATGACGTATAAGAAGTTCCAGAAATGACGTTCTAAATTGGACCTGAACCTTTTTAACAACCAGTTCACATTTCGAAAATAGCTCCTGCAACCTTGATATCACGCCCTCACTCTTCTGCCCACTCGCAGAAAGACCGCCAGCAGTCGCTTACGCAATCTTTCATCTTCTATTTTTAATCTTCGCGCAAGACTGCGTCTGCAACTCGGCTGCAAAAGCGGTTTGAGGGAGAATCGCAAGTACGTCGTAAAATCGACGTTTTCGCTGTTCCCGCGGGTCCCATAAAAACGTTTACGAGCCCTGCCATTACCCAGCGCCACCGACATTCCGCCCTTCGACCGAGCGAATGGCGGCGGCGTTAATCTTTTTACAGCTTCTGTTGTCCGATGACCGCCAACCTGCGAACCACCACTTCACCGTACCTAACAGGATTAAGTAAATCCAATGAAAAGTGCCTCTGAACAGTGCCAGTGACGGCGGCGACGAAAGGTACGAGCGCCATCATCAGCACAGGTGGAGCACTTAAAAACCCCCGGCGGTGGGCTAATTTAGCACCGCACTGAGTTTTAATAATTTCGATTGCATTAAGCCGAGCAGGTAAGCACGCGGATTATCCGGGGGATGGATGAATCGCAAAAAGCCAGAAGCCACAGGGCGAGACGGGACGCCAGGGCACGAGAACCGGGAGGCTCATATGTACATATGCCATTTATTATGTCACCCGTGGACCTCCGCAACTGGCAGCATAACTACGTGGTCGCGGGCGGGGGTGGTCGTGAAACATTTTCTCATCAGGCCGTCGACATGAATCGAAAACGAAACAAAATGCTTTTAGCAAATATGTATAGCGAAAACACCGCCGAGTGAGGGGCCAAAGGGGGTTCATATTCATGCGGATGTTTTTCCAGCGTCCGCCAAGGTCCTTAACTTTTTACTGGCGGGGATTGCCCCTCTTTGCTGCCAACATTAGCTACAGCGAAAGGCTGCAACAATGTGCGCGCTGTAACGTTTTGAGTGACGATGGGGCACATAAATGCCTGGGACGGCTAGGAGGCTTCCCACAAAATATTTAACACAATTGATACGGATAACAGCAAGTTTGTGTACACTGCAAAAAAAACTCTAGTATATAAATCTAATTATAATGCAAGAAAGTGGTTCTTTTTGTATAAGGTCTGCCATCTGTTGGTTTCTTTTTAAATTACATGTTATTTTGACACTAGCAGGTCTTTTGCGATCAACAAATTGAGAAGAACTCTACACCATATCACCGCGGTACGAAATGAATAGATTTACTCTTGAAAAATATTGGGAAGTATTGAAAACATATTTTCAAAGTGAGTGCTGTTTTGTTCAAACATTGTGAATTTTGAAAAAAAAATTCGAGATGTGTCAAGGCTACAATTCGGTAACGATTTCACACCGTTTCAATAAGTCAGGAACTTAAACACAATATTGATCGAGTTATTCGTAAAATAGTGATCAAAATCATCGAAAATCTGCTGCAAAATTGGACTGAAACGATGGGCTACTGCCAAGCTAGCCGAGGCAGCCATGTAAATGAAATCATATACCATCACTAATCGGAAGGTTAACTCTTTCTAGTAAATCCACAAACTTTGGAAAATACCGAACAGAGTTTATTTTATAGTATTATTAAAAAGAAACCACAAAATTGCCCACTTTTTACAATAAACGTAAATTAAAACTCGTGTGAATTGAGCATGTAAAATATTTTCAGATATCTGGGGGCACGGCAGTGCCCCCGCCAAGTCGAGCGCGAAGCAAACACTGCCGTACTATCCTTTACTGGAACCATTTCGCCGCATTTTCTTCATTATTTTTTAGAGATAAACAAGCAGCTCCATCGAGACTTGGCTAGTTTTTTACAGAATGTTTTTGGTGGGATTTTAGTTTAGAAAGTAACAAAATAATTTTGACCTCCAAAAATGATAAATTTTGAAATTAAATACCTCAAAACATTTTCACTGAGTCGAGGTGATTTCGTTTAAGTTTAAGTTTCTGATCAATTGCTTGTTGTGTCGAATGTTGCGACTGAAATTTGTTATTATAAATCGAATTTTAAGAGATACGTATTTGTTTTTTTCTTTTTTTTTTTGCGGATAAGCCTTTTTTGGGGTAAATTAGACCCCTAAAGATAAACAGCTTAAGAGACAGTTTGGGTATTAATCTACATGAAAAATGATGAAAAATGCATAAAAGTTATGATTAATTAATAATTACGCCTTAAAAAAATAATAGAAATTCAATGAAAAACGCCTATCGCTTATTCCTTAAGCAGACCAATTGCAATTGAATGACCAGAAAAATATAGTAAATACGTGTTCTTACGTTTTGACAAAAATATATAAATTTAAGGTGGAAACTGCCCTCAAATAAGAGTGTACCAGTTCATGGTGTTTTGATATACACTCCCAAAAAATGCTTATGTGCAAAAAAATAAAAAATATGTATGTATGCTTTAAAATTTGATGTAGAATAACAATTGAATATTGCGCAATGAATTTTCAAAACCTCACAGATATACCGGAACATGTGTAGCCGCCTTAAGTTGTTGGGGCAAATATAGAAGATCTTAGTTTATGCGTAAACTTGGTGTGTTTTCAAAAAAAGCCAATATCTGAATCAAGAACTAAATAAATTTAAAAAGTGCAACTGTCGCACTAAAAACTTTTGTTGTTGCAAGCTAAATTGTTATTCTTAATATTTCAACAAATTTTACGTTCTTAACTCAAGTGCAATATGTTTAAATTTAAATTAATTACGGAAAACTTTTAGAAATCAACAACTTTGTCTTTAATTAAAAATTATTTTTCTTGGCTCAAGAACGTTTATAACATCAAATGTGAAAATGTTTGCTTTCAACAGTGAATTTTTTTCTTAATGTACTATTTATATGTATTTTTTAATTAAATTGATAGTATTATATTATATTTATTAAGTATGCTATTTTGCATAATATTTTTACAGTGTAAACCTTCTTTCACCACTTTTCCCAGGGTTTATCCCGCAGAGGGCGGGTGGACGACGCGAGATGCTGAGCTACTTAAAAAGTGACGCCTGTACCCATTAAACTGAAATATTCCTGGGTGCCGGCAATATGTTCGCCCGGTCCTCCGGGAACATGTGTAGGCGCTTAAAAAGCCCGGCAAAAACATAAACGACGCGGGGTATAAATTACCGAGCATTATGAAGAACAAACAATGGCCCATTTATTCGTGCGGAGTCACCGGTGAAAGCCGGGTGGTAAATTGCAAGCCCGTGATTTTCCGATGGCTGCCGCCGGCAAGGACGCGCGGCGAACGCGCGGGAGCGTGTGTGGCGCGATGTGGCGCGCTGTTTTTCCCTCGTTCGAAATTAAAACGGAGGGGCGGGGGTGATGGAGTGTCGTTCACTTGTTTCAATATTCTATGAGCGATGTAATACACTCCGCTGGGAGTGGCAGGGGTGGTTCCGTCCCATCCCTACAGTCGGGTTCAAGGACACGCGAGCGGGGCGTTCTGGAGGGTTGGTGAAAAACAGGAAATATATCTTGTGCACAAGCAGCATTTGAAAACATTTTGCGACTTTGTGAAGTGAAGTAATTGACTAGCTGCGCGCGGGGGCACGCGGAGCCGCTTTGAACTATTGGCTTTGACTGGAGCACAGTAGCGCACGACGAAGCTTGACAAAGGGCAGCTGACTCTGGGGAGGAACGCCCCAACAACAGAATTCCACTGCAGCTGAGCGCACGATTGTTAGTCGTTGCAGCCTTTGCTTTGCAGTGGCACGCCCAAAGATACTCATGTGCCGGGTGGTGGCGTTCCACTTTTCGCGTTGACACAGAGCCTCTATTGGGTGCCTTTTATGCTTTTTTGCCGATTTTATGACTGAGGCACTAAAAGCGTCCTCTTTGCAACACTTCGGATCAACACATTGCGCCCTTTTGGAGCACATTCCAGCAGTGCACTTTCGTTGCGCCAGAAGGGCTCAATGCAAAAGTAATAAGCTGTGGAATGCAAAACACAAGCGCTTTCATATAGAAAATCCATTTAAAATATTGTAGAAAGTGTTATAAAATATGGTGCACAAATAAACTGCAACTTGTATACGAAATTCGAAATGCCTTGCACATTTTCAATTTTGCATCAATAGAGAATACAAAACAAACCTATATTTATTTATTCACAAAAAGCCGGGTCGTGTTTTGATAGTCAAATCAGGCAGAAGTAATACATATATGTGCATTCACACATTTTAACTAAAATTAATGCAACGTTTAATCAAAATCCAATTCGTTAATGTTCGTATTATATAGTGGTTCTGTGAATGATATGGATAATATCTCAGAACACCTTTCCGATGGGTTTTCTATCTTATTTCTCTTACGGGAAGTTGTGATGGTATTATATTCTATTACATATAATTGAAATTCAACCGGGCTTAAAACACTCACTTTAAAATAAATTATTTTGTTTCTTGTTGTAATTTTTATTATAATTAATATCAGTTTCATTACAACTATAGTTGGGATTCCAAAAACATGTGTATTCTTACATATAACCGATTTTATATTTATCTATTATTTTCAAAACATCAAACAAAATTCACTTTTCTGTACTATACCATTGCGTTTTTTTAATATAAATTGAGACTTTGTACTAAAAGCAAGATTTTATATAATATGTTATTTTATACTGAACTTACTGTTTAGAAACTCTTTTGGTTATTTTGTGTTTCGACAAATAACGTTGTCAGTTTTCTTAACGAAAGGTTATATACGTATTTAGTTAATCGATAATTTTTACTTTAGTTTAGAGTCGAAAGTTTTATTTGAGTCACGTAATGAATATTTTAGCCACTTTCTTTCTTTTTCAAATTAGAGTTTGTGGACTTCGGATAAACTTTACACAACCGATTTTTGGGTCTATCCCCCCCTCCCCCCCACTTAATGTGGACACCAGACTTTCTGATTCAAAATAGAGATTAAAAAACAATCAGGGCTTAAACTGATAAAATCGTTAATTTCTCCACAAGAAGAGCGGTCTGAAAATGAAATCTCTTGCGATATACATATATATAAGTCTGCGAATCTTGTATTTTCTTTTGAATGTAACAACACAATTGTTGATCAAAATAAAATTCTTCTTTCTAATCTGGATAAATATAGCCCGCCTTTCCAAATAGAATATTTTTATAGTCGTAAAAATACTAAACAATATGTTAGCAACTTACATTTACAATTTTAGGAAGGCGGATATCGACAAAATTCCCATAAAAATGTCTGCAAGAAATTTCACTACATTTTTACATTATTTAATATATAATATTGACAACGCTTCTCCAATTTCCAGGCCTTACTTTTCAATATTTTTGAATCTTGTATCCCTTAAAAACGGCAATGTTTTCTTATTTCATCTCCCTAGTTAAATAACGATCTACGGAGGCTTAGAAATGAGAAGAGTAAGTCAATAACTTTAACGATTTAAACAAAAATCTTTATTCCTATTACTTTATTAATTTGTTGTATTCATAATGGTGACCTCAAACATTTCAGTTATTTTTAAAGCAATATCTAATGAATTAGTAACGTCTTTAACATTAATTTTGCAAAAGTCTTTGAAGACTGTACAATTCTCCGTGTTCTGGAAGAATTCCTTCATTATTCCGAGTCTTAATAGGCCCATTCGGAAACTTTCTTTTTTTATATGAATACTAAAGCTTCAATTTCGGGACTTAGTATTCATTAGAAACAATCTTTATTTTGTCATAAAATGTTTGTATCAATTTACACTGTTATTATGAAGGTCTTTAATATTATTTGATTCGATTTACATGGTCTAAAATTTATTTGAGCCTATCCTACTTCTGTATGTGACGTCTCGTTTTACATGATTTCGATTAACATGATTTTTCTTGGAAGGTATCTAACATGTAAATTGAGAGATGGATGTATAGAAACTGACAATGTTTTATAATTTTATTTTACAGTTACTTAATAGCCTTTATCCCTTTATTTGCTAGATTACATTGGACTCGAATTAAATACCTAGAAATATCTTTATAACCTCTATAGACTTTGGTATTACTAGCCTTTTTGCGACAAACTACATATGTAGTACAATAACATGTATGCAAACAATTTTAGCAGTAGTTTAATAACTTTTCCTCTTTTTCTTTCAGGTGAGAAAATGTGAACGATTTTGTCGTTCGATCAACTTACACAGTAAGTTATTATTTGCATATACATATGTGTATATTATGTGATTAATAGGATGAGGCTAAAAGAGTGACCGCAAAAATAAGCTATTTCGTGGATCTCGTATTTTAATCCAAGTCGTGTGCTAATTGAGAGTTTATGATAAGATAATGCTCGCAGAGAATTTTCAAAATGAGCAAATTGAGAACGAGAAATGATGTCTGCACCACATAAATAACAAGAAATATGGTATGTTTTACCCTGTATGTTTGTACATTTTGTATCCCACTGATATTTTCGATATACGTAACCTTTTAAAGCAATATCTAATGAATTAGTAACGTCTTTAACATTAATTTTGGAAAAGTCTTTGCAGACTGTACAATTCTCCGTGTTCTGGAAGAATTCCTTCATTATTCCGAGTCTTAATAGGCCCATTCGGAAACTTTCGTTTATTCCAAAAGGTTTTGAATTCAATTTATAGTGATTGCAAGCACCTCGTCTCAACAAATCAGTATGGTTTTCTATTACAAATTACCTTTGTTACTGAAGGCTTCCAAAAAAGTGTGCAAACATGAATCCATACTGACTTCAGCAAGGCTTTCGGTAAGCTTTCTCATATCGTAATAACCCTTAAATTACTTAGTCTAAGCTTTCCACTTCTGCTTAGTAACTAGATTCTCTATAACTTACTCAATAGGACATATCAGGTTTATATTCGTCGCGGTGCTACGAACAAGATATTAGTCTCTTCAAAAGTACCGGAGGGTAGTCACTTAGGTCCACTTCTCCTTATTTTTATTTTATTTGAAAATATTTTTTAGCACCGAAAATATTAACAACTGCCGTGCAGTTTAAAAGGACTAAATATATTCCACTTGTGACGTACACACAACAATTTAGAACTGAATATTAGCAAAGAACGTATAACATTATGTTATTATGTTATATGTTCTTTGATATTAGTAAGTGCGAAAACATAACTTTCTATAGAGGCCGTAACCCTTGCGTTTTTACTTTCGATTATACCTTATCAAATTATTCTCTAAGTTCTCTAAGTCTTCATTCTGTCAATGATTTAGGAGTTAATTTGGATTGCAATGATTTAGGAGTTAATTTGGACTGGCTGAGGCCAGTTCTGTGTTGGGATTAATCGAGCAGATGATCCGTGAATTTTCAAATAGGGCTTCTAACAATTTTATTTTTTTTTGTTGGACCAATTTTTGAATACACGAATCAAGTTTTTTCTCTCAATTATCAAGTTCATAGTGACCGTGTACAATATGTGCAAAGAAAAGTTGTCAGATTCGCTTTTAAGGCTTTACTTGGAGTAATGCAGTTCTCCCTCCTCCTCTCTCCCTCCTTACAACTATTGTCTGAATTTCCTAGATATGCACTCTCTGCGCGAATGTCGGGAAGTTCCAGGAAATTGTATTTGTTCACTAATTATTAATTAGTAATATAGACTCAGCTTCCCTTAAAACCGATTTCACTTTCAGAGCTTCTGCAAAATAGTTTATGTAATAATATACTATCGCTTTTTTCAACATAGTAATCAAATGAGGTTAAATGTGAATAAGAATGCTAATTTGTTTGATGTTCGTGTCCGTAAGCATGCACTGAGGAAAAGTCTACTTGGTGGTTGTGGTCGCATGTCTGCTAACATTGGACTAAATGGTATATAATGAACAGATTATTTCTACTATTTGATAAACTTTTGACTAAGCTGAAGGTTTGCAAAAAAAAGTTAAGAACCTGGAAAAAAACTGATAGCAATTAATTTGAACATTTCCGTAAAATAGAAGAACAATGAATGCCAATTGACATGCAATAATTGGTACCAGCAAGCACTTTGCTTCAGTAACACAAAGATCGGGCTGCGTGCTAATTTTTTGTCGAATTTTCCACCTAATAAAAAGTGATTTTCTCGAGAGAATTTCAAAATTACAAAAGGCATTCGTCATGAGCATCATCACCATCATCATCCCAAAAATTACCATCATCTTCGTTTTCGCCATAATCATCACCAAAAATTTTGTTTGTAATCTCTTGGGGTGGGTGCAAACGAACCAAGCGAACGCACTCCGTCTCCAGCCCCCTGCAAACGCAAACCGAACAAGTGGGGCGCATTCAAACAGACTTAAGGCACGCACAGGTTTCGGGCTCATCGTTTCGAGATTATCGCCGAGAAGTATCTTCGCGATATAATTTTCTGCGTACAATTCGAAAAACAGAGGGAAAACGGAGCAGAGCACCTGCCTGCTTCTACGGCTGCCGCAGCCGTGCCGCACCCTATGCCGTGCCATTCAAACGGCAAGCACCCAAAAGCCCGGCTTAAAGCCATGGAAACGCTCGGAAAATGGAAAATGCTGGCTACGCGAATAAACGAAACGCTGAACTTAACCTTTTCGGGGAGGAAAAGTTCAGTTGGCAAATTGTTAATCCACGCGGAAACTCCGGGTACTGAGCACTCGGGGTCGTGCGTGATAAATTGCGTATGTGGTTAAGACTAACGAATATAATGAAAAACCGAGAAGGGCGCTCTTGCAAATTAAGTACCTGCTGAGAAAATGGTAAAGTATTAAAGTTGCGCCAGATGAATTTAAAGCACTCTCCGTGTCTGTCCGTGTTTTCACTTTGTCTATATCTTTAAACTTGTATGTTACTTTAAAGCCATGCGAAATTCATTATTAACAAATTTAAAAAGAATTAGGATAATCCGAAATTCGTTTGTATCTATGCAAAGGGTTGTTAAATGGAATACCATTTTTTAAATCTACAAGCTGAGATTTTGTGAAGCTTAAAACGAAGTTTAACAAAAATATTCGTCTTCTAAATCATTATTAAAAATTAGTCGCCAGCAAAAATAATCAGTGTTTTCACATTTATATAATTTTATGAGTACCTATTTTTAAGTTAAATTAGATGAAATTTAGGTGCTGCATATCACATTTTCACCACGATCATGACTGTCATGGTTCTTATGAAAATTTAATTAGTTATGTCAATTAATGCTGTATTAGGTTGTAACATAATAATCTGATAATTTTTTACGAAACTTTATTCTGATATTTTTGTACAATGTAGCTTAACATTTTATTGAACATATAGTCCATCATTATCAATGATATCCTGCCAACGTTGGGGAAGCGACATTATTCCATTCTCGTAAAACTTGGGCTCACGAGAGTAAACAAATTCCGACAACCACTGTTCCAATGCATCTCGGTCATCAAAAGATTTTCCGCTAATGTGAGCCTTCAACGATCGGAACAAGTGGTAGTCAGAAGGCGACATATCCGGCGAATATGCAGGATCCAGCTCCATAATTTTTTTAACATGTCATCGAAACGGTGTGAGGGCGGGCATTGTCGTGGAGGAGGTATACATTGCCTTGTTCTCCTTTAAGATTCACGGCTACCTTATCTTGCATATCAAAGTAGCGCTCACTATTTATAGTCGTTCCTTGTGGTAATAGTACACAGTAGATAATACCGTGCACATTCCACCAAACACTCAACATAACCTTGTGTGTAGTAATTTTACATTTAACTGTCGTTACTCCTCTTTGACCCGTGCTAAGCCATTGTTGCTTATTGTTATGGTTAACATAAAGCATCCACTTCTCATCCCCGGTAACCAAATTACGAAGCCAAGCAAAAGTACGATGTGAAGTTAGTAATTGCGTACAAACCGCCACTCGCATCATTCGTTGACCATCCGTCAATTCGTGGGGTACCCATTGACTGTGCCTGTACACTTTACCCATCACTTTCAAATGTCGGGCGATAGTAGTATGGGAGCATCCGAGTTCTTCTTCAAGTTGACGAGTAGTCCTCCTTGGATCTTCCTCAATGAGCTGCGCTAGTCGGTCGACATCAAACTCAACCGGCCGCCCTTCGTGAGGTTTATCTTCAAGGTTGTAGTCGCAATTCGAGAAAGGCCGAAACCAATCTACTGCTGTATGATAAGAGACCGCATTTTCTCCGATACATTGACATATACTTTGGGCCGCCTGCTTAACTGTATGCTTCAAACGGAACTCATAAAGTTTCATAATCCAATTTTTCCATAATGCTACTCGCTGCGCTGTCGATTATTGCACTGATAAGCTAAGCGCGCTCACGGGTATTTATACTCATAGTCACAGAACTTTCTCGAAGTTGTAAAAACTTTCCAGAACGTTTCCGAAAAAATTATCAGATTATTATGTTACAACCTAATAAATACTACAAAATAAGCTTATTTGAATGTTAAACCTGTTACATTTTACACGGTAGTTGATTTATTTTCTTTTAATATTTATTATAGAGAATATTATATGTACATGTTTTTGATTTAGTGTATTATTATAAAATACTACTAATACGTAGCATAAGAAATATGACTCTTTGAACATTTTATATGAATACTAGAGCTTCAATTTCGGGACTTAGTATTCATTAGAACCAATCTTTATTTTGTCATAAAATGTTTGTATCAATTTACACTGTTATTATGAAGGTCTTTAATATTATTTGATTCCATTTACATGGTCTAAAATTTATTTGAGCCTATCCTACTTCTGTATGTGACGTCTCGTTTTACATGATTTCGATTAACATGATTTTTCTTGGAAGGTATCTAACATGTAAATTGAGAGATGGATGTATAGAAACTGACAATGTTTTATAATTTTATTTTACAGTTACTTAATAGCCTTTATCCCTTTATTTGCTAGATTACATTGGACTCGAATTAAATACCTAGAAATATCTTTATAACCTCTATAGACTTTGGTATTACTAGCCTTTTTGCGACAAACTACATATGTAGTACAATAACATGTATGCAAACAATTTTAGCAGTAGTTTAATAACTTTTCCTCTTTTTCTTTCAGGTGAGAAAATGTGAACGATTTTGTGGTTCGATCAACTTACACAGTAAGTTATTATTTGCATATGGGACGTTTCACGCAGAACGGATCACCTGCATACGCAAAATTGGTGTTAATGAATCTTGACGTTCGAGATATCAAAATGTCCATCTGGACAAGAGCTTTCGAGAAATTGCCGGCGAAATTCAAAATTCAATATGGCGACTCCAACATGGCGGCTGGAAGCTGGAAAAAATTTGAGTATGCGACAAAAAAACCTTGTAGAAAAAAATATACGCAACCGATCTGATCGTTTTTTGGCTCAAATTGTACCTAAAGGACACCCTATAAAAGCTAGGGTGGTTAAATGAAAAAATCTAACATTGCGGTTCCAATATGGCGGTCGAAAATTCAATATGCTTGACGAATTTTTAGCAATCAACTAATTTGCACCAAATTCGGTATATGGGGGTTTTTGGAGTCGCTGATTACGAATGTGGGGTTGAATTTACAAAATTCAAAATGGCAAATCCAAGATGGTGGCAAAAATTGTCAAAAATGAGCCGATTTTCCCCAAATTCAGTATACGGGGGTTTTTGGGGTCGCTGATTACGAATCTGAAGTCAAATTTGCAAAATTCAAAATAGCGGATCCAAGTTGACAGACAAAATTTCTTAGTAGAAATTACTACTATTAGTAGTAGTTTTCTACTCCCTTTGAGGTGCTTGTTTTTAGTGGGTCCCTCCGCCTCTCACTGTTAATTCAAATTCAAATTTCGCCGGTTATTTTCCGAAAGCTCTCAGCCAGACGAACATTTTGATACCTCAAACGTTAAGGTTCATTAACACCAGTTCTAAACACAAGTTAGTTGTTTTGGGAAGATTATAAATACTGGTAACTGTTCGGCTTTACGTACTTTCCTGTAAGTTGTATAAAATTCCTTGACAATTCTAAGTATGCTCCATCCTTTAGGTAAAATAGTGAGTATACTCGTACTCATTCAATAGGAGAGACTTAAATTTGCTTTTAAGTCCAGTTAAAATATCTTTGAGATCATCAGCTACATTTGAATTCTCCTATGAGTCAGAAGGAGGAGGAGCAGATAGCCACAGAGAACAGAGACAGTAATGCGAGACTCGGGTATTGTATTTATAATCTTCACAAAACAACTCACTTGTGTTTAGTCCCATGTTACGTTTCACGCAGAACGGATCACCTGCATACCTAAAATTGATGTTAATAAACATTGACGTTTAAGGTATCAAAATGTTCCTCTGGCCAAGAGCTTTCGATATATCACTGGCGAAATTTGAATTTGAATTAATAGTGAGAGGCAGGGGCACTCACTAAAAATAAGCACCCCAAAGGGAGCAGAAAACTACGTCGTTCCTTCTGGGTCTAATAGTAGTGATTTCTAGTAAAAAATGTTGTCTGCCAACTTGGATCCGCAATTTTGAATTTTGCAAATCTGACTTCAGATTCGTAATCAGCGACCCCAAAAACCCCCATAAACTGAATTTGGGGAAAATCGGCTCATTTTTGACAATTTTTGCCGCCATCTTGGATTCGCCATTTTGAATTTTGTAAATCCAACCCCGCATTCGTAATCAGCGACCCCAAAAACCCCCATATACCGAATTTGGTGCAAATTAGTTGATTTGTAAAAATTCGTCAACCATATTGAATTTTCGACCGCCATATTGGAACCGCTATGTTAGATTTTTTCATTCAACCATACTAGCTTTTATAGGGTGTCCTTTAGCTACAATTTGAGCCAAAAAACGATCAGATCGGTTGCGTATATTTTTTTCTACAAGGTTTTTTTGTCGCATACTCAAATTTTTTCCAGCTTCCGGCCGCCATATTGGAGTCGCCATATTGAATTTTGAATTTCGCCGGCAATTTTTCGAAAGCTCTTGTCCAGACGAACATTTTGATATCTCGAACGTCAAGATTCATTAACACCAATTTTGGGTATGCAGGTGATCCGTTCTGCGTGAAACGTCCCATATACAGTGGCGGATTTGCCCTAAGGCCCAGTAGGCCCGGGCCTAGGGCGGCCAGATATTAAGGGCGGCAAATCGTGCCAAAAAAAAATCACTGATGATAACAAAATTAACAAGAAATAACTCAAATGCAAAGTATCTTAATATTTTAAAGGCTCGCGCACCGTACCGTATGATTATAATCTTCCTAAATCTCTATTTTTGCCTATCAAAGTATAAATAATTTCGTACATCGTACATATAAAATACATGGTTCGTACGTTTAGTTTAATATAAGTGATCTAGGAAAAATAGGTAGGTACCTATTGTTATTACGAGCGTGTCAGTCAAGCTCGTGTGGTCGGACAAATAATATTCGATAGTGATGATAGTGATAGTGAATTCGAGTGGGAGGAAAAAAATGGAATACCAAAACTTCACAAATTTTTAAGTGCTGGCATTATAAACAAAGATATTTCAAATTTACCAGACAAAATGATTTCGAATTATTTTTGAATGAATTCTGGAAGATATTGTAACGGAAACAAACAGGTTTGATGAAAATGATAATCATTTTGAAGAGATTAGTATAGAAGAAATAAAAGTTTATTTTGCTTTAGTTATTTTGATGCCTTTAGTACATAAACCAACGCTGCAAAGTTATTGGTCCACATATGCTAGCACAGAAACACCATTTTTCAAAACAGTTATGTCTAGAGATAGATTTGTGTCAATTTCCAAAAATTTGCATTTCGTAAATAATGAATTTCTACAACCTGATGATCCGTTGCGAAAAATAAGACTAATACTTGAAAAAAATTACTACAGCATTCAAAGAAATATGTACACCAGGGCGTGATATTTCCATAGACGAATCGTCGATGAAGTGTAGAAGTAGATTGCACTATATTCAGTTTAACAAATCAGAGCGGGCCAGATTCGGGATAAAGTTTTATAAATTGTGTGATTCAAAAACAAAATATATACACATTTTTAGAATATACATATATATGAAAGGATAAACCTGAACAAGGGCTAGCCAGCACGAAGATTGTATTAGGTCTCATGAAAGAAAGTAGTTTGTTACGAAAGGGTTATTGCCTGTATATAGACAATTGGTATAGTTCCCCAGATTTATATAATAAATTATACAAACTACAAACTAGTGGTTGCCGCACAGTAAGGATGAACAGGAAAGGAATGCCAAAAGCTTTAGCGGCAAAAAAACTCAACAAAGGAGAAGCTACTATTGTTCAAAGTAAAAACATATCAGCAATAAAATGGAAAGACAAAAAAGGCGTAGTGATGTTATCAACAATGCACGCTCTCGAGTTAGTTGATACGGGAAAAATTGATTACAAAACCAAAGCAAAAATTTTAAAGCCTACTGCAGTTTTAGATTACAATAAAAATATGGGAGGAATTGATGGAGGTGATCAAATGCTAAGCAAATTTCATATTATGCGAAGCTATCACAAAGCATACAAAAAGATTTTTTTTATTGCGTCGATATGATGCTTTTGAATAGTTATATTATTTTCAAGACAATTCATAAAGACAGATCATTTCACGTGTTCAAACAAAAACTTGCTGAAGAAATTATTGCAAATAATATAGGAAAAATAAAGACACCAACAAAAACAGGAACAGTTACAATGTCCGCATCATTGCCACCTTTTCTGGACAACATTTTCCAATGGTCATACCATCAACTTCGTCAAAACAAGCTCAAAAGCGTTGCGTTGTTTGTTTACAAGAAAAGAAAAGGAGGGGAACTATTTACCAGTGTGAAAATTGTGAAGTACCTATATGCATCCCACATTTCAAATATTACCACACTGAACAAAATTTCTAACAAACAATGCTCAAAATTGGTTTTTCTTTCTACTTTTATACAATTTTACACCTAAATATGAAATAAAAATTTTTCCGTTATATGGGCCTTTTTTTCATATTTTCATATGATGCAAATGGGTTAAACAATTTTCTTAATCAATTAAAAGTGGGAATAAAGTAAATTCATGAATTATGTATCTAGTCTATAATGATGGGTGCTGAGAAAGGGGCGGCACGTGGCCTGGGGCCTAGAGCGGCTAGGACTGCAAATCCGCCACTGCCCATATACATATGTGTATATTATGTGATTAATAGGATGAGGCTAAAAGAGTGACCGCAAAAAAAACCTATTTCGTGGATCTCGTATTTTAATCCAAGTCGTGTGCTAATTGAGAGTTTATGATAAGATAATGCTCCCAAAGAAGTTTCAAGATAAGGAAATTGAGAACGAGAAATGATATCTGCACCATATAAATTACAAGAAATATGGTATGTTTTACCCTGTATGTTTGTACATTTTGTATCCCACTGATATTTTCGATATACGTAACCTAAGATAAGATAAACTTGTTTATCTTTTTTCATTATCGAGATATTAGATTTTTATATCAAAACTTCTATTCAATTTAAACACATTATACAACTCAATTTCGTCAACTTTGATCATTTATTTCTCAAAATTGAAACAGATGCTCATCTTGAAACTTGTCCTGAAGCATTATCTTAGTATGAATTCTCAATTATTACACATCTTGGTTTAAAATACGAGATGCACGAAATAGGCTAATTTTGGCATATTTTTGCGGTCACACTTTATACTTTAACAATTATGAAATTAAAGTGGTTATTGAAAGCTGTTTCATAGTCGTTAGATCGATAGTCAGCATACATTATTTGTTCTCTTTTTGTGCTTTCGAACTGGAAACATGTAGAAATTGTTTAAAAACAATACAGTTATTGTATATAAATGTTTTTTTTTTTAAATATTAATTTTATTTCACATAATATTTACTTCTACTGTACATTATGTTCACGGAAGATGAATTTCTTTAAAAACACCAGACCATTATAGACCCCTGAGGAACTCCAAATAACTAAGTTTGCTATATTCTCTTTTTTTATTTGTATGTAATAATACAAAGATAAGGCATAAACTCCATCATATTAAACTCGATTAAAGTTTAAGAGCCTTTCGAAAATATTCTAGAGCTGAAAGAAAACCAGAGAAAATTTTATCAAAGGTGGAAAAAAAAGTAAAAAATTATACTTTGGCAGAAGTTAAAGGTGCGGTAGACCTATTAAAGAGCGAAAGTTTCCTTCCAATCGCTGCTCACAATAATTCACGAGTTCACAGCGCATACGTGAAAATAAAATTAAATACAGATAAGCCAAGCACATGCCAATTTTCTCGGAAAATTTTGCTAACCTTGGGCCCTGTCTGATGCGGCCCCGCCCGTGTACAGTGTGGAAGTCAAATCCTTTCTAAAAAGAAAATATCCGCCGGCTGGAAAAACATTCCCGAACATCTCCCTTGGCAAATCTCTCTTGAGGCAATAACAAGCTTCAATTTTTCAGGTGCCTAAACATGTACAATCCATCAGGGCGCGAGTCGAAGTTTCCCTTATGGAGCAGGCTTTGTTTTGCATACTCAAGACCGAGAATCGAGAACAAAGGGCTGGATTAAGAGGGGGAGGGGGTGGGGCAATGGAATTACAGCGGGCTCGGGGGCGGCTTCATCAAATGAGCAGTTCACTGGAAAGCCACAGAGTTTTAAGTTTTTAACCTGTCGGGGGAGCGACGGACAGGCTGAAAATTTAAATGTGAAAAATATCAGGGGCGGACGAATAATGAATATTTCAAAGGGCTCCGTTGGGGCTCGGAGTACATGCGAGGGCTAGCTTCTCGATACTTAATGTGCTATGCGCTACATGTGCAATAAAAGGGACTCCCAACCGGTGGGTTTTCTGCAGCGACAGCTACTAACGAGCAGTGGAGAAATGCAAGAAAAGAAAGCGCACCCTAATAAGCCTGGGGAGCAGTGCTCGAGCACAGGACGGTAGTGAGCACCCACCTTATTTGCCTTTCATGTCCTGCACTCCAACTCACCGCATCCAGATTCAGTTGTCCCGGCGCATCTACCGCCTGGATGAAATCTGGGAAAATATTCTGCGTTCCAAACGAACGAAAGATGCTTTGGGGCTCGTCCGTGCAATCGAAGCAGGTACCCGGAATGGGGGGCATTCCTCCGCATTAGCATACTAGTCGTGCTGTGGATGCTGGGTCCGGGTGCGATCGAAAAACCGACCCGAAATGTATGTTCAATATGTCCCGGGGGAATATTTGATTAGCAGTAAACATCCGGTTAATCGAGGTGATATGCGTTCCAGCGCCGGACATTAGCCCACTGGAATCCTGCAGCCCCGACTGTTCACCAATTTGCCAGGGAGCATTGCTGTGCTTTGCACTAAATGCCATTGTATAAGGGAGCGATGTCATTTTTGCGGGCTCCTTCAATCCTGCTCCCGACAGCTAATCTCTAGTTATCCAGGGACTGGATCAATAACATGCCACTGTGAACTCACCTGTTACAAATAAACTCTCAAGCACATTTCGAGATTTGTACTAAGCATTTCATGGAGAGGAGTTAATTTTTGTTAAATTATAGTAATAGTAGTATAGTTGCTAGAAATTCCCTTTTAATAAATAGTTGTGGTTGTTAATTCCATGGGAAATGCTTTTTTCTTTATTTATTCACAGTTCATAAAAATTGCTGCTGTTAATGCGTCTTATACAGGTTATATTGATTGCTAAAAATCTTTCTTCGTGAAGGCTCGAGACAGTTTTACAGGTCTGTTAACTCTAAGAGATGCTTTGATGGATTCCCTGCTTCACTATTTTATGGCTCTATCGTAGCGATTTCGAAGTTATATTCAATCTCTTCGTGGATTTCGTCAAAACCGCTTTCTGTGATATTAATCCTACCGATTTTCTTCACTTGACGAGGCTTCGACTTCTCTCCATTCTAATGACCTTATGACTTATGACGATATTGTTCTAACAAATTTTGCTAAATTCTAATGGCAGACCGCTTTTTTTAACAAAAAGATGTAGTCCTGTTGTTGCCCCTGTTCTCTGTTATTTATTTAATTTATCTCTTCGCTCTGGTGTATTTATAAAGTCGTGGAAAAAGTCTATCATATAGCCAACCCATAAAAAGAACAATAAATGCGACATATCTAATTATAGGCCCATTGTGAACCTACCCTACATCGTAAAACTTTTTGAGGCTATTGTTTGTGATGTACTTTATTTTCACTATAAATAATTTTTAATGTTGTTTCAACATGGTGTCATAAAGGTTAAATCAACTACTATCAATCTTCTAGCATTGAGACGGGTACGAGGCGAGTCGATTGTATCTTCACAGACTTTACCAAGGCCTTTGATAGGATTAATCACGATATCCTAATTTGTAAATTAACTGTTCCGGACTTTGTTAATAATTTTATTTTTTGTTTTTCGTCATATTTGTGTCTCGCACTCAATGTGTGTTTTTTCCGTGCTGCTGACTATTTTAGTGTCTTGCAGGGTAGTCACTTCGGTCCTGTATTATTCACCATATACATCAACGATATATTTCTCATTCCCATTAACTCAAAAATGATAAAATCTTTAAAGTAAAAGCCTGTGATTAATTCTATTAAAAGCTTTGCTGTAATGTAAATATACAATTAAACCTTTTTACCATTCTCGATGTTAGAAAGACAGAAGCTAGAAAACAAGTTGGTGGTGGTAAATTTCCCTTTAAGGGGTTACACAACCCTGACGCTTGAAAAAATAGGCATAAAAATAAACTTTTATTTTTTAATTCGGCCATTAAAAATATGAATTATTCTTTATTTTACGTATACATATAAAAGATTTATAAACAATTTCCAATATTGAGAAAAAAAATAACATTAAAAATGGCGGAGATATGAGTCGGTCAGTGGGGCCCTCTTTTTAAAATCCTTGCTGACGGTTTAGGGTAGGGCGGGGCTAGTTGAGCATAGAGGTAAGTTGGGCAATCGAAATATCTAAGAAACTATACATCGCATGCTAATGCATCAATTTACGGAAAAAAATGGTCGCGGGGGGGGGGGGGGGGGGGGACGCATCGCGCAACCGCCAGTGACGACTTGTCGATCAAGTGAAGTACAGGCACGCTTTGTTTATTTATTTTCCATAAATTTATTATATTTTAGGTATGTATAAAGGTTTTGGGAATAATTCTAACAGTTTTTTTATAACATTACTTTTGTTTCAAATTTTTGGGTAGAAAGAAAGACTGAGTTCTAATCCAAAAGTTAAGCTTAAGATATGTTGAGTTTTTGTTGATTCTATTTTTTTTTTTAATATTAGAAGAAAATTACTTTTAGTTTCCCTGTTATGCCACTAAAATACTATAAATAAAAAGTTGATTGTAAAATAGAAATTTTATTTCATGTCTAGTAAACATTGACCCCATGATTTGGCCAGAATTTCTAACTGCTCAATTTACCCCATACCCTTGCTCAACTTACCTCACCTGTGCGGTATGTTGAGCATCTCTGACTTTCTTCACTTAAACGGATGTAGCTCTTAAATGCGATTTGCTAGAAAAAAATTGTTATGGACACTTATGGAAAGGGATAAATTACTTACTCTTCAGTATGGATAATAAGCCATTAAGACTTATCGTTGAGGAGCTATGACCGCTCAAGTGAAAAGTTGCTCAAATAGCCCCACCCTACCCTACATGATTTCTCCGTCCAGCATTGTCCGCAAAAAAAAACAATTGCTTCTTCAGAATTATAATAGCTAAAGCGTGACGAAGGAAAAAAATTAAACATTTTTTTTGAAGAAATAACAGCTGTTTGAACAAAAAACTTCAATTTCCATCAAAATTTCGAGTTTAAAAGATATATTACTTTTGAATACGGAACACGGTGTGGTTGAAGGGTCCGTATATAAAAAAATGGAGTACCCCATATCTGTGAGTGGGAAGTCATTGTACAAACCTTTTGAAAAACGTTTTCGGTGAAATTGAAATGTTTCCTTGGGCCGATTTTTTTTAATGTCAAAAAAACTTATCTTATTTACTTGTTGATTAATCAATTATTAGTTCATACCGACAAATAATATTTTTTTATAAATCCATAAAGTCCATAAAGCTGGCAAACATTTTGCGGCTTTCCAGTGGGTCGACCGACAATTATGCCGAATGAGCCCGCGAAGGTGACTCTCGCGAGAACGTATACAATGCACACGACATCGCGATATAGATATACAGCATTTGTTTACGTTCTCACGAGAGGTACCTTCGCGAGAAAAAGCAGTTGATTGTAGCTCCCTTAAGGGGTTATTCTACCTTTTCGAGGCAAAAAATCAGTAATAATTTCAAATTGTTATAAAAAAAAAAACGACAAAAGGAATCGATCTAAAATTAAACATGGTTGTTTATTAATAAAAAAATTCGACATTTTTCATGAAAAAAAAAATATTAAAACAAAATGGCGGCTGCACTGGCCCATTGCTGTAGCGCGAAAAAATTTTCACAGCCAATTGCGCGACGTAGTACCCAGGTCGTCCAAGTGATCTATAAGTAATTTAACAAAAATAAATCATTAGTTCTAATGAAAATCTACGGAACCCCCCTAAAATTAGACATAAATATCAATTTTTCGCAATTTGACAAACCTTTAAACATAGCGTACTCGATTTTGGGCATTTTCTTCATCGAAAAAAGTGCCCCCAAATTTTCAAAATTGAATACAGATGTCTAATTTTGGGGGGGTTCCGTAGATTTTCATTAGAACTAATGATTTATTTTTGTTAAATTACTTATAGATCACTTGGACGACCTGGGTACTACGTCGCGCAATTGGCTGTGAAAATTTTTTCGCGCCGCAGCAATGGGATAGTGCAGCCGCCATTTTGTTTTAATATTTTTTTTTCCATGAAAAATGTCGAATTTTTTTATTAATAAACAACCATGTTTAATTTTAGATCGATTCCTTTTGTCGTTTTTTTTTTTATAACAATTTGAAATTATTACTGATTTTTTGCCTCGAAAAGGTAGAATAACCCCTTAAGGGAGCTACAATCAACTGCTTTTTCTCGCGAAGGTACCTCTCGTGAGAACGTAAACAAATGCTGTATATCTATATCGCGATGTCGTGTGCATTGTATACGTTCTCGCGAGAGTCACCTTCGCGGGCTCATTCGGCATAATTGTCGGTCGACCCACTGGAAAGCCGCAAAATGTTTGCCAGCTTTGTGGACTTTATGGATTTATAAAAAAATATTATTTGTCGGTATGAACTAATAATTGATTAATCAACAAGTAAATAAAATAAGTTTTTTTGACATTAAAAAAAATCGGCCCAAGGAAACATTTCAATTTCACCGAAAACGTTTTTCAAAAGGTTTGTACAATGACTTCCCACTCACAGATATGGGGTACTCCATTTTTTTATATACGGACCCTTCAACCACACAGTGGGAACCCAATCCTTCGTCACGCTTTAGATAATATTATAAAAAATAAGTGGTGCAAATTTTAGCCAAACCGGTTCAGTAGATTTTGAGTATCATGTACACCAGTTTGGAAAAAGTAATTTCGAGAAAAACGTGAAAGAAAAAAAGGTCGTCGTTAACGCCTTAAAAGTAATTTTTTTTTTAATTACTTTCAATCTGCGATTCTTGGACCATACATAAGGTTTTCTGCTGCTTTTGCGATGTCCTCCGTTACCTGAGTTACTATTTTAATCTTTCCAAAGGAATTATATTATTATTAAAGATAGATAGATACGTAACGGTCCGAACGCTAAAAAGCCTATAGCCTCAATGTCGCATTCCTTCAATTTTTGTTACCCTGGTTTTGATTTGAGATCATATAAAAAATCTACTTCTTTAAAGATTGTTGATTTATTTATTATTTATTGATTATATATATTTATTTTTTCCTTTTATTGATGAAATATCAATAAGTCAATAAAAGCGAAAAGTCGAGTCTCAATGAGATCCCAAATTCGTCCCTAAAAAGCAATTTTTTCAAATGTGCTATACTACTACTCTATTATAAATTTAACAGGTAGAATTAGCTTTATAGATTTAGGAAGTATTTACGAAGACATATCAAATTATTGATTATGCTATATTTTTTAATAGACTTACTAGTCCAGGCTACCAAGGTTTCCACCTCCGAATTTTTTGAGCATGCATCGATTTTAATGAAATTTTGACAGCATGTAGGGAATACCTCAAAAAGCAAAATCTACCCTATCCCGATGTGTGCTTTTTCTCTGGGGGTGAGTTCCACCCCAACTAGGGGGTGAAAATTTTTTTGTGGAAAATAACCACGGAAATCGATAGAGGAACAAATTTTAAGCAAAAATTGTTCTTAGCATTTTTTTTGAAAACTCAATAGTTTTCGAGTTATACGCAATTGAAAATTGGCATTTTTCGTGAAAAAAACCACGTTTTTAATCGATTTTTTATGAATAACTCAAAAACTATTCATTTTATCAACAAAAGTGGAGGAACCAAAAATGAAGCTTATAAAAAAACAAAGAGATTGGTGCTTTTTAATTGATTGTAGGCCTAATACAAACCGAGTAATGATTTATTGAAGGTTGAATACATTATTTGAACGAAAATTTTTTAAAATTCAACGTCAAATAACGGAAAAATGGTCAATTTTTCGAGAAAATTACATAGAACCTTTTTCAAAGTATTTTTAAAAAGCTTTAAACTGAGGGTTACTAGAACTCTCTAGCATGAAAACTAAGAGAGTTATGGCCGAAATAAAATTGATTTATATTTTTTTTGTAGAAATTTGTTTTTTGTTTTTTGGCCATATCTCGGTTAATTTTCAAGCTATTTAGTCGCTCAAAACGTAGTTTTAAAGGGAATTTCATAAGCTATAAGCATATGAAAGTTTTACATTTTTTGAGCCCTTTATTTTTAAAAGGGCAACGTTTAAAGGGTTCTAAAATGGCACCAGTCATACGTTAGGGCAAGCTTTGGAAGGTCATATCTCAGTTATTTTACAAGCTAAAAAAAATTTAAAAAAAGCAAAATGTTTGTTAAAAAAAGCTAACTTTTTGTTCCTTACTAATTTTTACGTATATCCTATAGTTTTTCCGAAATTTTGAAAAAAAGAAAAAATTTTGAAAATTTCGAAAATAATTTTTCGACTTTAATCATAAATTTTTTCGAAATTATGCATTATAAATCGTTCAAACTCTCACAAATCATTGTGAGTACATAAATAAAGTAAATTGACCATGAATTATCTTTTTATTGCAATTTGGGTACTATTGCCAAGGGTGAAATTGAGTTTTTTTTCTACAAAAAAAATATAAATCAATTTTATTTCGGCCATAACTCTCTTAGTTTTCATGCTAGAGAGTTCTAGTGACCCTCAGTTTAAAGCTTTTTAAAATTACTTTGAAAAAGGTTCTATGCAATTTTCTCGAAAAATTGACCATTTTTCCGTTATTTGACGTTGAATTTTAAAAAATTTTCGTTCAAATAATGTATTCAACCTTCAATAAATCATTACTCGGTTTGTATTAGGCCTACAATCAATTAAAAGGCACCAATCTCTTTGTTTTTTTATAAGCTTCATTTTTGGTTCCTCCACTTTTGTTGATAAAATGAATAGTTTTTGAGTTATTCATAAAAAATCTATTAAAAACGTGGTTTTTTTCACGAAAAATGCCAATTTGCAATTGCGTATAACTCGAAAACTATTGAGTTTTCAAAAAAAATGCTAAGAACAATTTTTGCTTAAAATTTGTTCCTCTATCGATTTCCGTGGTTATTTTCCACAAAAAAATTTTCACCCCCTAGTTGGGGTGGAACTCACCCCCAGGGAAAAGGCACACATCGGGATAGGGTAGATTTTGCTTTTTGAGGTATTCCCTACATGCTGTCAAAATTTCATTAAAATCGATGCATGCTCAAAAAATTCGGAGGTAATACCTCTTTTTTACCTTGGTAGCCTGGACTATACATACTTTTCGGATTATTAATCACTTTTTAGAATTTAGTTATTTAAATAGCAATAAACTAGATAATAATATCTACAATTGAACTCATAAAACGTCTATTTTCCTCCTAATATCAGTTTAATAAAATACCTCGTTAATGGTAGCACCACTTTTATGAAAACATTAAAAGTTGACTTTAATTTGTAAATATTTTTAGTAACAAGATATCTCCGTACGTTATGTTTGAATTATTTATCATTGACAAGAACATCCACACGAAGTTGGTAATATGAACAAAAATCTTCGAAATATCTTTTATATTGGGGGCGGGCATACTTTTTTGATTATATCAAAGACAGTTCAAGGTCAAGGAAAAAAACCATATGTTTTGTATTCTCACAACGATAAACGTAGTTTCAATAATATTTTATGGGGGCATTTCACCTTAGGGCTTAACCCGCTACACAATTTGAACAAAAAGCCTTTCAAGAAAGTTATCCTGCAAGAAAATGCACATAATGTATGTTATATTAAATCCAATAAAAACCAAATACATATCTCCGTACCAAATAAAATATAGATTTCTGCTGTCGAATAGGAGTTCCATAGGGAGGCAGAAAAACGACACCATCCGGCGGCAAATCCTTTCGTTCGTAGTCCCGGACAAATTAATTGTTGTCAGCTCACAAAAAGGTACAATCGTAGCCAACGAGGCTGGGGATTCGGGAGCTAAAAAATTATGACACTTGACGAACGAGGCCCCATTACGATCCTAATTACCGAAAAGTATCCATTACATGGCCGAACGGGCGGCACTCAACCACCGATTGTCGTCACATGAGCCGCGGCGCGTTTTATCAGTCGTCGTAATTTTTACAGCGATAAATCTCCACGGCTGCTGTGAAACGTCCCGTAAATTGTGGGATGAATTAGCGTTTGGGGCTAGGAAAGAAAAGGGCTGGCGCAGGTATCTTCAACTCAAATTTTTCACTGACGAGCGAAAAAAATGCGAAATTCATCAGCGTCACATAATTCGTGTTCCAGATTTTTCTCCGGGATTTTGTTTGGTTGAAGTGGTGAGTGAACATTTGCCCACTGAAGAAAAATTTTTTAGTAGAATACGATGTAAATGGCTGTCAAATTAAAGAAAACTAAAAATGATATTGTGCTACATATATTATACTATATAGCGTTAAATTATGATAAATATTAGTAAAGTTTTATCAAATATATATGTACATTCAATTTCCTTATTTCCAAATCAATAAGTAAATACTTATGGTTGCTTGAGATCCACATCGAGAAAAATATGTATGTTAAAAACGGTAGGTGAGGTTAAAATTTATAATATCAACTATATAAGGGACAAAAACTGTTCGTTCTTGTTAAATTCGACTAACGACAATTAAAATAACCTATAACGTTATTAAAATATAACACACAAAAATTGTTGACTTTAGTATTAGAAAAAGTAATTTGAAATAGTCATGTGTAACTATTTCTTGTGTTAATTAGCAAATTCAACCTATGAAATAATATTGTAGTTAAAAATGACTACGCGTAAAGTTGTTTTCATTAGCATCAGAGCAATGGTGGCTACAGTTTGTCTTGTCTCTAAGATTTAAAAACCTTTAGTGATCTAAAAATATAAATATATATTATTATGTACTTACTTCTATATTAAATAAAATTATAATATACCAAAATTAATTTTTTTTAATTTAATTTTGCAAAATATACGAGCAAAAATATTATAGGCAACATTCATGTAGAGAAAATATCGTTAATTCGGAATAAGTTATGTTCATCAACTTGAATAATTCTTTGTAGATAAAATAACTTCCCTACCAATTCATAATTATGGTAACAATTTATTTTCTAAAAGCAAACTTATGTACAGAGTGATCCAAAAGTATGGAAACGGCTAAATAACTTTCGAGGAATGCATTTTGGAGAAAAAAGGCTTAGACAAAAGTTTTAAGACTTTTCCCTGGCTATTCAATGGTGGCCGTAGATTTGACTTTGACCATGGCCTTGAAGGTCATTTCAAGTTGACTTTTTTAAATTGGAATTCATATTTTTGACCACGGAAATGGAAAGAGGGGAAAATTTTACGTTCGACTGTGATCTTAACCATAACCTCAAAGGTCATATATCAAGGTCAATATGGTTCTTTAAAAGGGAACCTGCATTGTTACTGCCGATTTGTAAAAAGTAGAATTTTTCGTCCGAATGTGACCTTGACCACAACCTTGATCTTGGCCATGACCTTGACCATGACCTCGAAGGTCACATCAAGATCAAGGTGATTTTTGAAGGGGAAACCATATTTTTGGCAACGGACATGTAAAGACTATGACTTTGAACATGACCTCGAAGGTCATATCAGGGTCAAGATGGTTCTTCAAAAGGGAACGTAAAGTTTTCCGTTCTTTCCATTTCCTTGGCCAAAAACATAGTTTGCCCTTCAAAAAACCATCTTGACCCTGACATGACCTCCGAGGTCATGGTCACGGTCAAGGTCAAGGTTGTCGTCATGGTCACATTTGGACGCAAAACTTCTGCTCTTTCCAAATCCGCAATAACAATGCAGGTTCCCCTTTAAAGAACAATTGTGATCTTGATATGACGTTTGAGGTCATGGTTAAGATCATAGTCGGACGTAAAATTTCCCGCTCTTTCCAGTTCCGTGGTCAAAAATATGAATTCCAATTTAAAAAAGTCAACTTGTGCTTGAAATGACCTTCAAGGCCATGATCAAGTTCAAATCTACGGCCACCGTTGAATAGCCAGGGAAAATTCCTAAAAATTTTGTATAAAAATTTTTGCTCCAAAATGCATTCCTCGAAAGTTATGTAGCCGTTTCCATACTTTTGGATCACCCTGTATATACATAGTAAATTATTCAATTTGATGATTTTATTTTATTATATCCCAGATTAAAGTGTAAGTTTTTTTGTATAAACAATTTTGTTTGCAATAAGCAAATATAATCAATAAACTGGTATATAACTAAAATCGACTACACAATTTAACAAGTGAATGTAGTTAATTAAAATTTAGCTATTTTGATTGTTAATTTCAAATTCAGTTTCAAAATTTACTCTAATTCAACTATTGGTCATTTTGTTATTATTGTAGCAAATAACAACAAATCAATAACATTCCTAATTTCAACCTATAAAATATTTAAAAAGTGGAAATTATAGTTGTTTTCTCCCGATGAAGAAGCTTTTATAATCCTTTTAGTAAATACAATAATTTATGGGTCCGAGTCGAACCAAAGCTCATTTTTGTTTATATCGCACACATCTAATGAGGTACTGCCCTGTAGCCTCCTAGTTCATTAGTTCAAAACTTAATAGTAAACAATTTCCTTAGTTTTGAGGAAGAAATATAGTAAGAGATATATGTTATTAGGAAATTTACTTAAATGTGGCACAAACAAAACTAGGAAATTAGCCGTAATGCCACCAATGTACAAATATTTGAATAGGTCAGAGTTTCGAAATGAGGAATTTAACCAATGGGTTCGACTCCTCCTTCAGCCTCAGTCTCAGCTAGCGAGCGCCAGGCTGTCTGCAGACCGATTCCAGCTTCCCAGTTTCAAGGGGCGCTGGAGGCCCTGACAAAGAGCCAATTCCGCACCCCCACCGAAATTCGCCGCTTTTGGCGCTTTTTCGATTCAACACCTTTTTGTGTTTGTTTCGCCAGCGCCTGCACCCGCGCCACGAGCAGCTCTTGGCTCATGAATACGAGGCCGGTACCGAGGTCTTGCCTAATGCTGGACAAATATACGAGGCGAGGCGGCCAGCATAAACACAAACATAAACAGCCCCCACTTGAAAATCGCAAAATCATGGAATTGATCATAAACAACGAGCGCCCACAGTGGCAGAGGTAAACGGAGGTAATTGGAGTCTTCGTAGGTAAGCGCCGTATTTGCATAGACCAAATCCACGGAGATCCCGAGCGCACACACGGTCCATGAAAATTCATTGGTCCATTGCGTTGCGAGTGGCCTTCGGGCATCGGATCTGGACGGGTCCTATTTTTAACTATTTGCCAATTCCAGACTCTGGGTCAGGCTGAGATAAAGGCGAAAAGGGGTGCGGGATATCTTTATTGGCGGCTTAGATGGAAATCCTGCGCTCTACGTGACTCTTCGGAGATTTACATGCATAACTGAATGCGCCCGATGATTCATCTGGAAAATAGCCAACTGTGGCACAAGCTGACGCGGTATAGCCTTTTGAAGATTTGCAATTTCGCGGTGAACGGCGCGAAGTAACTCAGGTTTATTAGTGCATAAAACTACCGACATATGTACTGTATATACATAATATATATCTTCCGCTCTTTATAATACGAGAACAGATTTATTCAAAAGCTGTTACTGTGATGGATTTTGGGAGATCGATTTTTCTAAAGGAGCTGAAAAGCGAATAAAATCAGAATCTAAAGAAAGGAGCTAGAAATCGAAGTTATTCACATACGCATACATTCCTTTGAATGGCTTTCCAGTCCATTTATCAACACTTTTGTAAATGCCTAAATATTTGGCTTTTGATTATATCTTACAGTACCTAAACACAACAGTAAAGAAATTATTTCATGAAGCATCAGCAGAATTAAAGCTTTTCAAGGAATTCAAGATGAAAAGAATTTCTCTTTCACATATGTATTGAAAAATCGAGATATGTATTTTACATATGAGCGTTGTTTTTGAAAGTCATACAAGCCCATTTTTCATGTGCTTAGATATATAAAGTTTTGGGTTTGAATCAATTTAAATATAATGGCAAAAGTTAATCAATTCGGGTAATGTTCTTGAAATTGTAAATTTATAACATTTTATTACACAATAATGTTGAAGAAAATAATATACAACTTTCAATAATAACAAATTATGAAAAATATAAATAATAGACATTTTAAATTTATATTTTAACCCGTTTTTTTCAAAAATAAACTTATACCAGTTTCAAAGACGATTCATATACATCCGGTACACTATCTAGCTAGATTGAATTGATATTTACATTTAAATATCTTTCTTTAACTTTTGCACTATACAAATCCTTATATTAATTCGTTGACTATTTTAGTCATTTTCTCAACCGGTTCTCCCAATTTTTATGTTATTCTTTTGAATATAAACTATTGTAGTTTTTGCCTAACAAATGTAATTTTATCTCAATAAATGAACTATACAAAGAAATCATCATCATCATTAATTTTGTGTACAGCAGCGTAATCTAAGTAAATCGCTTGCAAAAGAAAATATACAAAAGGAGCATTTGCGAGGACTACATTTTCAATGTATGTAAGCTATGTTACTTTCAAATAATATAAATTAAAATATTCGCTTTGATAATGATCCTAAAATGAATTACAAATACACTTTTTCCAACATTCAGCATCACATTAGATTAACTTACAAACGAATTTAATAAATAATCTAATCTGTGTAAAAAAATTATAGCTGGTTGTTTTAAATCAGCGAATTCTAAATTATTAACGTTTCTGAAATTAAATAAATTAATTAAATAAATGAGGCGAAGCTTTTACAAGTCTAGAACCTGAAGCCGCCAGAGTTCGGTATTTCGAAGTCGACGGCAAAAGTCAGCATGGAAGTCACTCTTTCCGTGTTGGGACGATAGTGAAGCCAGTTGGCAAGTAGGCAGATAAAATTGCAACTCTGAAATTAATTGAAGTTTTTTTTTGGGGCTGTTGGAGGCCATAACTTGGATTTTCATTCAAGAAATAACCTATTTTAATTTTACTAGGGCTATGCGCTAAAAGCGGGACCATGGGAACCAAAGTCCAGAAAATCACAACTCGAAACCTCTGGCCATAACAAAAAAGTATTACTAACAACTAGTATATAATTTAATAAAGTTTAAATTTCCCTGGTGGCACGGCGATCGAAAGGTTAATCATTGCATTACATTCTATGCCTCTCAATCACATTGTAAGCTATGCTTCAGAAAATTAAATGTTGCTACTTAGAACCTGTGAATAAATTCTTTTAATGTAAGTAATCCTTTCTCTAAATTTGGGATTGTTTAAAAACTGGCTAACAAAATGATCCATGGATTACTAACTTCGAAGATTACACTTTCTTTTAATTTAATCTCAAAACACCTAATCTTAGATGCCATATACTACATGTAATAGTTTCACCTAGTATTCTGAAGCATTAAGGGTTCATAGCGAATTAGACCCATGAAAAACAGACTATTTTTCAATAATTTTTTTAGTAGGTTCAGTTGTAAATATAAATATGGGAGGGGTTTTACTTCAATAAATATAGTGTCGAAGTACATGAAAACAATTTTTTTTGTTTATTTTTCTGATTTTTTGTTATTGAAACAGCCGATTGAAAAAAAAGTAAAAAAAAAAGAGGGCTTCGCCTTGTTGATGGTATCTCCGAGACGGATGGTCTGAAACTAAAAAATGAAAAAGTTTTAGATTCAGTATGATAAGGGCTATGGCATGAATAGACAGATTTTTGATTTTTTGAAAATTGACAAAATGGCGGACATTTTTTGAAAAAAATCCAAAAATCATCATTTTTTTCCCCGTTTTTGCCCTTAAAAAAATACTTAAAGTCAAAATTTCAAAAAACTGTCTATTCATGCCATAGCTATAGTTATAGAGAACATGTGGTAAAAATTTGGTGAAGATCGGTTCAGTAGTCACCGAGATTTTATCAACAAGGTGCCGAAAAACGTTGTTTCGAGAAAAACGCGATCAAAGTTTTTTTTAATGAAAAATCGTAAAAAAATCTGTCCTGCGCTTAATCAGCGATGCCTGCACCATACAGTATTCCTTCTGTATGTTCATAATTAACGTTTTCATCCAAAACAGCGTTTCTGCGGATGATTCTGGCTTTCTTAGAGGCAATAGTGCTGATGCGCGTCAGCTTCTCGTACGCGCTGTCGGTCACGGTAATCAGCAAATTGTATGGCGGCCGGGCCGATTTTGACGCCCATTAATATAGTTAGAGTGCCAAAAATATAGTTAGAGTGCTCCGATCTTTATCAAATTTTAATATGATATTTCTATATACATATATATAGTTTCCAAAAATGTAATAAAAAAAAAATCGATTTTTTGAAAATTACAATTCGCTATGAACCCTTAAAGCGCTGGAGTCGATAGACAAAGAAATTGTTTTTTTTAAATAAATTTAGACTTTTTAACCCGATGAAATGCAGCAAGATCTTTCAGTACTCACATATTTTTTTTTGTATAATGTGAACATGTAAATAAATTGCACTACCTGCAAAGTTTAAATTTCTATACTAAACTGGTAAAGCTTGCTGTACGAAATCGTATAGATACGATTTGGAGCCAAATGGTAATTAAAAAATTATTTGGAATTTCTATATTAAAGGCTTGCGTGGGTTTCTAATTTTGAAAAAATCGATTTTTTTTACATTTTTTTAATAGTAAAAGAGTACTATTATATCCAGACTTTCAAAGAGAGTAGCATTTAAAATATATTATACAGGGTGACAAATGGAAAGTTGCCTAAACTAATCATTCATAATTTGAAAATGAGTGCAGGGGGAAAAAAATAAAAATACCTATAAATTCAGTAAAGATGTCATTTTTATTTTAAATTAGTTCCAGTTGAATCAGACATTTTTGACAGATACTTGTTGAGATTTAAAAAAATCAACAAAATTCGGCCAGGGGATAACTATTTACAGAAATGCTTGAAAACATTCATAAGTTCATACGATGAAATCAAATAATTTTTTTATAATTCTTACCTTCTGAGTGCTTTGGCTGGCTACATTTTTACTTCCAAACTTGGTATGAAGGCCTCTCTATATACTTCAGTATAGTTTCTACCTCTAGAATAAAAGCACTCGATTTTTCTCCGTTCGTAAGGTTACTCATTTTAAAGTAAACGTATTTCTCTTTATAACGTCTCAACAGAAAATGACAACACTCTAGTATATAACTACGGGGTCCCAACCTTCTACGACATATTAGAGAGGAAAAGACATAGGTATACTTTAGGCAACTTTCCATTTGTCACCCTGTATGACCAATTTTCCACCTTTTTATTCTTACCTTAAAATTTAAACGCGTTTGTCTCCGAACTCTATTTTTGAAATCGGTGGACACGGCAATATGTATTGTTTTTTCGTACCGAAAAATGAATTGTTCGCACCCACACTGCCAGAAATTCAGATTTGAATTTTTTTTACACATCCTTCATTCACTCCCGAGCTGAACTCGTATACTAACATATAAAATTTGATTTTTTGTTTTCAAATAAATTTAGCATAAGTTATGATGTCCACCGCATTTTTAAGATGTTTTCGAAAACCAGCTCTTTGCGGGCCATTTGTCGATACTTTGCAACAAAAATATCATAGAATATAGTTCAAATGCTACTCTTTTTGATACTTAATATACAAGTTTGAATGCAATAGTACATTTTATACCATTAAAAAATGTAGAAAAAAAATAGATTTTTTCATAATTTGAAACCCACGTAGCCTCTTAAGTGATGTCATATGGAATGTACATATGTGGGAGCCAATAGTTTTCAGTTTGAACAGTAGATCCTTTAAATTTGTCTATTAGACTGTAGACAAGTTGTTGTGTTCACTTGTTGTAGAAAAGAGTCATTTGTTATCCGACCGCAGCCGTGGGGACAGCGAACTAATTTTGTATGTTGTATCAGTGAAATAAAGGAGTTAAAAGTTCAATTTGTGTCCTTAATAATTCTCACATTTTAAGGTCAATTCGTGTTTTTAATAAAACCCAATCCCACATGTGTAAGTTAGAGTTAAGATGCAAAACGTAATTACCAGGACTAAGTAGGCACTCCAATAATTGGCACTGCCCTGCCCCAAAACGTGAAGGTCATGAAATATTTTTGGCCTAACTTCCGAAACAGTGAGTCCCGTGTAATTAGACCTTCCCTGCTGGAGTCCGCAATTATTGTTATTGTGTGGCGACAAATGCCCTACTTTATGGGACCACGAAAAAGTAGCGGCCGTACCGTTATTTGCTATGTCCCCAGTGGCTGCCATGTCGATCTGACAGAGAACACATTCCCGCATGAAATTAATTAGCCACAAACAAAGGAATCACCTTTTAATGGAATGTATGGCTGTTTAAGTGCGACCGAAAGAATATTTAACGAGGCACTTAATTTTATTAAATGAGCGAAACAAGCAGCCCTCAGCAGGCGAATTTGGACGAGGAATGAATATATTTTGTTTACAATTAACATTTTTCAATTAATTGTAAACAAACGGCTTTCAGCGTTGCCCCATGAGTAGTTAACAATTAATTAGGGGACATAACTTAAATTTTGCGGTGGAATTCGGTCCCAAAAAAGGACTCGAATTCCAGCCTTAACGCGTGGTCGGTCGCTGCATACGCCCGCTTTTCATTTAATTTGGCAACAATTAAAAATGACATTATAGCAACGTCCTTGAAAACACAATTTGCTATATTAAGTATATTTATGGCGTGCTCGGGGGAGGAGTGCGTCATACGAACGTCAAGCATACGTGAAACGCTGCTGCGTGTCTTTTCGAGCTGGCGCGCTTATTAAGCTTTGGTTAAATTTCGTTAATTGCAGCGCATATGACGGAAATATTTCGAATAATTGTAAATATATTCGCGTGGATGGAATGTAGTAATCGTTTCAAATTGGACTAATTAATATAGGAATCGCCGCAAGTATTGGCATTTCAATAAATTTGCTGAGCACACAGGAATTTGTGTCCATCAAAGGAAATTCGCTTGTTTGCTTTTCACTCGTTTACATTTTGTACAAATTTTGTAAATTACGTACTTTAAGAGGACGCGATAAGCTCACATTTATGCTCACTTCGCATATTTCGGACCCTTATACTTTTATTTATTTATTCATAATTTTATATTCAAAATAATTTTCCAAAATGGTGAAATGGAATTAATAATTTTAAATATATAAAACGGGAAGGGTTTTTACCATAATTTGTACGGATTCTTTCATATTAGTATTGTTAGCTATATTCAATATTTTTAGCTTTGTTTTTTGAGCTAAATTTTTAATATTTCACAATGTTGTGCAAGCATAAATCTATTCATTTCGTACCGTGGAGATATGATACAGTGCTTCTATACATTTTTGGAGCTCAAAAGACCTGTCTATGCTAAAACAACAGGTAATTTAAAAAGAAACCAACAGATAACCTACCCTTTAGTAAAAAGTATAGCCTCAGTTGATATGTGTAGATATGTGTTGGTTAATTGATTAAAGGATTCCGCTATTTGTGCACAATATAAATTTTGAGCAAGACTAGGACCATCTGTCTGATGATCATCGAGCGCTTTTGAACGAAAAAGTGCAGGATCAGGTTCGAATCGAACGAACTGACTACCGATAGTTTTTTACGTTTAATTGATTTTAACTGCATTAACTTAGAAGACTAGTAAGTAATGACTAATTTATTAGTCTTACTTTTTTTTATGACTGAAATGAATAAATATGTATGTTTACTTCTCCAGAAATTGATTGTATGTACAGGTCGTTATGTTTTGTTAAATATAGCATAAATTGCTTTATTATGGAAATTAATTGATTTATAAATGTATTTTATATTTCAATTATCCAATCATAAGCTGGTCCCATACCGCCCAAATAATCGAGGCCTTTCTGTACTTTATTTAATTACGTATTTTATGTAGCACGATAAACTTTTTCAGATGTTCTTTTGTGGGATGTAGTCCTGACAACGTGACAGCAAAGTTAAAGTCGACGTCATATCCAATTTAATTTCGGTATTTTAATATTTCTGTAATTTTGTTGAGCAGCAAAATATATTGTTTAAAAAGCAGTTAAAAAGCAACTCGTTATTATAGACAAAGACCTTCCCCTGCAGAAGTATCCAAATAATTTAAATTCAATCAGGGACCAAATTTGGCTCTGCCAGCAAAAGCACTGCTGTCCGATTCCGCTGGACCATAATTTATCTCGTAAACAATTGGTGATTATCGCAGACGGTTAATTACCTTTATCCCTTTATGATTCCTTTTTCCTGTTTACCCTTTTAATTTTTCACAGAAAATCGTGCAAAATCTGTTATTTTTTGCATCAGCCCCCAAGGCATGGCGTTCCGGATCCGGATATTACTCGCGTCACTACATCTCGCCAAAAAGGGACTCCCCGAATGTGTGGAAAACCGACATGAGTTGAACGAGAGCAGGTATTCTCTGACAATTAATCAGCCGTAAATTAATATAGTTAAAAAAAATCCCTTATTTAATGAATCTTAACGCTTTATCCGGCCATTAAAAATAACTTCTGCGGACGAACTGAACGGACTTCGCGGAAAAGGCTTACTGTTATTTCGAAATTTAAACATTTCGGGAAATTCATGCAATTTCCTCGGAGATTTTGGAGCTAGAGCCTAACTAGAAAGGCTAATTAAAGCTTGTATAGCGAGGACAGTGAACTTTATCTCATTTTATTGGTTTTCAACTTTAATATTTAATTTTTTAAACAAAAGAAAAATTCATGTTAATGTTTCAATTTACATTACACAAGTATTTGAAATCAGAGTTCTTGAATATTCTAAAACTGGAATGAAATTCGATGTCGAAGTCAAACAAGAAGACATTGCATTTTGTAACCTTTAAAATTATGCATAGATTGTCGATTTCAACCTTTAGGGACTTCATTCGATGAACTGAACATTATGGAAATTAGGAGCAATACAAGTTCTATTAAGTGCGTATACTACATTTGTTCCGTAGAGAAGTACTTTTTAGATTGAGTTTTTCCTTGAAATATCACCAATTTCCTTTTACAATGGTAGTAATAAAATTTGTTCACCTTTTTGTTGCACGGGACTGAGATTTAAAAAAAAAAATAAAGATTTATCTTTCTTTTTCGATATTGTATATAAACTTTTAAAACGTTCAGTAAGATATCATTTTCATACATTGGTCCAACCTGTATTTTAAAAAAAAGCCTTGATTTCATTACGCCAATTAGAACCTTTAAATCGATTAAAATATTTTTGATATGTGTGTGATTCTCTGTAATTTGTTGTAAATTTCTAAGAGTCCGTATAAGGGTTAAAAAATGTACGAGTTAATACATGTTCAAATGCAGACTTTTACTTAAGCTGAGCTTTCTTCATCTATCCAAAACAACAGCATATTTTATATTGAACGGAAGCTTACTAAAGCTTGGTTGTGTTTAATGATCCGATATGGAATTATTGTTCATTGAATTAAATTTTTTAAACCCTGTCCTTAAGCAAAGCTTTTTAAATTGCATCAAATTGCAATAACTTTTATTCATCCACACTTCAAATCTCTAATTGAACAAATTATTGAATTAATTTTTGACGCATAAGTCAATGCAATTTGATGTTCTTTTCGCAAAAATAAAAAGTTTTGCTATGAGTAGTTATACAAAACTTTGAATTTAATACAAAATTCGAGATCCAGATCAGATCATTAGAATGCAGCTTAATAGTCCAAAATAAAGATATGATATTTTTGGAAAATTAAACCAATTTGCTTTGATTTTCATCTATCCTTCAAAATTTTTATTGAAAAGTAATTTTTGACTCAAAAGTGGTTGTAAGTCAGTGTAGTTTATTGTTATTTAAAAACAAATTTAAATCATAGCTGTGTTACTCATGAGAAATATCAATTCAAGGGATAATTTGCCTAAGTTCTGGATAGACGAAAAAAACACAACTCTAACAAGGAAACGTTCTCAGGTGTGTCTCACCGATTTTGATGAAATTAAAATATGTTATAGAGTATCGAAAAATAAGAGACACGTATTTTTTTTTATCTGCGGATACGCACTTTTATTTATTGTTTTTCTTTATAAAAATTGGTGTATTTTTCAAAAGTTTGTCCGCCTTGTTGGATCCGCCATTTTTAATTTTATAAATTTAACATCAGTATCGTAATCAGCGACTCCAAAAACTCCTTAATACTGGTTTTCACGAGAAAACTGATGTCTGAAAGAATATACATCATTTACGTATTAGTGCTAGGGGTTGTTTACCCCCTTTAGGATCTTTTTTTACGAAAACTCAAAAACAGGTCAACTTTACTTTTCAAAATCGTATGTAAAAAAATATTTTGCAATGATTTTTAACTAAAACTGTTATTTTTGTGGCGCAAAAATATAAAAAAAAAATAATTTTTCTGCAATTCAAAATAAGGGAACCGGATTACTTACAAAAAGTAAGTTTATTTATGAGACTTCATTTCCATTTTGTTTCATTCGAGACAATTCATTAGAAATTGAAATATTTAGGAAAAACTGTTTTTGGGGGTAAACTCTAGGGGTGGTTTTCACCCCCTAAATGTGCGTATCCGCAGATAAATGCGTGTCTCTTATTTTTCGATACTCTATAACATATTTTAATTTCATCAAAATCGGTGAGACACACCTGAGAACGTTTCCTTGTAAGTGATTTTTTATTCAATAAAATCGTTCCTTATTCAAAGCACATTATATCAATTTTTAGCAAAACGAATCTACCTGACCTGAATAAAAATAAAAATAAAATAAATAAAATAAGTTAAACTAATCCGCTGGATTTTTATTGACTCTTGTTCCCAAATTTTAATATTGCTGAAATATAATTCTCTAGTTAAGTCACACTTAAGTATAATAATTCAAATGATTGAATTAAAAGTTCTAGAAATTAATGTAGATTTTCTCACTTTATTAAAATGTCAGTTTAGAAATAATAAAATAAATGAAATGAAGGTACAAAATAAATTAACGTGTCGAATTTTGGTTTGACTTTCTGATATATAACTAAATGCGATACTAAGGTCAATATACATTAGTTTAGTGCACCTCATACTTCATTCTTATATTTATTTTTATTTTTTATTACTCTCAATTACAGTACAGACTATAAACAAACTAAAAAGTTACAAAAAATATTTCTAAATAACCTACAGTAATTTGAGTTTATAAATTTGCCTTGGCTGGTACCGACTCAAAAAATAATTGATATATAAATATTTAAGTGTCAATAATTTTGTATATTGTTCCTTAATGTTCTTCTCTTTAAAGTAATAACAAATATTATTATTAACATCTTAGTTTAGGTTTGTACACACAGGCAAAGTTTTGAAGTCGGTTTTTATTTATTTATAATAATTTCCTCTTTCGCTCTAAAAATATGTGAACTATTGTATGGTGGATTATAACTACAAATTAAAGAGATTTACTTTTAGCTGTATGCACCAATAAAGGAATTATTACGATTATTAATTTCGTAAGTTAAAATACAGTTCAACTTGTAATTAAAACGACATGTCGAGTGTTACTTCAAATTCAATTAAGTGAACTCACAAGTTGATATCGTGTTCTTTTCAATCGACCTGCGTGCTAGGGCTGCTGCCACCTGGATCATTTTTCACCATAAAAGGTCCCGACTAGAGCACTCCTGGCTCCATTAAAACAATTTGTCTATCCCAAACGAGCAAGAAAACAGGTCCGGGCAGAAAATAATTCTCCCGTGTGGGAGATACCTCAGCTAATTTGTAGCTCATCACCACCTCATTTGAGGCTTCTTACATTCGCACCTCTCCGGAAGGAGCAAACGAGCCGGATGGGGCCCCCCGGATTTCCGGGAGCTGTGAGTGATTTCATCTCCGTCAGCGCCTTCCAGCACGTCAACGTTTTTGTTAAACTTCCAAGTTTTAACCTTATTCACATGTTTTTTGTCAAGTGGAAATGATGAATTGCAGAGATGAGGCAGCTCCGCCGCGCCGGCAGCAGCGATAAACTCTGGCAAAAGTTCGCAATAGGGCTGCCGCCGCGGGGGCTGCGGGGGCGGAGGCGTACGGGGAATGGCGGTAAGTTTAGCCCTCCGTAGATCACCATCCCCGAACCCTCAGCCGGAGGACTTTCACTCTGTCCCGGTGCCAAATGTAACAAAAGTTTTCGCACAAGTTTTTTGCCCTCGATGAGAGCCATTGCGAACGAGCCAACTGGGGAATAGATCCTGGGGATTTTCGGGGAATTCAATAAATCAGATTTACTCGTAATGTAAGTAGTGTTTAAACGGACACCTGTGGGACGAATTTATTCAAAATAAATTGGCATATTTTCCTCGAGTCAGTGACTCTGTTTTGTTGCCCTCGGGCGAACTTTTCAACCTGCCGCGATATCCCTCATTATGTTGTTTGGCGGCAAATGGGAGAAATCTGCCGTGGAATCCCGTGGGATCGTGTTTTGGGCTTACTGAAAAGTTGTTTATCCGTCAACATTTTGAGCCGCACAGGGAATGACTTTTACGAGTATTTGCAAGGCTATTATCTTATTATAGGCTTTTCTTGAGACATTTATTTATTCACTAATAATATAATTGACGCCCCGGGCTATATAAAACAATATTTCCCAGAATTGACAATCCTCTTAAATCATAAATGCGAATGCCTTCAGCGAAATTGCTGCTCGTAATGTTCTTCCTACGTGTGACGAATTCTTGGAAGATATTCCTGGTCGGATTAAGGTACATCTTTGAATTTTTGAGATATAAAACAATACTGTTCCTTCTGGTAAACATATAAGCATACAATTTTTTTTTTCCTCCCTTCTTATATCCTCTTTATTGCTTTAGCAATCAAAGGAATCAGTTGGTATGCTATAAACAAGCAATAAGCATATTGAATTTTTAAGCATATTTGGGAAGTTTTCGAAATGTCATCTTTCACTTTTAAATCATAGTAAAATAGTTTTTTTCTCTACCATAGGAATTGTCATCAAGTAGTAACTATTAATGGCTTTATGTCGGGACCTATTTCTCAAACATCAAGTGTCTCTCAAGGCACGATCCTATGTCCTCTGTTATTCTTAATATACATTAACGAGTTCACTACTATCAGAATCTTTCAGTACGACGTACGGTTGTTCTTATTTTCAAGATTACTTCATGGTATAAAGAAAATTGTCTTGAACTATACTTTAAAGATGTCAACTCGTATTGTTTTGAAATTAAATTGACATTCATATAAAATTCTTTCTTCGACATATTCAACTAGATTTTCATAAGAAATTCAAACATAAAATATTGTTATTTCCTCTTAATTTTTAATCGGCTCGATATAGCGATTACCTTTCGATCCCTCCTTTGTGAGATCTTTATGGTATAGAGGCAAAGTGTCATAATGATGAGATCACCTTGACTTCTCAGATTGAAACATTCATCGATCTTTTTGGGCTCTTCTACTTCGGTGGACGAACAAAACCTTCCGCAGTCTGTCTGTCTGTCTATCTGTCCGGTGATCACTAGATTGTAGCGAAGTAGGAGTTTGTAATTTTGCCTGTCAACCGCTGGGCGGATACAATTACAACAATATACAGGGTGTTCAGGGGTGGGAGGGAAATATTGAAGGAGGTGAAAGGTCAGACCGAGACAAGCAAAAAATCGTATGGGTGGGGGGGGGGGGGGGGGGGGGGCATCTCACACCGTTTGGCAGGTACAGGGTGATTCGTAAATCAGGATTTTGCCTTATATGGGAACCGCTCTTGTATTTTTATCTTTTTTTCTACGCATCCCAGCGGCCCCAAACTGATCTCAAAAAATTACTATTTCGAAGTCCTTTCCAAAATGGTCAACACCACCCCCCTATCCCCAACCCCTTGGCCACAATCCCCCCTGGAAGTTGAAAAAATTAACTTTTATTTCACGATTTTTCATCTTTCGCCCCACTTTTCTCCGAAATTCATGTTATTAACATACCTACTTTTTATTTTTTTTAAATTGCCTATCTAATTACCTTTCCAAAAAGGTGCAACATGCCCAGGTAGGAAAAGGATACGAAAATTTATTTACAAAAATCCTTTTACAGAATATCATGACAATTCGAATTTTTAAGAAATTTTACTTAAGTTAACTAAAAAATACATTTTGTTCGCTTAAAAACTAATTACAATTAAAACGTATGTCCTACAAAAGCTGTTCAAAATGTTCTCCGCCAGTTTCGATGCATGCAAGTAGCCTTCGTCTTATTTCGCGTTTGAGGTCTATGGTAGCCAGTCTCTCCCGTATTTTCGTGGCTGCAGTCCCAGTGCTGGTAACTAATTCTTCTCTGGTGTTGATTGGTCTTGAGTAAACTTCATCTTTCATCATTCCCTATAAGAAAAAGTCCAGTGGAGTAAGGTCCGGTGACCTAGCAGGCCAAGGAATCGGTCCACCTCGTCCAATCCAGCGCTCTGGGTAATGTTCATTCAACCTTGCCCTAACAATGTTCCCAGTATGCGCAGGTGCTCCGTCGAGCTGTAAATAAATTGCGTTTCTGGTAGCCAGGGGGATGTCCTCCAACAGATCCGGAAGGGTATTCTCAAAAAAAACCGAATATAGCTGACTATTCAGCACTTGGGGCAAGATGAAGGGTCCGATCAACTGGTTACCGATGATGCCAGCCCAGACATTGACACTAAATCTTAGCTGGAAGGACCGACTCTTTGCCCTATGTGGGTTCACATCTGACCAGGTGTGGAGGTTGTGGAAGTTTGTGATGCCATCCCGGGTGAATTGCGATTCATCCGCCCACAGAATTCGGTCTAGAAACCTTCTGTTTTCGATGTCAGACTCGAACAGCCAAGTGCAAATTGCAATCGTCTTTCGGAATCTACTTCCTGTAGTGCTTGGACCGGGATATGGTGGTATGGATGTAGTCCCTCTCGTTTCACAACGGTCCAAACTCTCCCTGAAGACAATCCTAACCGTCGTGCGACCTGCCTGATGCTTATTTCAGGGCTGTTCCTGACGATGTTGAGGATTTGTTGGTCGGTGTCCGCTGAATCGGCCGATGTTCCTGATCGCGTTTCTGCTCTGGGGGCGGTTACACTTCCGGTTTCTTTTAACCTTCTGAAAGTCCTTGAAAATACCCTTCTGTCGGGTACACGCCGATTCGGGAATCTCTTTTGGTATTCTCGTACGGCCTAACTATCATTTCCGTCCACTAAACCGTACACGTAAATTATATCGGCATACTCTTCAACACTGAATTCTGCCATTTTATCTTAATTTTTTCTATTAAGCACCCGTTCTTATCGCTTGCTTCTTCAACTGTGGTCAATGTCCTTTCAAACTTACCCATTTTTATACCATAATTCATAGCAAGTATTAGAAACGGAGCGTCAGGATACTTAGGAGTCAATACTGGATATAATAAATTAATAACGCTATTTAACGAGATTACATTTATTATTTTATTACTGTTTTGCTGAAATAATAAAAATGTATTATCTGTGCTTCCTAAACAAACATTTCCGAACTTGCTGTCATAAAAATTGTTTACTTAACGACTTTTTCCATTATGGTGCAATAAAGTAATTAGGTACCTGTGAGGATATTTTAATTTCAGGACTTTTGCAACCCCTTTCTACCTGCGCATGTTGCACCTTTTTGGAAAGGTAATTAGATAGGCAACTTAAAAAAATAAAAAGTAGGTATGTTAATAACATGAATTTCGGAGAAAAGTGGGGCGAAATGTGAAAAATCGTGAAATAAAAGTTAATTATTTCAACTTCTAGCGGGGACTGTGGCCAAGGGGTTGGGGATAGGGGGGTGGTGTTGACCATTTTGGAAAGGGCTTCGAAATAGTAATTTTTTGAGATCAGCTTGGGGCCGCTGCGATGCGTAGAAAAAAAGATAAAAATACAAGTGCGGTTCCCATATAAGGAAAAATCCTGATTTACGAATCACCCTGTAACTGCCAAACGGTGAGAGATGCCCCCCCCCCACCCATACGATTTTTTGCTTGTCTCGATCTGACCTTTCACCCCCTGCAATATTTCCCTCCCACCTCTGAACACCCTGTATTTAAAACTCCAGAAGTACACAAGAAGTTCTAAATTTCGTTTATAGTCCAGTGCAGAGGATAGAGAGATAGTTAGCTTCGAAATTATAAAAGTATTATGTCATCACTATTACTTTTTGCTCATTCGCCAGAATAACTTTGGAACCTTCGTTGAAAAATCTTTAAATTACCATTCCGATATTCCATTATTTCACAGATAGTCTGAAAATAAAGAAAAAGTTAAATGTAAATATAAACCCACTGACTTTCTAATCACTTTGAGTTATTAAATGTTGTGGGCTGCGTTTGATTCAATACAAAGGATAATTAATCGATTTTTGTATTTCTTTGCCTTATTTTGTCTAGTAATAGACCTTTCAGCAATTTTTCCAGTAGGATACCAACAATTTAGAAAATTCAGCAACAAGCCCCAATGCCCACTTTCATCCAAAATTATCATTAGGAAAGGAAGCCATTTTTAGCCTGGCAAAAATATTTTCGCTTATTTCCATCTCATCGTGCTTACAAAATTCAATTGATCTTGAACTACTGAGGCATTTTGCGGCCGTCTAGACGTGATGAAACAAATGAAACAATTCAAAGGATTCCTCGTGGAACCGCTTGCTATAATTACGCCGAAAATATTCCAAATTGCCCGAGTATCTCTCCCCGGATCTCCCCACTTGACAGAGGAGCAAGTAGAAGTAAGCAGGCACCAGGATCTCGAGTTTCACGGGGGATCCGAGGAGAATCGCCAGGAAAAAAATATGTAGAATTCCGGGAATAAAAAGAGTAGAAGCCGAGGAACGGCAAAAAGCTGCAATTCTTGCAGTGTAATCTTCAATTTCCCGTCCTTTCATTATCAGCGAATTTGTCGGCTGGAGCTTGCCACTCGGAGGGAGACGGGAAGGGTCTCCAATTTCGGTTTCACTTAGCCTCATTACTTTCGCTCGGGATGCAGCGAAAATATCGGGAACTTGGCAAATAAGTAATATCTCCCTAGAGTGTCTGGGAGTATTATTTGGCCTCAGGGAGCGCGGGAAATGGAGGGAATCATTAATCCATTCCGAAGTCCACCTTCAGTCCATTGCTTTCCCCTTTAAAACACTGCAGTGGTCTCAGGCTTAAGTTTCGCTGCGAATGTCGCCGGAGGTCCTCAGAAGCCGTACGCAGAGAAAAATTAGTGTAGGAAAACAAGTACAATAAATTATAGGAGCCAACCATTTTGTAGGAAACTGAAGCCGTACTAATTTCACAAAAGACATTTAAATATAGCTAACGAACCAACAAATTTGGCGAAATTAAATTAAAAAAAAAATCCCAGATTACAACACACAAGCGCAATATTTACTAATTTCGAATGTACACGATTACCACATGAATGTTTTAATTTTACGCTGAAATCGAACTAATATTATATAATAATATAGTTATAATTTTACACAAGAATTTCAGAAAGTTTAAACAGAGTAATTATGAGTAAAATCCATATAAATAAATAAAATTGAAGTGCTTTTCTCTGCGATTTCAGAACTAATACCAATATCTAAGAGGGGTATGCTATTAACACTATGTAAAAGCGTAAATAGCTGTCTTCAAAATTTTTATCTGTCTGGCTAGATAGTTGTCTGGAATAGTTAAAGTTCGCTTGTTTGTTGTTGCTCAATCACGCCTACGCTTGCATGGATATTTTTAATTTTTGGTCCGAAGGTAGTACAAATTCCAACTTGAAATATGGACTAGTTTTTCTTTGCATAAAATATAGTTTCAAAATGGCAGTGAACACTTTAAACTTCAAATAATTGTCATGAAAGTTGGTACTTACAGGTTTTTAGGATTTCGAATATAATAACGGAATTTTGAAATGGCCGAATCCATAGGACGAGCCACATTTTTCATATTCGACGTGTTTTGATACTGCTATTGGGATTTCGAAATATGTATACAATAAAATGCGTTAATTGTGGCGACCAAAAGTTCCTAATTTTATGAGATTTCAGTAATTTCCAGCTAAATTTTGATCTTGTTTCGTTTTTATTAAAACATTGTAATTTTAACTCGAATTCTATGGTTTCCTAATATAAATAAACAAAATATAAAAAATAAATATTGAGCTGGTCTTATGGGTTCATTTTTCGCATTTGAATTTATATTTTTTGAAGCATATGGACTAAAACGAAACGAATAATAATAACTGAAAGAATAACTATTTTTCTCTGAAAAATATCATTTAGTGAAAGAAACTTAAAAAAATAAAAACAAATTCAAGGAACTTTTACCGATTTTGTCGCCTGTCCCCTTTTGTCCCACAGGGGGTTAAAAAAGTTCAGATAAATAAAACCAGCACCTTTTTACCTGCGGATCTTTAAGTCTCTCCCTAGCCTTCATTCATGAAAATATATTTTATATTTTGAACATTACTGAGAAATACTTTTTATCCGGCCTGTACGCACTGAAGCTAAGAACAGGAATGTGTTCGTGGTCAACAGCAATCATTGTAAATTGTGGAAAATTACGTACGCGATTTTTACATAATTCAATAGAGTAAAATTACATGCTTTTGACGTGAATGGTGAATTTACTTACGAAGTTTAATTCATTCTTAATTTATTAATTAAGTTAATTTGGAAACAGTATAGTAAAATTGCATTTCTTTTAGAATTTTTGCCATTAAACTATCTGAAATCGGAAAATAATTTATCACGACTAAAACTATTCGTTTGTTAATAAAAATTAATTCGATTAATTCTTCAACTTTATGAATCATTACCTATTTAATATTTGTGCATTGCGGTTGTTCTGAGTTTTTTGCACAAATTTCGTGTTTGAGCTAAGAATGTTGAAAATCAGTGAACAAAGCTATAAAAAAAAAAATACCAAGTTCAAATACATACATAAGTCGTTCATTTAACTATTTTTGCTTATGCAATTAATCATACCAGATGCAGATAAACATGACTATAACTATATAATACTAGCTAACCCGACAAACGTTGTTTTGCTATATTAATTATTTCTAGTGCATATTTTGGTAGTTAAACTTATTGTAAGTATGTGGGGATGGGGTCTATGACTGATAATACATATATATCATATACATTTTATAAAAAAATCTTCTGATTTAAATAATTCACCCTAACTTATAAAACCTGATTTTGTGACATTATTCTGATACCTGTACCCTTAATTCTTTAAAAGTAACGCGAAAACATTGGGGAAATAAATCAAATTAAGTTATTTTATAAAAATTAATTTAGGGTTCAACATTTTATACAACGATTGTTCTAGTGCTAAACTAAATTTCGCGCAGGCATCTAGATTCTTTTTAAAAATTAACAAATGTATTTTAGTTAAACTGATATTTGCATTCTCTTTATTTAAACTATTTTCTAGTAAAATGAAAATTACAATAGTTCGATGAATTAGGATCTAGTTAAATTAGTAAATTTGTCAAAATAGAGTCAAATGGGGGTTCATAAATAAGGTAGTGCTACTACTTTTAAGGTAAAGTTAGAAAATTAATTTTACGTTTGGCTAAGTGAAAAACTAATATGTAATTCTGTATTGTTTAGTTATTTGTCATTATAGTAAAACATCTCTACAATTTGCCATTATCTTATCTAACACACAGAACGCAGTTTTATGCACGGGGAAAAACAACGTTAAAACAGAAGATTTCAAGAAATTTTCCAATATTTTTTTAAGGTAGCATTTTCTGATTTTTACATATTGCATTAATGATTGCTATAATATTCTTTAGATAGATTTAATTACTATAAAATGTTTGCACAGAACATCACATCTTGTAGAACTAATTGCTACATTTTTGATACTTTGAATTTTGCCACTACACGAAACAAATATAAGGGATAGAACATTATTTATGGGCTTCATCACAACAAATTTGTTGTACAATCTTTATTTCATATACTAAACATTATGATGAATTATTACGCAAAGAGTGATAAAAATATTGCTTTCAGTGCTCCAATTTATAATATCCCAGCGGAAAAAAAAAAAAACAATTCAAAAGATTTTTCCAAGTACTCCTACTGAAGCACAAAGTGATTCGTTTGCGTTTCAGTTTCATATAAATTTTAACATATGATGTCCGCAGAAATAAGCAATTTCTTTGAGCTCCTTGAGAAGTAATTACTTTTTCGAAGTATACAAAATATAAAATGTATGAAGCGCTTCGAATCTGCTTGAAATAGCTCCTTGAGAAGCATTTCTTTGAAGCATATAATGAAATGTGGATGAAGCGCTTCGAATCTGCTTTTTGCGACGCACTTCGAACTTTCCCACTGGGATGAAACTGAGTCCTACACGTTTGGGTTTGTTTTAGAATCCATAATTAAAGATGTACCTTGCGAAATAATACAAGTCACACCTAAACGCATTTTGGGAATTTGCGAAATACTTCGTGTTAAAATTGTGACAACTGCAATGATTTCCTCTTATGTTAATATTAATTGTAAAGCTAAAAACAACAAAGTTATACAGGTAGTAAAATCATTCTTATTTTTTAAAGAGTTATTTTTATTTAAAATATGGACCTTTTGTTCGAACAGAACATGTATCTTTTTGCTACAATAGAACACTCCAGAACATGTACTTCTTTACTTACATGTTATAGAGTATGATTAAGTAGATCAGTTTCTAAGAATAGTTTTATTAGAAAATTGCAAAATTAATATTACAATTGTATTTACCAATTACCAATGTATTTTAAACTGAAGATATTAGTTGTACTTTACAAACATGTATTTCTCTGCTCCATATTTCTGATTTTTGTTTACTTGTATTCTTTTGCATGGTACATATCTCCTCAATTGTAATATAAATTACCATTTTTCTAGTATATCGTACTTAAGCTGTAATGTTCGAAGTCTTCTCTTATAAATTCTTGCAATCACGATTTCCCCTTTATTTACAGAAGGACAACTATATAAACTTGGGTCTTTCTTGCCGTAATTTTTGTCTCTGTACCTTATTATGGGCCTCTCAAAGGGCGCAGTTCACGTGTGCGTCAGAGGTTACCTGTGCGAATTGTTTCAAGTAGACAATGGAGCCCGGTTTTGTCTTATCTTCTTAATCCCTGCCTGTCAATGTCTGCATTCTCCGAAGTTATCTCTGGAATGGAAACCGCTTTCCTTTATGCTCCGGCCGCTGGGGCGATCCACCTCATTTCAACTAAGCGAATTCCAGACAAAATTTTGGGAATACTTGAATTTCAGTTTGTTTCGAAGGAGCTCGTCTTATATTTGCATGTCGAGGCCGGGCCTCGTCTCACCCAGGCGAATGCGGGCGGGAGGGATACGAATTCAGTTGACGTGCCCCATGATCCGGGCATTCAATGACATCTCGGCTAAGCCCTTCTGCTCCAGCTCATGAATCCCCCGGGAGCTGTGTAAAGATCTAATATAGCCCCAATTGAGAGGGCGGCTAGCAAGATACATGCCCGAGATATAACAATTTTCATGTTGAGCATTTTTGTTCCGAGCAGTTACCTTCTCATCCGCTGCCCCGCCCCTCTCTTGCAACAAGTTCCCTGGGATGGAATTTTTTAATGCATAGAAAAGTGTATACATTTTGCCCGCTCCTTACTTTTCTTTAAATTTCTGTCCCGATGATGACGGCGGGGATGGGGCTTAGGGGAGGTGTGTGTGTGTGTGTTCCTGCCTTGGAACAGGGATAACCAGCCTGAGCCAATTGCATGCGACGGGCTCGCAGAGGTGCAGTGGCGGCGACGGCAGCGGCAGAAGCAGCTCGTTGAGTGCCTGCAGGAGCGCTGCTCCCCTTATAATGGTGGATTTTTGAAAAATTGCCATTCAGCTTAAGAAGGCGCCAGATACAGACCGAACTCATGGCAAACTTGAGCCCTTTGAGGCGCCATCCACAGTTTTGTGTGGAATCCTTCGCTTTCGTGAATTTATTGAAAACACACCACATGAGCGAAACGAGGAGGTGCTCCAAAGTTGCGGGCGCGTTCAATTTAATTTTAATGAAGCACATGAGCCGGAAGATTTTCAGAAAGAGATGTTTTTTTTAACGCGGAGGGAATTCGGCTGGGTCTCCTTCAGTGCCTCTTGCGCTTTTCCTATTCATTAGTTTTCCTTTTTACCCAATTGGCAAGTTAAATATTCAGCCCGAGTGCGAGGCGATGCGAAGCGCTATCCTGAGAACGGAACGAGCCCAGCTGGGGTGTGGTTTCCTTCTTGCGAAATTGACAAAATGGAATTTTTGATTTGCTGATGTGCCAGTCTTCGTTGGTAAAGGGAATTATCATCTTTGAACCTCTTCTTTGAGAAAATTTCTTCTGCGACTTTTCTCATTATATATGTATTTGAAATTTTACTTTGTACTGCTAGAAAGTAGGATTAGCGGCACGTGGTATCCTGGACAGAGAAGACAGAGAATTCGAAAATTTTGTTCGCGACCCACTAGAACCCGATTTAAAAAAAACTAGAGCTAGAGTTGAGGCCGGATCTGGCTAGTCTGAGATTCACTAGGGTCTCGATCAGCCTGAGAAGTTAAGGATCAAGTATGTATTTCTGGCCTCGCAAGCATCTGATTAAAAAAGTATATTTGGTCCGCATCAGGTAATTTAATAAGGGCCGGTTAGGTTATTTTAGCAGGCCTTAATAGCACAATAATTAATGAAAAATATTGGAACTGTTCCTCAACAACACTTTATGAATGTAACCGATTTCAAATCGGGCAACAACATAAATACCTATATCAGGTCAAAATAAAATTTAAACCTAAACGGACCTAGTCAGGAACTTCTCAATAGCTTATTCCATATTTAGACCCAATCAGGACTACGTGCGACCTTTTGTAACTTGATCTTCCTTTGGGTGTACTCCGGCTTGCTCTAGTACGTTTCTAGTCGGAAAGCAATGACTAATTCCTATATTTAAATTGCTGGTAAATTATAATTAAATTGCTTTATATTACATATCTATTTAAATATAATATCTAATATACGTTCTTTCATAGATTCAAAGGAAATTTTAATACATATTGTTTCTTATGTTTAACAACCAATATTTTTTTTTTTATATGGAAGAGATTTTCTAGGATTTTAGATTTCCCAACAAATCCATCAATTTCACTCATAGAAACTAATAGAATTTGAACCTGAGAATTTTTGATTCCAATTTTGACGGTTGGTATGGGTATGATTCATGACAATTTGATTGTTTTTATGAGAAATCTAAAATCATAACTAATTATTATTATTATTATTATGTTATTGGGTCGTCTAGGGCACTCCCAGTGCCTACCGAATAGCAAACGCGACCTATAAGATCTATTGTGCTAGTCCCTTTTATTTAAACCCCTTCTATATCCAGGTCCTTGAAAAACCCTATGGTCTGCTGGGGAGTCGCATTCGACACATCTTCCGGCGCTATGAGGGATGCTCCGAAGTGTGCAAAAAAAAAAAAAAATCATAACTAAAGGTAGCCGCGTTTAAGGGGTTATATACAGTTAGAATTTTCAAAAAATTGATTTTTTTTTTCGTAATGTACATACATATATTTAAGTACACCCAAAGAAAATTTTATGTCAATCTGGTGTATATTCTCGAAGTTACTCGCATATTTGTAATGACATGTCCGAGTTGTTTTTTATTATATGTAAAGTGCTTTTGAAACTTTAAACGCGTTTTTCTTAAAACTGTGTTTTTAAAGTAGGTGAGCAAGATTTCTTAGAAACGGCTGAACCGATCAGTTTTAAATTTTAAGACAAGGTTATCAAGTATATTTTTTAGTAATTAATTGAAGGTTTTTTCGCACCGATAAATATTTTACATTTTATAAACAATTTAAGGCCTAAATAGTTGAAAAAAATTGATTTTTGTTTTTAAGAAGCCGCCATTTTGTCAGATCAGTTACAAGAAAAACATTATATTAACGAAATATTTTTTGCTTTTTAATTTTTGATGATCCAGTCCAGAGATATCGTGCTCACCGTAAGCCGGTTTTTTAGAGGTGCCCCCGGAGATCAGCTGTAGCTTTTAAAATAATTATTTTTACAAATAAAAAACATCAAAATAAACTCAAAAGTTACCGTAATATGTTAACAAATTTTTAAATTAATAAATTAAAAGGTTATCTCAAGAAAAGTTACTGAAAAATCAATTTTTTTGGGCATCCTGACTGTAGCTCAATTCAGTGCAATATTTTGTTGATTCAGATCCTGAACTGGTGAAAAAAATGTAGCTATTGAGCTACTAATCTATTCAGATGCATCACAATAAAAACAAAAAATTTTAATTTTATTTATAACCAAATTGTACGAAATAATAATAATTCTTTAAATTCTGAAATTAACCAATACTGAAAAAAGAGTATAAAAAATGTTTCGAGGATTGAATCAAGCGCTGGCATAAGTGCGTTTTAGTTGATAGAGAGTACGTTGAAGAGGACAATGTCTATTTTGATGAATAAACTTGTATTTTTAATTTTCTGGAATAAATTGCTGAAACTTGTTGCTCAAGGTTGTATAGCATAATGGACGAAACGAGTCGTCCCGTATAAAATGCCTATAAAAGAATGCTAATCACTTCATTCGTTCTCTATCGCGAGAAAATAAATGTTATTGTAGCAACATGATGTGGGAAATTTCGAAAATGTCCCTGAATCTATACAGATATCCAGATAAAAAGCTGGATTTTCAATTTGCATGGGGAGATCTATTCAGATCAATAAAAAAAGCATCTACAGTCTTAAGCTAAATCGCAGCGGCTAATTCCCAAAAGATCTGCATCGAGACTACAATTCGTTCGATTTTTTTAATTCTTTAGCAGCTGTTTTCAACCAGCCTCGCCTTTTTGCGTTAACTTTGGGAACACTGACAATTTTCACGGGCAACAGAAGGGAAATCTTGCAATTGTGAAAGTTCTCTTTGAAAATCCGCTGGGAGTTACAAAGTCAATATTGCCAAATCGTCTGGTAGATAGGTAATTTTTTACTTTAATTTCTTTTACATTTAGACATGAAAACTAAATGCAAAGCTGTTTTTAAAAAGTAATTTACATTTCACATGTACCTATGTACATTGGTTGCTTAAAAATGTTTCCTGAAATTATTCAAAACTACAGTCTGACGGGCTCTAGAGAAATCCACTTATCCTCCCCTCCTAGAAGACGTTCAGTTAGGGTTGTCATTTGACGGAAGTGGAAGCCTTTTTAATTAGCCGCAGAGCACGAAGACGTCCTTTGGGGGGTTCTTCACTTACCCTCGAACGCAGTAAATGCAGAACTTAAAATGTTTAAAAGTTTCTTTCACTCGGCTGCTTGAGCGAGTGAGCGTAGGAGGCCGAGAGGGGAATGGGACCCTAGTCGTCATTCGTCGTCCCGGGCGCATTCACTGCGGAACACTTTAATTAAACGCACATAAGAAGCGCTGCAACAAAAGCAAATTGACATGGGTGAATCCCTGTAAACATCACCTCGACTTAATTGAAATGCTTCAGAAGGGGCCTAGCCCGCTCCCGCACTTGATACCCGCTTGAGCCCCCCTGGATCCCGACGACGATAAACAGGCGCTCCTTTCATTTATTGTTTGTAATTCAGCCCTTGTCTATCGCCGGCAGCCCCCAGCCCCTTCAGCCTTCTCTGCCGGAGCAGCCGCATCATATTCATTGGGCCGGCGGGATGTAGGGCATTAGTTGCATGAATGAATGCATGAATGCACCCCAGAAGCACTCAGGCCCGTCACCACCTTGCAAGGGAGCCCCATCGATACACATGTCTCCGAGTTCTTGCGTCACCGAAGCGACCTGAGGGAATTTCTCACCTGTCTCGCTACGCTCCGGAATGACGACGCGACACGATGGGCACCTACCTGTCCGTGTCGGAACGCGATACGATTCCCATGCCGTCTTGGCTGCCGAGGAGCTAACGCGGGCGGCTCACGTGAACCGGGCTCAGTTTATGCGGTGCCTTCTCGCAATCAACTTCAAGCCGGCTCGAATCATTGTGCTTTCGCTGCTTACTTGCGCGTGTTACGTGACGCGCATCAAATCAACCCCCGGTAACAATCCCTTCGGGCGAATTTGAGTTTTTGCCCGTTTTCAGTGTCGTCGGGACATTCCCGATTCTGATTGGCGCTGTACAAGCATCAAATTTAAATTTCAAAGAGCTCAAGTGTTTGCGGCCAACACACCTGCTTAATTAACCGGCCGGGTCCTCTCCTCAAACGCGCGGGAACCCGGGCTATTGAATTTGGAATTTATCTCGCGAGTGTGTAATTAGCTAACGAGTCTTCTTTGCCGTGTTACAGCCGCCGCGCCGCGTGCACTTATTTTTGCCAATTTGCAGCTTAGCGAATTTTTGTGTCGTTGTGCTGCTTTGGCTCCCCGGGGCAAATAAATTTAAAAGTTTCGCGCTGTTCAGGGTGCCCGCCCGGCTCCGCGTGGTGGGGGTAGTAGTGGCGGGCAACATACATCCCGCCGCGAGGGGAGCGGCTCGAGTGCTACTTGTGTTTTAAAATTTTACACAACAAACCCCAACGGACGGCCGCGCCGCGCCTACCGTTGAGCCCCGGCTTAAGTGCTAGACAATTGAATTAACGACCTTCCGAGGCGTCGCGCCGCCCGGACCTAAAATGCGTTATCGCTGGGAACTCTGCCAAAATTTGGTGCAGAGGCCAAAGGTACTGCCGAGGATTCTTGTAAACTTGCAGGTTGGTTTATAAGTCCTTTTTGTTCTTTAAGTGTTCTTTAAGCAGTTTAAGGGCTCAACTTCAAATTCAATTGTTGCTAAAGCGATGGTCGTTTGGTTAGACAATCATAATTTTTTTGGTATCAGACACAATCCATCAAATATGCTGCGCTAGTTGTGTCGTTTAAGCTGTTTTACTTCCTAGTGCTATACATATTAAGATAGAAAATTATAATTATGATAATGAATTACATTTCAAAAAAGTCGAAATAAACCCCTCTCAGTTTTTTTTTTTTTTTTTTTTTTTTTTTTTTTTTTTTTTTTTTTTTTTTTTTTTTTTTTTTACAGACCATCAGCTTAGTCTAAGCTTTAAAGCAACAGAAATTAATCTGCTGCATAAGACTCGTCATCATTTGGTCCGTTGTTAGTAGCGACATGACAAACAAGCAAGTTCTTTTTTAATACATGCTTACCAACACGGACATCAAACAAATCGGCATTCTTATTTACACTCAACCTCATGCGGTTAATAGGTTGAAAGAAGCTATAGTTAGTTTTACACAGATCAGTTTGTAGAAGCGGGACATGCCTAAGGTTTCGCTCATTCGCTCTGAACGTGAATCTCGCTTTAAGAGAAGGTGAATCAATATTACCAACTAGAAGTTGATGTACAAATACAACGTCCGCGATTTCTCGACGTTTTTGCAGAAAATGCATGTCAAGGAGTTTCAAACGGTCCTTGTATGGAGGGAGGATGATTGGATTGCTCCATGGCAATTCTCTAAGGGCGAAACGGACAAATTTCCGTTGGACAGATTCGATGCTGTCTATGTGAACTTGGTAATAGGGAGACCAAACTTGACTTGCATATTCAAGAATTGGCCGGACAAAGGAACATGGTAGAAACGTTCCAAGAAAAATCATGTTAATCGAAACCGTGTAAAATGATACTAGCCTTCCTGCTATTTATCTACAAATCTTCTCATTTGTTTTAACGTGTAAAATAATCGAAATACATTTCGACATATCTTTATTTTGTAAATTTCAAAACCGTGTAAAAGCGAAGCCGTGTAAATCAAGTACCGTAATCAAGTCAAACAAATTTTATTTTTTCTAGTTAATAATAATACAATAAACAACCAAATGTTACTATTTCACACAGTGATGTAGGAGTGGTTTCATGTTTAATTAAAATTTCGTGAAATATCGATGTTTTGTGCATTTTGAAATTTTTTTATACGTTTTTCTTAATAATCGACTGAAAAAGTTTACACTAAGGCCAATGAATCCTTAATTCGTTCGAGTAATAAAACTATCTTATACTATTGCTAACAGCTTCGAACTGATGGAAAGCGTGTTTATTTTACATTTCAACGTTCATGTTTCCGAATTTTATTAGTATCAAGTATGCATAAAAATTATACAAGAAAATTGTAAAAGCTTTATCAGATATTCAAATTGCTTTAGTAATGATAAAATAAAGAATAAACAAAACACTAGTAAAAATTTGCTAAGGCACATAAAAAGATAATAAACTTAAAATTTTCCATATCTAGGGAAATTCCATCCACCACGGAATACTTGTAAAAATGTTCCCACAAAAATTATGCTAAAATTCTCATAAGCGAGAAATTAGAGCTTAAGAGCGGCAAGCATTAGAAATTGATATATTAATTCTATTTTCTCGAAATTGCTTTTCCAAGCTGGCGGAAAACTCATCAACCAATTGTGTAAAGCCATTTCTTTTTATTTTAAAAATTAATATCTTTTGAGATGTCTTGTGCTTTATAAGAAAATTTTTGACAGTTTGTTTTGAGATCAATCAAGTTGAAGCAATCGAGTCCGCGTCGCTACTTAATGAGTCTCTACCAATGAGCAAAGGGAACCCAATGATCTTTCACTGTATGGGTAAGCAAAAAAATAAACCCCAAAAATATCAGCACAATATTTGCGAAAATACTATTGAATTTAACAAATACTACATACAAGTACTTGATTAGTAATATAAACAAAATTAATGGTCAGTGCTTCTGGGGACGAAGAATTATTTTTAGGGAGAGTTGTAGTTGTAGAATAAAAATATTTGCATATCGTAATAGTATGAAACAACATGCCCATCTCACAGTCTTGAGTATTGAATTACATACTAGCAAAAATTCTCGGAAAGGAACTTTTTTAATGGTGATGCTCCTCATTAAAATTATCTTTTAAATAAAATAAATAAAATAAAATTAAAAGTTTTATACAAATTCTAAAAATGGATACAAGCAATGTTCTATAAAATTATAATTGCAATAATTTTTTATGAATGATCAAAATTCGAAATTTTGATGTTAATTTTAGCTATTTCTCAATTTCGAACCATTACGCAGCGAATTGGTGTCGAAATGTCATGAAATTGTAAATTGAAAAATTGCATGCGTATGTAGGTACCTAATTGTAAAATTCTATTACAATCTGTGCAAGCTGTGACAAAAACCGTCTGGGGCACAATTGTCTCCCCCAACATCATAATTTCATAGTGATGCACTTCAGCTCATTTAGATTAATTGCAATTCCATTTGCAACTTTCATAATGAAAACGAGTTAATTTTCGCAAACTGCAAAAGTGTGTTGAATGTTATTTAGGTTGCAACAGATTCAAACTTCCTGTTGTTACTTATTTAGGGCTAGGGAGGCTGCTTGTTTACCTTGATCTGATTTGTATTTACATTACTAATTAATTTGATTCACAGTCGTTTCAAAGTTTGTTAGAAGTTTTCTTTAACTTTATTTATTGAATCTTGTGATTTTCGAATTCAATGATAAAATCAAATGTTGCAGTCTCTTTTCAATCGTTTTTTACTGAAGGTCTCTTTCATGTATTTGGATTCTTTAAAATGTGAACTTTAAATCATTTTACAATTATGGTATACTAGTAAATAAAGCTGCAGTCTGATTAGGTTAGTCAGTAGAAAAGTCTTGAGATAAGGACTTTATGCTGACTTAACCAATTAATGATACATACAGGATTAAAGACTCCTTTATACATTTTAGTCTTGCTCCAATAGTACCTGGGCCTTTTTTCTCACTTTCCGAGTAAAAATGAACGATGGCTGCATCTGAACCACACTACGCCCGCACGTTATCTAGAGGGCTGCACGCTGTCCGTAGTGTTTTTGAAAAATATGAAACGGCCGCACGGAGTAGGAATAATTTGTGAAAAGTTTTTAAATGCTGTACTCTCTATTAGGGCCGAAATTAAATACAAACGACAACGGCCGCTCCTTGGCTGCACCACGGCCGAACTGAACCAAATGAATATACTTATAAATTGCTTTAGCCAATAACGTGGACGAGGTGCCATCGTAGTAGTATTTAAGTGAATGAGGTACGGTCTTATATGTACTAGTTGTACATTTTTGATATATTTTACAGTGCTGCTTTGGTGCGGCCGAATAAAACATTCAATGTACAGACTTCGAGTTCTTCAAAGCTTCCAATAGGGTCATTTATATCTTGGGAGTTTTCCTCTAATTAAGGAAATTCTTAAAGAGCTCCTATAACTTTTTTCTACATATTACTAGTATTCCACACAAAGAAAGTTTGAAAATGTTTAATTTATAGCAATGATATTGCCAAAAAATTCCTTTGGGACTAGCGATGGTTGAAACGGTGGGCGATATAATAGGCAAAAAGTTAGATTTACTTTATTTAATTAATTAACTATATATATATTTACCTATATTTTAATCAATATCAATCTCAGTCCTTAATATTTTATTAACTGTTGGTTGGAATAATGAACTTAATTATTAATGCTTGAAGGATACGACATTTTTGTCCAACATAATTTATTTAAGTATACTTATAATATGTAGATTCAGACTCTTGACTGACGTAGTACTGAACCTTAATATGGATTGATGCGAGCGATATGCTTTTATCGCATAAAATAACTCCAAATTTTTGTTCACCATTAAGGTTTATAGACCGGTAAGAAAATACTATATATTAGTATGTAATAAGTATAACCTTATAAAAACAGAAGGAAATCAAAAATAACCTTGGAATAATTCTTTCTAAACAACCCTCAGCGGTTTAACTGAAGAGGACTTCTCCGTCAAATTAGAGAGAAACCCATGTTAAATTGTCAATTAAAGTCGTATATCCTCGCGGTGAACGGCCTCAATAGGAAAAAACCAAAAATGCTGAAGTTTTTATGCTATTTGCAAGAAGCAAACAAAAGCTATCAATTGAAAGTTGAATGCCTCCGGATGGCATTTTTCTTTTACCTATCTCCCCCGGGGAATTTTTTTTTCTCCGCCTAAAGACCTCAACAAACTAAACTAACTAAGTGAAACAATTGAAGTTAGTTTCCCACAAGAACTCCGGAAAAAAAAAAAACATAAGAAAGACGAATATTCCGGAGCGGATTGGCCAAAGGAACTGAAACAAGCAATTAACGATTTCTCCTACGTATCAGAGCTCTGGGAAGTTGGCCGTAGCCAAGGGAAATAATGAGTTCTTTGTGGCCACGACGACTCCCTCCCCTGAAGTAGTCTTCATTTTCTCAGGGGAGAATGCTCCGATGTAGGTGCCATGGACGTTGATATGCTGCTATAAAGTTTTTGATTAATATCTGGTGCGTAAAACTGAATTGTAAAAGGAAAAAATTAGGTTTCCTCATAAGCTATATATATATTATATACACATACATCTGTATTGTATTGGAAAACGCAGTTTACAAATATTCTGGTTCTGATACGAGGATATTCAGAATATGGGGATTTATTTTAATACAACTTTAATACTTGTGTTTCATTTCCAATTAACAGCAGAATTACTATGCAATAACCAAGAATTCATAATTAAATATGACAGAATTAATTAGCTCTTATTTGTTATTTCTGCCGGAAAAAATACGAAACCTTTTGCATATTTTAATATTAATCGTTAACTTATCTCTCGCTTTGTGAATTGTTTTAAAAATTATTATGAAAATAAATACATAACAAAGGAATTAAGGACGTTGAAATAATTTTATAAAGAACCATCAGCTTAGTCCAAGCAGCAAGGCTTCAAGTGTATAATATTACATTATCATCTGGTTCTGTCAGTAATCACATACAGCAAGCAGAATACAAATATAAATGAATTAAAACAGAAATCAGTGCTAAATAAAGGGTGTTTTTTAAGCACGGTAGAACCTTAATTTTAAAAAATTAACACAAAGATTTAACTTTTATTTTTATTATTCGAAAGACCTATTCGTGGCTTTGAAGCACATTCTCTCAGTCCAATTGTTGGTCACTTTTTCAAGTAATGTAGGCCGTATGTCACGAATAATACGCACAATGTTGACTTCTAAATTATCAATTTTTGTTGGTTTATCAGCATAAAACGGTTACTTCACGTAACCCCATAGGAAATAGTTGAAAGCGGCCAGAATCATGATTTCAATAAATGTTTGGTTTGTGTCGCTGTATGGCACGTAGCGACATCCTGTTGAAGCCACATCTGGCCAGGATGAATGCCATCCATATTTTCAAAGAAATCTTCTTTGTTTTTGGTCCAGTAGCAATCTCCATTGACCGTAATGCGAAACTCTGCCTGATGTTAAAAGAAGTAAGGACCAATTATACAACCAGCGTGTAAACCACACCAAACCGTACATTTTTCTGGATGTAATGGGGTCTTTTTTTAAGTGAATTCACTACAGAAGTGACAATTTTGCTTGTTAACAAACCCAGAAATTATGTGCACTATAAAAATCACAAAGTCGTCTATAAGTCTCGCGAAGCGATCACCGATTTTCAAAGTGAATAATTCTTAACTATTCAACCAACCATATTCATGATTACTTACCAGACTATATTGAACGTAAATATCATGTAGAGCTGTCAGAATGAATATCACACCTAGCCTAAAAATCAACCCTTAACCTAAACATAAACCTATTAAAAAGGCGATTTCAAAAATTGGCTGTGTCGCTTTTCATATCTCAATACATGTTTAATAAACCCTCTAAAAAGAAATCCTATTCCTTTTTCCATACTCCCAATATAAATTGTAAAAGTAAGATATTTTTTCTGACCGCTAGAGTGGTGTTACCCCTTAAGAAGACATGACTAGTGAGCGCGGGCAAACATAGACTTTTTCAAAGTATTATACTACAATTAATAGATAAGCGCATACGATTAATAGATTTAAATTTAAAATAGTTAGATTTACAAAGTTTCTACTAAAGGCAATTTCTTAGGTTGTAATTGCTCACTATGAACTGAAAATTACCGTTACACAATGTTCAGGCGAAGGCATCTTTAATTAAAGCTATTTACCAAATTTGCAATGGAACAAATGAACGTTTTTATATCAAAATCCAGAAGACCTCAAACTCAATCTGTTTCATCCATCGCCTTTTATCCACTTGAATGCATGTAGCACTTAAAAGCATATTGGAAAACTTAATATACTTTTCCTTTATATGTATAATAAACGCCACTATGACATATTATGAAAACTTTCAACTTATTGCAACCTCCGACCACAAATGATATAATTCTGCAGTTTCCAATCGCAAATCCTCTCGATTGGGCACTGGAAATGAAACCATTTCGGGGCAATCAAAGTGGCCCCAGGGCTCGCAACTCAAGAGCCTTTCAATTGCATTGGCCGGTGTCGGAGAGTCCGAAAAAATCGCTATTGAAACGTCAACAAATTTCTAATTCCCTTTTTCCGTTTTATTTTTTGGCTTTTACAGACGACCGGAATTGAAAGAGCCGAGCTGTAGTCACCGCAAGACGTGGACAGAGCACTCACCTTCGGAGCAAAGAGGAAAAATTCACGGCACCTCCACGTGCGGCGGCTGTGCACATCCAGCGAATCTTGCGGGGTCCTGTAATCAAGAAAGTGATACCGGGAACACCGGGAATTCTCAATATTTTCCCATTAGGAAGCAACTTCAGCAAATTTGATCGCACATATCCCTGGATCGGGCAAGCGCTGCAGATAAGCTGACTCCGGCTGTAACTACATCACGCTCGTAGGCAAAGGGTGGCCATTAATATTTATGAGCCGTCCTATAACATCCCAGCCTACAAGGAGTGCCCGAGTTTTTCGCAAGTAGAAGGACCACGGTAAGGAGAAGAAGGCAGGATCCTGCAGTTTCCTGTTCGCCTATGCAGCAGCTCAGATTCAGCCCGGAAACAGGAGTCATCAGGGCGCTCAGTATTCGGATCCCGGCTTAGGCTAGGTCCCTGCCAGCGACCAGGACCCGGCCGGAGGTGCTGCCACCTGGGAGCGCGAGTGCTTTTGTGAATCGTGCGGTTGTGTGAAGCGAAATAATTAATAAAATTAATCAGGAAGAGCAAAAAAGTGGGAAAAGTGGTGAAAGTGTGAAAGGTGCCGGGCTCGAGGAGGAGCTCCCGGAAATTGGGCAGACAGCAACGGCTCCACTGGGCCCTTTCTGATGCCATTTGCATTCGTGTGATGGTTTTCTCCCGCAGATAATACATGTGGATACGTCTTCCCAATTATTTCTGAAATAGGAGAGGCAGCGTGATTGGAATCCAGGCGAGATGCTTTTGTGCGGGTATCTGCTGGGCGTCCTGCTCCTGGTGAGCGAGCTGAAAGGAAGTTTTGCAGCCAAACGTAAGTTGATTTTAATTTTTCAAAAAAATTTTAGTGCAAAAACGAACGAAAACATATTGGAAGCAATCGCAGAATCGAGGCTGTGCACAACTTTTGCAGTCTGACTATCCAAAGCAAAACTCCATATAAATTTTTTTAAAAAGCATGCGCAATAAACATAATAATTGATAGATCATTTCTATAGAATTTGTCTGCAAATTACAAATCTGGAAACAACAAATATTTCGTCACATCAGGCTTTTGCGGAAAGTTGGGTTCAGAAGTGAAAAAGCCCAACTTTACCCATTTAAGAGACAAAGTTCTGTTTTCTTTAATTGTAGTATTTTCCTAAAAAAAGTATCAATATGTGATTTATTGTGTAATTAAAAACTGGCAAAAGGTATGCACGAGTACATTTTAAATTTGAATTGCAGCCAAAGACTATATTATGTGGGAAAATGTATGCTAATAGGATTTGTCAGACCTGAGTTCTAAGTGCATCAGAGACCTTCAGCACTTCATCAGTGACTCGAAATAGTTCGCTGGTTAGACATAGAGGTCGTCTCGTGTGGTATCGCGCCCTTCTCATTGGCTCAAGGCTTAAATTGGCTTAACTTAACCAAATGAATTACAATAACAGCAATAGAAGCTTACTTGGTTTTATTAGGTGAAGGATTCTTCACCCGTTTCAATGAGTTTTGATTCATTATTCTAACCTTTTACTATCAAAAGTTTCAAACTGTTAAAGTTCAAAAGTTGGAATGATTTACCAATTTTTATAATTTGAATTTAAAGTTGGTAAAGTTGTAGCCGAGATGATTTAGAATTCATTGGAACGTGTGCAGAGTTCATAATAAAATTAAATTTTAAATTTAAATTTAAACATGTTCTCTGTGTTAAGGAAAAATTACAAGTGTGGTTAAGCACATAAAATTAAATTTACGTTTTTTTCAATAACTTTTAGAGCTGTTATCTTATAAAATATTCTATATTATATAATCTACCAATTAATACCTTTCATATGAGCCATATTTTATCCCTGTACCGAGCAAAGAATTTTATAGGCCGAAATCTCTCTGGTATTTTGCTCGATCCTCTTTCAAGATTTTGATGGTTGCTAGAAAATGATGAGGTTTTTGCCAATGATTACATGTTAGGTAATTTCTATGAATGTTTTTCCGTAGATTATGAATCAAGAAATGAAAATTTCCTTATTTCCATATTCAAACTATTTGGTATGCCACATGCTCATGAAAAACTTGTTTCGAAAGATATCCAGAGATCAATATAGATAAATGGTATTTCCTATATTTATTTAAGGATTCAGTCATTTGAGCTATATTACAAGTTGCTATTACAATCTTTTATTTTTTAATGATTTTTCAAAAAAAAAGGCAAAATAAATATTTTGTAGGTACATACTACTTTTTAACCCTATTTTTCTCGAAAAACGGAGCCAATTAAGTATTTTCGTTTACAAGGTTCTACAGAAATCACATATTAGCGGTTCAAAAGCAGGAAAACATATTTAATTTGTTTACTAGTGTGATACTTTAGAATCTAGTTTTGCAGTTTCTACGGTATTTACATTATAATTTTATTTCACATACCTTTTCTGAAATAAGTTTTCATTAAGTTTTGCAATTAGATGTAACTTTTATTTCAGTATTTGGTCAACAATTAGTATTGGGAGATATTTGCACAATGATCTCCTCAGTTAGTTCCACAATCAATCTACACACAATGAAAAATTTCTTTATTCCACTCGCACTAATTATTTAGTACTTTTACTCGAATTTCTTGTACTGCGAAAATTAGCGAAATCAGATAGCAACCACCCGAAAGGGCGGAATACAGCAGAGGTAAATATTTCAGCTGGACAGGGTGGGGAACAGTGAAAAATCGAATCCACCGGCAGAGGGCGCAGGGCGGCGGACTCCTGCTTCTTTGTGTAACATTTGCAGCCCTAACGAAGTTGTAATTACGGGATAAAAGGGAAGTACAAGGAACACGGCCCGCCTCCTTTGCGCAGCCAAAAACTGCTTCTTGCTGTGTGTGCTAAGAAAAGAAGCAGCTGACGCCGGGACTACGGAATTATTTTTATTAAAAAAGAGCTCAGTAGTCATAAATCTTGCCGGAGGCAGGGCGGATTCCCGGGGGAGTTTTAAGGAGCACACCAGCACGTCACAGTCCTGCTCCGGCCGCCCTGATACAGAAAAGATTTCAGGCTTTTTCGGGGATTATTTATGATGAAATAATAAGTGCAAAGCTCTTCTTTAAAAACACTTGCCGACGAGCGGGTCCTCGCGTGCGAAATCCTGGCAAATATGCGGGATTCAGCCGCTACGAATGATTTCCTTGCTTCGAATTGTACACCCGTTTGCGGTTGTCGTGCTTTGTTCGGTTCCTCCTTTATGTTTTTCCCTGTTTCTCGTTTCTAGCAATGGAACTTTTTGAGAAGCAGCAAATTTAATTTGTTTCTTTTATCTTCATCCTTGGTTTGAGCGAAAAACGATTCCTGTGTGCTCTTAAAGAGTTATTGCCCTTCTTCTTTGGATTATTTTGCTTAAATTTATAACGAAAACAAAACCTTTTAACAAATTTTGATGATCTCTTTTTATAATATGTTTAAAGTCTTTAAAGTCATTTATTGCTCATCCTTCTATTCTCAAATAGTAACAATAATTAAATGAAAATACCTTCAAAAAGATTGAAAGTGCGAAATATGATTTTTGATACCCATTCAAAAAACTGAATATGTTATGTCAAACAAAATCTTTGTAATTGCCTTTGTCTTGTTATGACAGTTCGTGAAGTCACATCGAGCAAAGCTCTGTTCGAATGTCAGTGAGCTTCGCTACGCAGCATAGTAGTTAAGCTACGTTAGCTTGATGAGCGAGTCAAGGTTTGTGTGAACTGGTGCGCTTTTTAATGATCTGATCTGGATCTCGAATTTAGCACTGAATTGAATTTTTTAAACCGTCACCTATTCTTAAGATGTTAACATTTTCAATAAACTTATCAAATTGCCATGATTTTGATTCATCCAAACTTCAAATCTTTAACTGAAAGAAATACAGGATTCATTTTCTTACACATACTGGGCATAAGGCATGGCAATTTGAAGTTCTTTTAACAAAATTAAAAAGTTTTACTACGACTAAAATCCAAAATTCCAAATCCAAATCAAGTCATTACACCTTACAGACAGGCGACAGTTCATCAGTAAAAAAAGAACGAAGTTTTCACAGAAAAATTTTCATTTTTCCTTGTCATAACAACTTCAAGTTTGATTAGGAACTGTCACCTGTGACAGCTTACGACAAAGACGAAGCAAACGAATTCGAACAGGTTAGCTTTATATATCTTCTTTTTAATTTTTATATTAGCTCATCTTATTCGAAGAAGACGAAGACTTGAATTCAGAAAGGCGCTGAGTAGTTTTAAGTAATTTTGACTAATGCTAAGTAATTTTGAGTGTGAAAGGCTTTTATGAATACTATAATGGTGAATTACTACTACAATAAATTGGACCTTTTCTACAGAGTTTATTGCGAAAGATATATAATGCCTATGGTACTGTTTATTTTAACAAACACCGCAGTTTGAAAAGCAATTGTAAAATTGGTTGATTATTCTTAACCTGTAGTATGTATATCGTATCAGTGTTAAATTCAACATTAAGTAAAACAAAAAATCCAGCAAGCATAAAGCGCAATCATTCATCTAAAAAAGCTAAACTTAATTAAAGTATGATTTCTAAAACTAGTTATAAAAAGTGCAGTAAAAACACAATTAAGCGGGAGGGTAAAAGAGTGCTCGAAAGCTCAAATGAAAAGAAAGTTTTGTTATCAAAAGTGCTTCAAACCAAGATTCAAAATTCAAGTCCAATTTCCCTATCCTACGTGGTATAATTCCACTTTTTTAAAATATCATTTAAACAACTTTTCAAGGTAAATCTTGTGTAAAATGTGTAGATAGTGAATGTGAATTTACATATACAACCTCCATCAATAACTGCTCATTTAGTCAGTGGCGTAACTATACCATCTAAGGCCCGTGGCAAATTTTTCGGATGGGGCCCCTCCGGCGCACATGGGCCCAGCGGGACTTTTTCGTGTCATAAATCTGTAACTTTTTTGTTTGTTGACATATCTGTATGAAATTTTTTACATATAATATTGAGAATATAGGCTTTCTAACTGTAGTGCCAAATATAAATATTTATTTTTAATTTAAAAATAAATATTTGAAAAAGCAGTTTCACTTTGCCATAGTAAAACCTAAGCTAATATAATGTTTATTTTTCAATTAACCACTAGAACTTTAAGATTGCTATGTTTAGCAATTATATACCCAATATTACAGTTCTTGAGTATACAGATCTCATAAAAATAAGTACGTGAAAACTTAACCTTATTTTAAAGTTATCGGTGTAAAATTCCTTTTTAACAATAAAATTCGTTAAAAAATAATGTTGTAGTAAAATTAACAGTTGAAAAGAGAACCCTAACAACAACTTTCAAATTTTTAAATAAAAAAATATGGAGTTTTTTTCACTTTATAAAGTTTGTTAAAAATTTGAAATGTTAGCGGTGTTTGCCGATGCCGAGATTTATAATGCATTTTATAGTTAATTTAATTTAGAATAAGAAGGAGTAAAATAAACTTGCGATTTTTTTTTTTTTTTTTTTTAGAATTAAAAATTATAGAAATGCCGATTTTCTTAATATTTCCTTGACATTTTCTCGCTAATTTCATAGGATTTTATTTAAGAGAAAAATTTTTTTACACCCTATCACACCAAATACAAATAGGTACGTTATACCCTTCCGGCCAAATGAAGTTTGTCAGCAAAATTTTCGGTTAAATCGCGAAATTTCCTATCGAATGCACTAAAATTCATCAAAATCCGCGATGACAGTAAGATACATTTTTGCTTTTTTATAATAATAGATTTTATTTAACACTAGAACTACCAAGACCGGTCAAATTGACCGGTACTAAATTTCTTGCTTGAATTAATCATATTTTTTGAAAATATCTCTTAAGAGTAATACCAAATTTTATTAAGGTTCAAAATTACGACATATCGCGAATCTATTTCCATTTATAATTATTAATTTAAATGTGAAAGCATATTACTTTAAAGGTGCCAAAAATTATTAAAATTACAAGCTTGAGCGTCGGTAGTTCTAGTGTTAACATATTTTCGGCTTACTAAGTCAACGCTTACCAAGTTGATTTTATTCGTATAATTGTTAATTATCGATTTAAATATAAATTTTTGAAATCCGCGATGACGGGACTTTCAGTGACACCGGCTCCTAGCCTATTTGGTCAACAAAATAAGGGAATTCCCCGACCGTCACTAACTCGCCCGCGTCACCAATGAACCGCGACAAAAAATGAAGCAACCAATGGATGCGTTCTGAAAATCGACATCTTTTTGTTTTGAATGTGTTGAAATTTTAATGATTAGTTTGAATTTGTATATGGTCTTTAGTTGTGCCCCACTTTGAGTGATTTTAAGTACTTAAAAAAATTATAATTTTTAAGTACTTAGGTACAAAATTTTGTTAAAAATGTTAGGTTATTTCTGAGCTCGCGGCCTCTTGGGCCGGGGCCCTCTTGGGTTGGGGGCCCGTGGCATTTTGCCAGCCCTGCCACCCTATAGTTACGCCACTGCATTTAGTATTACTGGTCTTGTGTAACAAACGTAACTTGATATTACAGAATGGAACTTTTTATTTTAATAATACAATAATAGATTTTGTATTACTTTACACATCTTCTTCCATGTCTTTTGTTATATCCTATGTCACATCTTGTATCATGTGCCATGTCATGTTATGTATCATATTTTATGTATTATGTCATGTGTCATATTATCATGTCGTATGTTATGTTATCATACATAATCAGTGCCGGATTTACACATTTGCCGCCAGTATGCTATTCAAATTTTGCCGCCCCTTCCTACCTATACAATTCGATACCCTAATTCACAATCATATTAATTACAATTTTTTTGTCAATGAAATTGTAACTTTATGATTTGTGCACTATCGTTCTAATTACACCACCTTTTTCCCCTAATTAGTATTATTGTGAACTAGGGGATCGATGTATCAGTTCCTAGATTATTTTTACTACCCAACGATTTAGATAAGATTGCGCAAGAAATAGTTTTTGGGTATATTTCTGATACAAGCACAATCATGTACTACTAATCAAGCGGTGTAAGGTATGCCTTAATACTACTTACAAAATAATGTACAATTTTGTTGTTATATAAAACAAATTGTGCGTGCAGTCTACTCGTAATAGTCTTTCGATTTATTATACGTTATATTTATATCTACTGGTAGGATGAGAGCGCTTGATCCCCAGAGTCCCGCCGACGGCGATAACTGGCGAAACCACGGACTACTAGTTTCGGTATATAAATATGAATCTTTTTAATTTCTGTAAGATATAAAAAAAAAATTTTGGCCACAAGTTTGCTGCCCCTAAAATCTGCCGCCCTAGGCTCCAGCCTACTCAGCCTGCTGGTAAATCCACCACTGTACATAATGTCAATTTGAACAAAAGATACCACCGAAGCAAGAAAAGTAATATTTCTGTCATACAAATGTAGTATAAAATAATGTTAAAATATTCATTTGCGTTAATTTATAGCCTATACCAACTGGGAAGACACAAGCTTGCCACTGGTGAAAGAATCTTTTTAACTGGATCAGTAGTTCCAGAGATTACCACTGACAAACAGACAAACTCATAAACTTTACCTATTTATTATTAATATACAGATCTTAGTATCATGATAAGAAATACCTTCTTAACAAAATGTCTTTTTAAGTATTTTTTTCGAAGTCAGAATTATGCCATTGAGCTGGAGGGTGAGAATCACATATTCCTAAAATTTGATACTTGTGGAGTCTGTTGAAAGAATTTTTCTTATTTCCGCTCTAGTGTATAAATTCTAAGCATAAGTTCCTAAAAAGTTTAATCAGAGGACTTAAAGATATTAATGTGTATCCTGTTTCAAATTTTTCTTCCTGCTTATGATAATATCATACACATTTACATTTATTTGTGATGAATAATGATTTTTTACTTCACTAGCAAAAACCACCGTCAAAAATTTGCTGTTGGGTAAATTCTTCGAGAAAAATTCTAAGACCCATTCGCGGATTAGAAAATGTTGTTGCCAGCCTAAATAATTTGCCAGACATAAAAAATTCATGGTGCTTCTAAGGATGAAAAAGAAAAAATACGAAGATCCAGAAGAAGGAGCCCCTAAATTCCAGAAACGGCCAATAATAACAAGAAACGGCCTCACCCTGAGAGTGTTTTGAAATTTGCCTTCCACTTGAGAGGAAATTCAACTTGGCAGCAGCAATTTTCGGGACTTAATTTTTTATGAAAACGTATAAAAACAAATGCCGACAGTTTGAGTTTGCCCGCCAAACAGTTTTCCGAAGAGAAAAATGCGCTCTTAAGCTGTTCAGGTAATTCAATTGGCCCGGAGCGGTCGACGCCCGCCGGCCTCCCCGACCGTCACAATCAATTTAAAGAGCTAATTTTCCTCTGTTCTGCGGCTTTCCGTGGAAAGTATTTTCAATTGACCTTTCCTATTACCGCAAAGGTGGCAGGGTGAAGAAGTTACCCCATAAAGGTGATTGCCTGCCGACCGAAAGTAGTTGGACCCAGCTCCGGCGGGTCGTGCTCGGATGCAGAGATAAAGCCCGAGTGGAGTCGGAATTGGGGCTGGAGTGTGTTTGTGCGGAGGTCGGCGGCCTTCCCAAAATTTATGAAAATTATTCCGAACAAATGGGACCCTTTTTCGGGGATGTTTCCTGGCCGCTAATTCTTCGCCGGACCGCACTCCACATAACAGGCCCATCAGACCGGAACGAAAGGCATCTGTTGCTGACCTGGCGACGAGGACCGGGACAGCACCTGACCTTGGAGAGTCACTTTTCGGCCGGTGTTACGTAGTGCGTGTCTTCGATTGCTACGAAGGGCTTGCAGATCAACTCCGCATGGGTGCCCTTAGATATTTCGGGCAGATCCCAGATGCCCTCAAAAATATGCTCTCTCAGGTCACATTTGCACATGGCTGGGCACGGGAATTGAGAACTAGAGAACCGGGAACCCTACACACTAGGGCTAGGACTGCTGGCTAGTGCAGGAGTGCGTCCGCACTGAGGAGTGACGGCGCAGAAGGTAGAAAAGAAGGGTTCACCTGTGTGTGCTAATCCCCTTCCGGAGTGTTGCCGCTCCGGTGCGATCGAATTACATTGGCACGGCAGCGCCCTTCACTCGCCGAAGGACGGGAGCTCGTCTTGATCCGAAATTGGCCTGTCTGGAGCGTGCCATTCCATCCGCTCTGCGGTTTCTGCCGTGCTGCTGGCGGTGACGGGCATTGTTCTGCTACACCAGCTCCTGTGGTAACCCGTCGATTGAGAGGGAAAAATTTAATCTGGGATGTGGTTTCATTTTATCTTGCTACACGTTTCCTTACATGTTAGGATGTGGATATCTCCTGGAATTACCTCTCCTCAACAGCTAAAGTATAACATAAACCATCAGGTAGAATTCTACGAATTTAGCGTGTTGAGTTGTTTTTAAATGCGTGTTTTCATTTGAAAATGTTTAAGGTTTTTACACTTCAAAAGGAATTAAATTGCAGAATAATTTTTCCACGAAATAAAGCCCTTAAAACGAGAAAAACTTAACCAAAAAATCAGAAACCTTTAAAATTAAAAAGTAATTTTAAAGCTAAATATCGATTTTTATATTTAGCAATTTAGCATAGGATTCATATCAGCTTAGTCGGGGTGCCAGAGGTTCAAAAAATGGGTTATTTCGTTGTTGGACGGAATTTGATGAAAAATGGCAGAAAGGGAAGGTCATTGCCCGTACAGTGACCCATTAAAAAAGTTAGAATGAGCGAGGTCGGGAAGGTACTTTGTTATTGCAAAATAACTTTGATAACCCGTTATTTTTCAGTTTTCTTGGAATAACTCGAAAACGAAGCGTTTCAGCGAAAAATATTGAATACAAAAGTTGTTCAGCTGATGATTTTACGTAGGAATACGGTTTTTTGATTAATTAAAAAATTGTTTTTCCGACCGAAAACCAGCAGAAAAGTAACAAAAATGCAAAAACAATAAGCATTAAAAAATAAAGGAAAAAAACGATTTCCATCGTTGATATTTGGGTTATTGATAGGTATTGGTATTGTTAACCAAATGCACCCGGTCCGGTTTTTCAAAAACAATATGGCGACCTATTGCAACATTGTTAAGCTAAAACTTTGGAACGCTGTAAATTCTGCATGAACAAACGGATCTTGATGAAACAAATTGGAATCGGTAGGTATTAACGGCATCTTTGAGTGTGCCAAATTTCAAAATTTTTCAACAATTACTTTTTTTGTTATTAACCAAAAACCATTTGCTGTGCTTCGTAATTTCGTCAATTTACAACATTACAACAATAACAAAATGCATTTGATTACTCTTAACATCCTACAGTGGTGACTAAAAACGCGAAAATAGCGAGTTTTGATGATTTGATGCATTTTGTTGCAAAGCTTAATGTTGTAAATTGACGAAATTACGAATACACATTGGTTAATAACAAAAAAAGTAATTGTTGAAAAATTTTGAAATTTGGCACACTCAAAGATGCCGTTAATACCTACCGATTCCAATTTGTTTCATCAAGATCCGTTTGTTCATGCAGAATTTACAGCGTTCCAAAGTTTTAACTTAACAATGTTGCAATAGGTCGCCATATTGTTTTTGAAAAACCGGACCGGGTGCATTTGGTTAACAATACCAATACCTATCAATAACCCAAATATCAACGATGGAAATCGTTTTTTTCCTTTATTTTTTAATGCTTATTGTTTTTGCATTTTTGTTACTTTTCTGCTGGTTTTCGGTCGGAAAAACAATTTTTTAATTAATCAAAAAACCGTATTCCTACGTAAAATCATCAGCTGAACAACTTTTGTATTCAATATTTTTCGCTGAAACGCTTCGTTTTCGAGTTATTCCAAGAAAACTGAAAAATAACGGGTTATCAAAGTTATTTTGCAATAACAAAGTACCTTCCCGACCTCGCTCATTCTAACTTTTTTAATGGGTCACTGTACGGGCAATGACCTTCCCTTTCTGCCATTTTTCATCAAATTCCGTCCAACAACGAAATGAAAACCTCTGGCACCCCGACTAGCTATCTTTCGTTATGAATTAAAAAGTTTTTGTCAAGTCTAAAGTATAATTTTTCTTAATTTTTGAATGCACTTTGAATTTTCGAAGGCAGTTTTAGTAAAGGTTGGGTCATCGACTGGTTTCTTTTTAGAAATGCTATAAAATAAACACCTTAATATTTCTCAAAGTTTATTGATTTATTGAACAGAGTTAACCTTCCGATTAGTTATGAAATATTACTTCTTTTAAATGGCTACCTCCGTTGGCTTGGCTCTATCAATTCAATTATGCAACACATTTTCGTTGGTTTGGGACCCTATTCTATGAATAGCTCGATCAATATTGTGCCTAAGTGCCTGAACTGTTTCTGGATTGTCAACATAGTATCGATCTTTAATGATATCTGACAAAAAAGTCCAAGAGCGTAAAATCGCAGCACGTAGATTATTGAACTTAGTGCGCAAAATATTGTGTTTGTCGTACATAGCGCCGTCCTGTTTGATTTCACCGCCACTACATAAACTAAACCAAACCGTCACAGGCTGAGGATGCATTGGCTAAGATTACATGTAGACAGAAGTTCTTTTTCAAAAGCACAGCAGTCCGTTTAGGAATAAGTTTCTAATGCTTCCCGACGTTGTTCAAGTGTAAATCTAATCATTTCTCACTTCGTAGGTATGATACTATAATTCTGTCAATTTTTTGAGCGCAAAAAAGCTATTTGTGTCAAAATAACCTATAATTTAAAAAGAAACGGGCAGATGGCCCACCCATTATTATTTTTACGTTTTCCGGGAAAAAGAAAATTGTTTAGACGATTAATTGAGTTCATTATACAGAATTCTTCGTCTTGAAGTCCTAAAATTTTACACAAAGTTGGTAGTTATTGTCTCTCGTTGCGTACAAGCTTTTTTAAATGTTCAAACTGCTAGATTAAATTGAAATTAACCTTTGAATTGTCCTCTTCCGTTCCCGACCAGACTAAATTTTAGTCATTTGACTTTGCGGACATTGCAGAATAAGTGTTTAAGTGTTTTCTAGGCTTAGAAAGAATTAGTGAGAAGCTTAATTTAAGCCCCAAATCGCACAGGCTTTTAAAATTAAATAAATAATCACAAAAACTAAACGTGCTCATTTTCGTTAGATTTAAATTAAATTAAGCATCAAGAGGTCCCCACAAGCACCCACTTGACAGAATTTCGTGGAACTAAAATCGCTGAGAGACTAACAAATGCGAATTTTGTGGGATTTTCATGAAAATGGGGTTGGTATCCTATGAAATTACTTGTGATGATTTATGATGTCCAAATGTCAGAATTTAAATGATGTAATGTAATGTAAATTTCACAGTATTTTGGGTGATGTAAATGTGCGTGAAATTTGGCATCTGAAGGTTTTCTGAATATACTTCCGTCAAAATTATGTAGCAATTCCTCCTATGTCTACAGGCTCAGCTAAATTATGCATGTTAGGAATTTGAAATTTAGCACACAAACGGCGTGTAAGTGACTTACATGTCTCAACAGAGCCTTTTCTATCGTTCGCATCATAAAAATTTCATCGTCAATTTTCGGGTAAATCAACTGCTTGTAAGTCTTAACCCTATCCGTCTTTATAGACATTTATTTACAAGTTAGAAGTAGCTGGATTAGTCCATGCATGCTTAAACCACTGAAAAACCGGAGCACCTGAACGTTTATTTTAGGTTCCCCGCGGTATTTATTAATGATTAATGATTTTACTCCCTATGAATAAGCGGGACCCCTTTGTTACCTGACAAAGTCAGTGAGCGCATTACCATTTTTATTATTCAGAAGCCCAACCATTCATCACTTAACTTCAGAAAACATTTCCCTTCCGATTACTCTGCCGCAATTGGGTCATGCAGTTGCTTTGACACTACTCCGTTTAATGCCCCCCCACTCTTTCCCCAAGGGTCAGGGAATCAAACGAATTTTTTTTCCCTCTCCTGGCCCTTATCAGCCTTATATATCAGATCACGTTTCACACCGCACGCTGCTCCAACTTAAATAACGCACTGATGTAATTACGCTGGGACCCCCGGGTCGGGTCCCTGTGCGAGGGAATTCGCCTAATTCACCACCGTGAGACTTATGAGCCCCAAATTGAATGGCGTTGGAGCGACGGCGGAGGCATGATTCACATGAAAAGTGCCAGTGCTCCACGCCGAGATGATGGAATATTTCGCGCCACCACGACCACCACCACCGCTGCCACCGGTGTCGTCGGTCGTCGCGACGCCCAGACTCTCTTCAAAACCGCCCGCCACCACGCTGATCTCTTTTTGGCATCCGCGAATTATAGGCGCAACCGTGTTCCGCTTATATCCCACCCGCTCACATTTTTGTTGCACGTTGGAGCGCCCTCGCCCCGTAAAACGCGCGTAAAATGTAAATAGCGCTGAAAGCATCACGTACGCAATTTGAAATTTCAAATACACGTTCTGCAGATTATATCTCTTTCAGCATACAAATAAGATAAAATAAGATATGCGAGATTAAAGTTTCCTTTGAGCGGTGTTTCACTTTCCAGGGGATTATCTGCTGCTCCTTCTGATCTCGGGCACTCTCGGCGAAAGCGGGGAATCCCCGAATACGCGGCAATTTCACCAATTCTTAGGGCGGCGACGACGTAACTCACGCGTTGGCGGGAGTGGGAGGACTCTTCCGTGTGAATGATTTGATGCTTGTAAAATGCTGCATAATGTGGTTATACCATGAAATAATAAGACCAGTGGCGCTCTGGCGAAAAAAAAAAATTATCGAGAGGGTTCGGGAATGGCGTACAATTTGCATAATCCGTTGAAACACCTGCAGGGGTTGATTTCGCATAGTACGCTCTTCCATGAAATGAAGATTTTCAACAATGCTTACCTTGTCTTCATTCAGGCGCAGGGAATCAGGAGTACCTCCCTTGAGTCCTTACAATTTAAGAAACAACTAATGCTGATAAACAAGGACCCATTGAAGTGGAAAGAACCCCTTCGACTTAACCCTTTCAAATGCTTACACAAATAACACCTGGGGAAACCCAATGGAATTCTTCCGGTTACCTAAAAGAACCATTCATCCGACATTTTACAGCATCCCGAACGCATCACAACAATGTAGATACCGTTAGACGGACTATTTACACATCCTTAAGATATAAGTATATATGTCTTTATCCATTTATTAGATAGAATTATATGAAAATTATTGAGCAGATTGTGTAGGGTGTTTTTGGGGAAGGTGCAATTCTGGAAGAAAAATAAATTTATTTTTATTTGTTCGAGTATAGTTAATTAAGACTTAAAGACTTCCACGAAAAATAATATAAAAATAAGAAAAATATAGCTATGTTCATTTGGGAAAGCTTATTGTAAGTTAATTTTGAGGATGATTGCGTATATGAATATGTAAATTACATCCCACCAAAAACATTCTGTAAAAAACTAGCCAAGTCTCGATGGAGCTGCTTGTTTATCTCTAAAAAGTAATGAAATCTAGACAAAGTCGTGCCAGTCTAAGGTTCCTTACTGCGATTTCTTTATTATTATAGTTAATGTTGTGTGACTTGGCCGTTGAACATTCTTTATACGTTAGTGAGTACAAGTCAATTTTGTTTACACGTAATGTTATATCTGTTGTAACTACCTATATTTGTTAAGCGAGATAATAGCCCATACTGGTATTGGTAATTGGACGCTAGTGTCTCATTTTAGGCTCTTGTTGATTGTGCAACACATGCATTCAGCATTGACAATGCTGACTTCTGCTCTCTTCTTTTTGGAGCGTCAAATCGACCACCGATCTAACATAAAATAGACGTACAGACGGACTTCTATCAATGATTAGAAGTCCGTCTGTACTGGAAATTATTTTTTATACTGTTTGTTTCAGGCTCGCCTATAGATAAGTATTATGGAAATACGCAGCTTTATCAAGCCTACAATTGACTGGTTATTGAATCAACGTTTTCCAAGTGGCAATTTTCCATCGTCAATGGGTAGCGGTTCTGGCGACAGATTGGTGCAATGGTGTCATGTAGCACCTGGTTTTGTACCCTTGTGTACCCTTCAACCTTAGACTTGGCACGACTTTGTCTAGATTTTATTACTTTTTAGAGATAAACAAGCAGCTACATCGAGACTTGGCTAGTTTTTTACAGAATTTTTTTGGTGGGATTTCACTTCTTTTTGTAGAAACGTGGGCATATTGATTTATTTTATTATATTTTCTTATTTGACACAGTTTTTTTCTTTTTAGGAGTAGTTTTTTTATTATTACAAATCTTTCTGTTCTTTTTTTCCGGTTCTGATTCTTGTACAGTAGCAACAGTTTTTCGTATTGCCCATTCGCGTTCATTATTTATTCTTTTAGACGGTTTAATTTCTGAAAGATCGGCGCGGTATTTACGCCTAAGCCGGTTGTATTCGGTGATGTCACCAGTTACTCCAGATCTTCGATTATCCTAGTTTTTATAGTTTTCCCTTTATGTGGCCATTAAACCCTAACTCTGTACCAAATTTCAGCTCTCTGAGTTTATGGGAAGTACTAGTTCTATTCTGATGATCATGAGTGAGTGAGTGAGTGAGTGTCATAAATGCGAAACTTTGCTTTCGCTTAACTTCGGAACTGAATGACCTACACTCTTGAAATTTTGGATTTTAACACGTTCCCTGCCACGTGTACCGTTGTCGGTACACGCTGAACCTCATTTGTACGCCAAGCTGAATTTTTGAATTTAAAATGTTTCCGTCTAAAATTTAATTTGTGGTAAAACTGTTTCATGTGACGTAATGATGTTTACAGTAATTTTTGAGTATATCTATCTGTGTATCTATAATTATGAAAATAATATACGTTCTCTCAAAAACAAGAAAAAAATATGTATTTATAGAAAATTATTAAAGTGGTTACCGTGCGCCGAAAATGGTACACGTGGCCTAGAAATGACACCTTCTCATTTACAGCATGGCAGGGAACGTGTTAAGTATGTGATTATAGCTTACTGGATGACGAAAATTTCTGCGTTCTGGTCTTATCCAGAGGTTCTCAAATAGGGGCCTGAAAATGCGGCGAAATGGTTCCAGTAAAGGATGGTACGGCAGTGTTTGCTTCGCGCTCGACTTGGCGGGGGCACTGCCGTGCCCCCCGATAAGTCGACACGATTTTTGATTCTGATTAATCTGTGGTCATTTCTCATTGCTTTCGTCTTACAAATGAAGAAAATCGGCATGATTTTTAAAAATTTTTGCCTTTGTGCCCAGTATAGGAAATTTAAAATTATCAATCCCCAAAATCTTTATGTTTTCTTTCCTTGTAAATCTTTTAGGGGTAGACATTTTTTTAATTTTCAGCAACTGTATTAGATTCGCCATCGTTGATTTATATTTTTTGATAATAGAATTAATATCGGAAAAGATATTTACAAAGGCAATGTTTTAACAAAATACGAGTAATGGCACTTTTACCTTCCTTTTGGACATAAGCAACAAGAAAATAGCATTCGTCACACAGACTCAAAAACAAAAGTTTAAATTTGTTGACCTGTGTTATAGATAAAATAAGCAATGGATAGGACAAAAGTAAAGAAATTAATAAGTTTTTATACAACCAATTATATATAGAATTCTAAAAATTAACTTACGGATTAGCAACTTGAGAAGGTAAATACAATTTTTGTAGCTCAGTGGTAAGCTTGTTGGCTCAAAATTACATCACACAAAAGGCCCAAGTTAGATTTCCACTTCTTTCTTTGGGTTGTTTCGGTAGATTTCTCTTCCCAATTTTTTGAATATGTTTTTTCTTTAATCATCTTACCATAAGAAACTTGTTTCAGTATTTGTACTAATTTTAGCTCATAACTATTATTTAATAAATAGATTTGGGATCCGTATTTGGGAGTTGGACTCGATTACAACTTGACTTGACATCGGGAATTTCGTAATGAGGACCCAGCTTGACTAGTAACATATTATTTAGAATATTAAGCGAGTTTTTGTAGATTTTACTCTTTTATCTATATGATTTAAATAAGCATAAAGTCTTATTATGGGTTATATATTTCTTATAGATCAAATTCGAACTCTCCTAAAGTGTGATTAATGGGTACATAACATTAATGCTTTTTTTTCCAAAGCCAAAATCGCTTCAAATTCAGGCCCCGATTATAGTACATAATATGTATAAATTATGAATTATAAAATCACCATTCAAATTTTTCCCTACCTCAAAAAAAAGGAAAGAAGAAACATTCCAAAGGCGTTAAATCCTAGCTGCGTACAAACTTGCGTCTAGCAGACGCGGTTGGTGAATTATTGCGACCGATATTTCTTTTAAGGTACTCTTCCTTCAGAATGCTTAAATAAAACATTATTTATTTGAATTTTTTGTATAAAAACTATACGACATATCGAAAAACACTTTTGGAGATTTATTTATAATATTAATATTAATTTCTAATATACAAAAGTGTTACACAATTCCAAAATAATTATTATTAATTGGAAGAATGCAGTGACCTTGCTGATTTCCCTTTAAAAATGATGTTAGACCGGCGCCATTAGAACTCGTGACAAGATAAGGTAGTATTTAAACTATTGGGGATTTCAACTTGAAATTTTTACATATTATTTTTGAAAAAACGTACAATGAAAATATCAAAAAATCAATTTTTTCTCAGTTTTTGGGAACACAGCACTCACTTTGGAAATAAGTTTTCAATATTTCCCCATGTTATTCAAGAGTAAGTCTATTAATTTCGTGCCGCGAAGATATGATACTATGTTAGTGCCAATTTTTAGAGTGCGAAGGAGTTGTATGTGTCAAAATAACATGTAATTTAAGAAGAAACCAACAGATGACCACACTACATATATAAAGAAAGCATGATTTAACGTTTTACTTTTGTTCGATGGGAACTTGCGTGAACTAGCTTTATTATTTTCACTTAGCAGTGTATAAAGTTTCTTTTTATCGCAGTGCTAGTAGCAAATGAACTCTATCTCCAATTCACTTAAATTGTTGAGAAAACCGTGATAAGCCGCCACTTCCTAAAAGGCTAATTAAAATGTTCTCGCAACTTAAAAGTTCTTTCCCGAAACGAACTTCTTAATACTTTTTCGTTTGGCTGGCATTTTACGACGCAACCCTCTTTCGCGCCGCCTGCTGCAGGAGGGATGAGTCGTAAAACTTGACGACTAGTGCTAAAGTCGGGAAGTTACAAAACATAAAACTTAGTGAAATATGCGGCATTAAATCTTCAATCCGAAGCAGTTAAGGAGCTCCAGGAGTTATCATTTATTAAGTAGCCCCGGGCCAGTTAAGGTCACAGCTGGGAGTGGTTCTGGAGCCTGTCCGGGACGGCTTTCCATTTTTGGGGCAAAGGCTAATTTTGGAGAGTTCTGCTGGCGCAAGCTGGATAGCCTCCAAGACCCCTTGTAGAAAGCCCCGACGGGAATTTTCCGATAAATTCGAAATTAGGATGCCAATCGCATAAATAGCCGAAAATTGTTTCTGAGTTGAATAAATTGCACCGAGGAGTAATTTGGGCGCTCTTTGAGCAGTTCATTACGATTCATGGCAATTTATTCGAGCCGCTCGCCTTGGTTGCATTATGGCTGAATGGATCACCATTTTGTTCCCGTAATTTAATTCCTTTGCGCTATCAGTGGGGCTCCTTGTGTACCGGATACAAGCGGAGCCCCAGCCCCAGCCCAGGCAGGTTCCGTCTCTGCTCTGCCAGGATTAAGCCCATTCAGTGTATCTTCGGCCCTGATTCGCTCGCATTTTGGGCACATCCCAACAACCAGCCCGAAGTGCACTTCCTTTGGGAGTGAATGGAATAAATCAAGTACCCGTGGCGTATTTTGATGGCGATAGGGAGGAAGCTCTCGTCTGCCAGTGCGCCACATTTATCCCTTTCAGATTGATTTCCACTGCAACTGAAAGAAGCCCCAAGATATATGCACCTGCACCTGCACAGTGTATAGTACACAGCGTGGGCCCCGACTCCGGACGCAGACCGGCGTTCATCGGGCCCGACAGAAATGCATTTGATGAAGCTATTATGTAACGATGGGTTTTTGCTAGCAGTTTTTATCGTTCCAGATCCATTAATGGAACTCAAACACATCGCCCCGAGCGCATACAAATCCTTGCCGAGTCAGAGAGGGCACCCAACCACCACTGGCGCATGGGGCGGAACACCTACTTCCACACATTTTTTCCAACAAATTAAAGTTCGTTTTTGCGACACCTCACAGTGGCTGGAATTACCAATTTTGTTGCACAAAAATCAATTTTCTAAAGTCATGCTTGAGATATTGCTTAAATATAAAAATTCTGATTATGGGGCTACATATTTGCATGGGTAAGAAAATTGATTTTTCAAAAATTTATTTTTCTGATTGTATAACCTTTAAACTATATCCCCTGAAAATTTCATTAATTAATTCCAAAAATTGACGACATATACAACCTGGGAAACGTAATAATAATAATAATATTTATTCATAAATCATCTAGTACTACAACATTTATAATTCATTTAATTTCATTTTATTTGTTTTCTAATAAGACTAGATGTGCTACCCAGGCAGACTGCTCTGGTATAAGTTCGCACAGTATTGGGTTTGTAGCAGTCTAGTTTGATACTACTTATTGATCTAATTCAATATAAATTCTTTCATCAATCCTTTAAATTCATTAATAGATTTGGCTTTGCGGATAGTCAGTGGCAGACTATTGTAGTAGCGTATTGCTGATGAAATAGGGTCATCTCTCATCCGGTTTGTCCTTGGCGACGGTACTCTGCGGTTCATGATTGCTCCTCTTGATTCGTGTCCATGTATACTACTGGTAGGCATGAGTTTTATGGTAGACTTCACTCTCAGTTTTGTGATATTAAATATAGCTTTCGCTCTCTCCATCAAGATCATTTGCTGAACTTTCAGTTTTCCTGTCATTTTGTAGAGATGGTTCGTGGGAGTGTAGAAGTTCAAGTTGTATGTAGCTTTAATAGCCTTACTTAGCGTTCGTGATATTATTTGTATATTTCTCTGTGTTGTTTGACTCCATATAATCATTCCGTAGGCCACAGTAGGAATGATGAAGGCATTATAGATTTTGCTTTTATTTCAGTACTTAGGCTTTTTGCTCTTCTTAAGAATCCTATAATGTGCGCAGCTTTTTTCCGTATTGCTTCAATCTAATTGGTCCATGTAAGTTTTTCGTCTATGGTTAAACCTAAGTATCTGGCTGTTTTTATACGCTGAATTTCTACATTATTAATTTTCAGTTTTAATAATATTTCTTCTTTATTCTTTTGTTTAAAAATCATGTAGTTGGTCTTCTGTGTATTGATTGAAAGACGGTTTCCTATTAGCCATTTTTTGGTATTTGTCCAGGTCCTCATTAGTTTTGTTTTGGAGTTCTGCCTTTGTCTTTGCAGAGTAAAGAAGCTTAAGGTGTTATTTATTTTTGTAAAAAACTTGCGTCCTGACAGATAGCTATTTAGGAACCTCTTATACCCATTTCTTCCAAGATGTCAAGCAGAACTTTGTGGTCTACTGTATCGAAAGCTTTTTTAAGATCTACAAGAACTGCTACTGCGTAGGGGAAAGTGGGGGAAACACGAACACCTAAGGGAAAACTTAAATAAAACAGTGGAATTTGATCACAGAGTTTTTTTATTGTTTAACTATAAAGTTTACTTATCTATCTAACGAATTCCGTAATCAATTTTTATATTTTTAATAAATTGTGACAATATGAAAAAAAAAACAAAACCCTTAGTGTTCGGCTTTACTCGACATTAGTGGGGTAAACACGAACACCAAGTGGGGTAATTATGTATGGACATTAATAACGACAGTGATCACATTTATAACCCAAAGATGGTGACTGTCCGTCAGTACAATTCTCGCGAGCCCATTTTTTACACACGTAGCACATAATCCAGTCTTCAACGGGGGATCTATACAGGGTGATCCAAAAGTATGGAAACGGCTAAATAACTTTCGAGGAATACATTTTGGAGCAAAAAGTTGTAGACAAAAATTTTAGGAATTTTCCCCAGCTATTCAATGGTGACCTTAGATTTGACCTCGACCATGGCTTTGAAGGTCATTTCAAGGTCAAGTTGACTTTTTTAAATTGGAACCCTTATTTTTGACCACGGAAATGGAAAGAGCGGAAAATTTTACGTCCAACTATGACCTTTACCATGACCTCGAAGGTCATATCAGGGTCAGGTCTGTGATTCCCTTATTTTCCTTCAATCAAAATTTTACCATACATTTTTCCAATCTCTAAACTTTAAATTCAATTCAAAAACCCAAACCCCAACAGGAAATCAATTATCAGTCCGAAATACCTCTAAAAAGAGCATTACTTTGAATAAAACCGATAATCAAAAAATCGAAGAAAAAATAAAAATACATTCCAATCATTGTAAATCGCTGTGAACAGAAAAACATGCTTGACAGAAACTTTAATTAATGCACCCAAATCGTGGGTAAAACTCAGTGCTCAGGAATAGAACATATGTTAGTCAACGAATACAAAATGTACGACAATAATGAAAAAATGGGATTTTGAGATCTTCAAGACTGTACTTTGTTTTGGTCTTTCTTTTGTAATTATGAGGCATCTGAAAAAATAAGAAAAAAAGATGAACGCGGAACCAACAAAAGGGAGGGGGGTAATGCCGAACGTTCGAGATTGCCCGACATGGAGTGTTCGCCTTTACCCCGCTGGATCGAAAACAATAAAATGGAAAAAAAAATGTAGGTTATATTTCTTTTGCTGATTGCGTCATTGTCATTTAGCTGATTAATATGTGAGTATTCCACTATGTAAAAGTTAAATTACTATTGTAGATAGAAATAAAGCAACACCAACTTTAATTTACCAAAAAAATTACAACAAAAACATGCAAAATATTGAAAAATGCATATCTTGACAAGTACGTGCGTCTGCGTCTCCCGTGTTGTTGACTGGCACAGGTGGTGGCATGGTCTCCGAAATGGCGGCAAGTAAAATATGGCTATCTCTCTCTAACACATTAGAACCATTGAATTCGGGATTACCCCACGTTCGTGTTTCCCCCACTCTCCCCTACTTGTTTTCATCCAGCGCCGTATTTATATAATGCATTGCGTCGATTATTGCAATTGTTGTGTTGCTGTCCGCTTGGAATCCATACTGGCATTGGTCAAAACCTCCATTCTTCGCTATGAGCTTCTGTAGTCGACTTTTTCAAATATTTTGTTCAGTGAGCTCAGTATGGCTATTGGTCTATAGTTTCCTGGATCTCGCTTGTCACGGGCCTTGAAGACTGGGATAATAATTGCAGGTTTTAAAATCTTGTACGTGCTCGTATTCTAATATATTCCTGTCAAAAACTTTAATCGCGTTTTTCCTCTACAACTGCATTTTTAAAAATGGTACCCAAATTAAATAAACTAATTTAGTTGTAGTTTTGCACACTTCTGCTTTATATGATTTCATAATTTGCCGGCCGTTTTTAGATAGTTAAAATAAAATTAAAAATAATTAATTCGTTCATTTCAAGAATATTCAATTAAATATTTAGCCTAAAATAAAGCCATTAAAAACAAATCTTCGGATACTCTTAAAAAAAAGGCAGTTTACTGGATTATCTTAAATCAAAAAATCGAAAATATTTGGTTAGTTTATGAATTTCTCGAGGTCATGACGTTGAGATTTTTTTTTCCGATTTTTCAATTTTTGGCATCATTTTGAAGTAAAAAAAATGAATTTAAAAACAAAAAACAGGTAAAACTCAGCCTAGTTTTCATAGTAAGACTAATTGTAATGCACAAACAAAAATTGTCTCAACGTTACTACCTCATATTTTATGTACTTAAAGAGTGTTTCAAATTTGAGGAAGTTCGGTCAAGTAGATTTTGAGATACAGATCGAAGTGGCGGAGACTTCACAATGGATTTCAAATTTTAACACAATAATATTGAAATGTTGTACATTTATATGAGAAAGTTTTAAAAAAATGCAAAAAAAAATACTCTACACCTAAGCGTATTTTTTCTGCTGCTGGATGTATGTACCTTCTTAAAGAAAAACAATTATTATAACACCAAGCAATATTAGAAGGCGGCTTATGAAATCCATGCATTCTATGAGGACGAATATTTATATTGATTAAACTTAAGAGTGAAGGAGTATCTATATTGTCAGATACAAGATCGTGGAAGAACAAAACACCAATTACCTCCCTACGCCTAGATAGAGTGGTCATATCAAAAGTTTAAGCCTATTTTCATAGGGAGGGTGATCAAACAAAAGGCACTTATTCGGGCATAGGACGAACAGGGGTCGTGAGGTCTTCCCAGACCATCGTCTGATAAAACCAAGAGAAGAGTTGACACTGCCAATGATATTATCTAATTGCGGTTTGAAAGTCAACTTGGGGTCAATAACAATGCCAATATCAGAAATTTTATTGCAGCAAGTCAAGTAAGATCCCTGGATCATATGTATAGTGAGATCAAAATTGTAAGTTTTTTGCTAAATGCTGTTGTCGAAAATTTATTTTGATTCGGGTGAATATGGTTCTTCAAACACCACTCACAGAATAAAGGGTCAGATTAAAGAACCAAAATATCATTTTCATTAACAATCCATTTAAAAATGTTTACATCGTCAGCATAAGTAAGGGTATTATATTTTTAAATAAGTGGAAAAAGGTCTGGTAATATCTAATTTAAATATCTTGTGACAGCTATCGTTTTCAGTTCGTCATATTGGATCTAATCTATCATTTTGAATAATAAAATTTTGAAATTTAGCAACCCAATGTACATAAAAAACTTTATTTTAGAATTTCATCCCTTAAGTGGATTCCTTCAATTTCATTGAAACGCAGCGATCAGAACACCAAACTGCAGACATTTTTCCAACTAATTAAAGTTCACCGGTGGAATTATTTGCATTCGGGAAAAAATATTGACTCTGGCCGCATTCTTGGCCGGATCCATTCCACCGGCTGTGAAATAAATTCCACTTCGGTCACACAACATCTAGTCGATGTCAAGAGCTGCTCAGGTGTAACCACGGCGATCAATTCCAGGTGAAACCCTACACGAATTTCACGTCTCGGGTTGCAAGCGGACGGGTTTCGAGAGCGAGTCAGAGGTTACGAGAACAAGTGAAAGGCGCTTCATGGGCTTCCCCGCGCGCCGGCCTCCAACTGTGTGGTATCCAGGCACTGCAGCAGCTCACCTGAAATTCGTCAACCGGAAAAATCTCCCGCTCCCTGGTACATGGTCGCCATTTACTTCATTTTTCTTAACCCCCTGGGAAGACAGCGCGCTTTTTTGCTCGGCTCAGCTCGCCCCCGTGTTTTCCCTTTTAATTCTCATTTTCTAAAGAATGAACTTATTCTGGCAGCCGCGCACTCAAGCGAGGCGGGAACGCACCACAAGAGTAATTTACCCGCGTCCACTTGCGCCCCGCCAGCGCGTAATAGGTTGCAAGAGGTCATTAGGGAATTTAATTGCATGTACTTGCCCGGGGTTGTTAGTGGCCATTCCGCGGGATCCTTGCGCTTTTCCCAGCTCCTGCAGGAAGGGCTGCTGCCGGCGGCGGCAGGTGAAGACACCACGGGGACTTCATAGATTATTCCGAGATAAGTTCCAACTTTGCATACGCAACGTGTTGCTGCCCGGAATCTTCGGAATTTCCCACGATTTCTGTGGGAAAGATGGCATGCGATTGCTTACATGATGGGGCCCTTAAGAATGGGAAATTCTTGAGAAGGAACGTTGCAGAATTTATGGATTTTGCCTTTAATGTGGTCGAAATAGAGGTATAGTTATTTGGTCCGCTGACAATCGAAATACTCTTTAACTGAATGGTATACAAATGCTCATGGTCTTAAAGTCAGAGAACTATTAAGTTGATAAAAAACTTAATCCCATTTTTGTGACAAACATTGTAAGAAAATTTTATTTACTAAAAATTAACATTGAGTCAATACAGTATGTGCCGTTCTGTTCGATTACCTTTCTCCATCAGTTTGCTAAAGAACTCATCCAGGTCATTTTTCACGTCTTCCAAGAAAGTAAAGTTTTTACTATCTAATCTGTTTTGAAGCGATCTAAATAAATGGTAGTCGGAAGGCGCAAGATTGGGAAGTTTCTGTCGGGTGGCCAATGATATGTGTGGTCTAATATTGTCTTGATGGAACGCAACTCGTTTTCTGCTGGCTACTTTGCTTCTGGCCAATTGCTCACTTTAATTCACTTAGTTGTAAACAGTATTTCTCTGAAGTAATGGTCTGATATTCAGGTAACAGCTCACAATAAACGATCCCCTTTCAGTCCCACCAAGCAAGCAGAAATTCGGTTTATCAAATTTTGTTTCGTTAACTCATGTAGCACCCATATATCGACCTTGCTAACCATTCCAAGTTAATGTAATTGTCTTGACACTGGTTGTTTCCAAGAATTTCTTTGATCTGTCGAGTTATTTTATGCCGATCACTTTCAATTAGCTCCAATATTTCTTTGCCATCAGCCTCACCCGGTCGTCCAGAACGTGTTGCATAGCTAAGGTTAAAATTGTTTTCACGGAACTTTTTGCACCACCTATGGCACGTGGAATCGTCAAAGGCACCCTCACCGTATACAGCACATATCTTACTTTACGTCTGCGAAAATAAAAAAGCATAATATATTGAAAATGTTGTTATTTTCTGCCATTTTTATTACCTAGCAAAATTTAAAAAAAGGCAACCAAATAACACAACTCGGTGATATTCCTTCTGTCAAACAGCATCAAAACTTTATACGTGTGAAGTAGATAACACTTGTTTGCAATTTTGTGCAATACCATCTAGTTGATAGTTGACAGACATTCCTAATCACGGCCAGTATACAATATGCATTAAGGCACTACATACATCTAGCGGCAGAAAAAATACGCTTAAGTTTGACAGTTTTGTTCTCCATATAAAAAAATTTGTCTATTCTAAAACTAATATATACGTAGGTATATTGAAGTACTTATATTTAAATAGATTTCAAAATACATATTTTAGCTAACAAAGAGAGATGAGATGCGATGAAAGCTTTTAAAGAACCTGAACGAAATATATCCTCTTAAAGAGCACAAATTTTAATTTATCGAAAAATGGCCGCGATTTGTGATAATGAAAATTGACCTTTGTTTATTTATAAAAAGAAAACATTATTATTAAAAAAAAAAAAAGCAACAAGCGACAATTACTAGATTTTGGTATAAAGCAGCAATGTGCAAAACTACAACTAAATCAGTTGATTAGTTTTCAAGATAATTACACCAGTTCACAGTGTTTTTGCATTACAGAATTTTAACAGCAACAGCTGGTATAAAAAATTACCATACCGAATAGCATAATTGATATATCCAAACGAATACTACAACTTTGAACGGCCATTTAACGTATTAATTAAACACCACTAACAGTGGGAAGTTAATGTAGCACCCCTACTTCAGGGCACTACGGTTTGGTATACTGATGCTTCAAAAACTGATAAAGGAGTCGAACTTAGCATCGCACTTCATTAGCTCTAGGTAAGACTCCAACTATCTTTCAAGCTGAAGTGCACGCCATTGCCGGATGTACCAAAGATCTGTGTTCACAGAGTCATCAACGACTCCATGATTCATATCAGACAGTCAGGTGGCTCCAAAGGCCCTTAAGTCCTTCTGCATTGACTCAAAAATTGTCTGGGAATACTTTGAGAACATCAAAACCCTGGCGAGGAATAATAATGTCATCCTCTTGTGGGTTTCTGGACACGAAGGCGACATTGGCAAAGAAATTGCCGATGATCTGACAAAAGAGGGGCGGAATCACCCTTCATAGGACCAGAACCCTTTTGTGGCACCTCTAAGTGCCATCTCAAGGGTGTCCTTAACCAATGGATGAACGAAGAGGCAAAACAATACTGGAAATCCTCTACAGGCCTGGTACTCACGAAAGGCCAGAAAATTTCTCCAACTTAGCAGAAATGAATTTTGTATAGCTAAAGGGGTTTTTACTGGACAATGTCCACTTGAGGAATCAACGCAATAAAATTGGCAAAGCTAATTCGGCTTCATGCCGCTTCTGTACATAGGCTCCAGAGATCTCCCAGCACTTGTTTTGCCATTGTTCAGCTATAGCTAGGCGCAGACAGGCCTACTTCAAAGAATCAATTCCACAACTCAAAGTGGTATGGGACACAAATTACAAAATTATTATAGGCCTAATGAAAAGACTTGACGTGGAATACTATATAACACATGAGGAAATCGTGGACTCATAATAGACCTATCTTGGTCGCGCCTTTCGACCCTATTCTACTAAACTAAAATTAAACGATCCAAGTTTACTGAAAACGTCTAATAATGAATTTGCGCCTAACTTTAATCTTATCTTACTAGCACTTGCCAATTTGTCTTCAATGGATTTTTATAAAAATTTATTCAATTGTGCTGTTTTTTTAAAACAAAAAATCTAAAAGTGCGGATTTATGCTGAGTTGCCTAACTCCGTAATAATAACGAAATTTAACGAAAGTAATTGTAACGAATTTTCTTTTTATATTCATAAAGTGTTTTCGCTTATTTATTTATTTATAGTAA